>CM061134.1:1800000-2312097 GCA_030789695.1 Scilla litardierei | reverse complement strand
TTTGGTACTGTACATCTTAAAGATCTGGAAGGGAAGTTGCTAAGTGTGAGGGTGCCCTTCGATGATCTAATTGTTCTGAAATCTTGGAATCCCCCTGAGCCATTTGTTAAGCTTTCTGAAATTGTTGTTTTGGATGACTCTGACTCAGTGTCCTCGTCAGCTGCTGATGATGGTCTGAAGAATGGTGAAGGGTCTTCATACCAAGACACTTCTGATACGGCTAATGCTGGTGTTTCGGATACTCATGCTGCTGTTCATAATGTGTGTTTCTCTATGAATGAGAGTGCTAATAAGTTGGGTTCTGAAAATGAGACTGTTGAGGTTGATAAAGAACTTTCCACTAATGCATCTACAGCTAATGTTGATCCTGCCTCAATTCTGAATCCCTCCGCACCTGCAGAAGAGAGTTCTGATCCTCCTGAACAGGTCATCTCTTTGGGTGAAAATGTTACACCTTCGCCTAATGTTGAATCTTATGTCAGATCTGATGATTGTGCTCATAAAGAAGCTCCCAAGGTGTCTGTTGATCCCAGTGTGGATCCTTTTGTTCTTCATCCTCGCAAGACTAGATCGGGGTCTCTCAAGCGCAAAGTATCTTCCACATCCTGCAGGGTCTCTCCATCTAAGTCTCCAAAGTTATCAAAAGGGTCAGGTTCCTTCTCTCCCTCTGATGGTCTTGCCTCTGAAGCTATTTCTATTCAATTTTTTGATAAGTCTTGCAAGGATAGATGGGTAGTTTACTCTGATAGATCCATTTTTGGAGAAAAGTCTATTGCAGTCTCATCTTTCAAACATACACACTTTCTTGCTTTTCTCAAAGATATTGACTTGTTTCAAGCTGCCAGTTGTTTTAAGACCTATTATCCGGTTATGGTACGAGAGTTTTATTGCAACCTATTCAAATCTACAGCTGATTCTTCTTCTAAATGGGGCTTTAAAACTTTTGTTCGTGGGAAAATTGTTCCATTCCCCACTGATATCATAAACAATCTGCTCAAATGGCCGTGTGGTCAATGTCTTCCTCCTTATGGTGCTTCTGTTGGTGTCGACTTTGACTTGTTCATTCAGACTGTCACTGGTGGGCAGTTTTCATGTTGGCCTAAATCCGTTTCTTTCCCTTCGTCTGCTCTGACAGCTAAGTTCTATATGCTATATCGCATTGCTACTCGTAACTGGTTGCCTACTTCCAACATGTCTATTGTTACGAAGTCTATGTGCAAATTGTTGTTTGCTGCTGGGACTAAGAAGTCTTTCAACTTGGGTCGCCTTATCTTCGATTCCATCCTATCTTTATCAGAATCTTCAGCTCCTCATACTGCCCTGCCGCATGCGTCCCTAATTTCTATGATTCTCTTCTCTCATGGAATTGTTCCAGCAACTTCTGAGCTTCCAGTATCCTGTGATTTGATAAGCTTCACAACCAAGTCTATTGCCAGCAAAATTGATGACCTGACTGTCCTTCCTTCTGTGTCCTCTATGTCGTCCTCTCCTTCTCCATCTGTTTCTAAATCAGCTAAGAAAAGGCCTTCTCCTCCTCAAGCTTCTGTCCAAGATCTCCAGGAGGACATGTTGGTGTTTCAGAGAGCTGTCAAGGCTGTTGATGATCAGCTCGTTATGCTTGAGAGTCAGAAGGTTCTTCTTCACGCTCAGAGGATTTTTCTTCAAGACAGGATTGCTAAACTTCAAGCCAAGGTGTCTCCTTCTGATGAGGTTTGATCTTTGGCTTTTTCTGTCACAAAGGGGGAGTAGTATGGGCATGTTCTGTATATGAATAGTATGGGCATGTTCTGTATATGAATGGTTGTTCTGAACATGTGGGTGATCTGAACATGTGGGTGATCTAATTGTCTTGACTTGTGACTTGACTTGGGAGCTGTTTTTTGGTCTTCTGACTGGTATGTCTTCTATCTGACTGTATGGCTTCCTTTCAAAAGCATTTCTTCTGCTTGTCTCTTTTCTTTGATGATATCGGATCACTTTCTGTTTGATTGTGCCACTAAAAGCCAAAGGGGGAGATTGTTAAGTTTTTTGTTTGTCTACTGTGGCACAACGGCTCTGGTGAAATGCTAAACAGTATGTTAAGTGCAATGTTGAATGTGGTGGAATGTTAAACATTATGTTATGAAAAATGTTGAACGTGTTTGTTCAACATTTGGTTCTTCATCACCTGTTCTTATCATCAAAGATTTCTTATTATAGCTAAAGGGCTTGCAGTTATACATTTGGTGCTATTGGAGATTCTCTCTTATCTTTTGAACGGATGCAGATCTTCGTTCTTTGGTCCACTCTTGGTTTAAGGATTTTGCAGATCCCGTCGGTTATAGATGTTGTAACCGAGTGATGATTTGTTGAGATTGTTCTGGTTGGCTTCATGATCTCTTGGCTGCGGAAGTTTCTCTTGGATTGGTTGAGAAAAATCTCAGCGGTTTTTTACCTGAGCTCCTGCTGTTGTTAACAGTTTAACTATCTTGAAGAGGGACTCTAAAAATAGTAGCAAGGTGACGGGGAGGAGTGCTGCGGCTGCTGAGATAGCGTTGATCGTCTTTGGTGAAAGGGGATCTAAAAGCTCCGGGAGGAGGCTCACATCTACATTGTAGAGGATCAAGGGAGTTGATCTTGGTGAGTACTGCAAGGGGATCTTGCTCGCAAGGGGAGCTTGCACAAATTACTCCAAGGAGTTGATTGCGATCAACTCGTGTAGCATGTATTGAGGGGGAGTGTATTTCCTCTAATATCTTTCAGTTTTGATGTCTGTATTCTACATACTATATAATGGAGTAATTTGATTTTCTGGGCGTGGCCCCGCAGATGTAGGTGTGCGCACCGAACTGCGTTACCAACGACCTTGTGTTATGATGTGTTGCTTGATATTATTTCTATGTGCCCTATAATTAGGATTGCGTACTAATTTCAAAGGGTAATATTCGTAAATAGAAAATTCAAAAAAGAGAATCACGAGCAATCGCGGCAGCGGAAGGTCCAAACTAAAGATGTTGAACACTTACATACGCGGCAGACAAATAAGAGTGGATGAAGGAACCAGAACAAAAACAGTACAAGTAGGGAATGGAGTGCAGCTGGGACTCCATCATATTTATTGAATCACACACTAATAGAGGGGCATACATGATAAATGGAGAGGGGAGGGACAAGCATCGTCGGGCTGGTCCAAGGCACCATATATAGGCCTTTATCATCAATTACACAGACACTGGCAAACATAAACACGCCTTTCTCATCAATTACACAGACACTGGCAAACATAAACACACACGGGATACAAATAGATAAGGAGCCAAGGATGATTCATATATCACCACAAGCTGGATCATTCAGTTTAAGACTTCACTGTGAGTAAATCCCCAATCCAGAGATGAAGACTCCTGAGGTCCACCCATAGAAGCCTGCAATGCCACCCTGCACTGTTATATCAGTTGTGTTTTGGGTTACATGCCCGTATGGACCAAAGCAGTCACCATCGTCGGTGAGAAAAGCCAGGGACTTCACAATTGCAGGCGTATCCCCGGTGGACACTGTTATCTGTGTCAGGGATTTGGTATCGAGAAGGACCTATATGGCAATGAGAGAGATAGAAATTCAATTATTCGTCGATTTAACTGTCATCAAAAGAGAAGAGCTTAATTAATGTCTGGTTAGTGTTGTTATTACCTGCTCTTGTTTGCCCCCCTGTGATCCATACACTGGAGACCAATGCCTGCCACCCCCAAGCTCATAATGGAACTGCAGGCCGTAAATTCCGACGTCATCACTCCAGATTCTGATCGTTAACAGCTTGAAAGGCGAGTTGAATGGTCCCAGGCGCCAATTTTGTCCTGCCTCAACACCGCAAAACTTCGCCATGGAACCTGTCACCACAGCAACGGCCTGCCCATTGCATGGTTAAAGGATTAATTGAATAATAGATCGATCGATGAAAGAAAGACAGACATAGCTAGAGAGTGGTTATAACTAATTCAAAATCCTGGCGGCTCTTACCATTCTTCGATCCCTCTACGCTCTGTATTTGTTTAGCAAGTAATACGTGCCTGGGACTCTGCATCTCAAGCAATGCCGCATAGCCTGCTTATATAGATTGGTTGCTGGCTTGCAACTATAATTTTCAATCATATTACTTCAAGTCAGTCGTATACTAATATTTATCATAATTGCCCTGTGAGCCTGCTTCCCCCTTGACTCCTCCTCCCGTCATATTCTATTCATTTCTTCTGCCTTCAACCCAATGCTTCCCCCTTGACTCCTCCTTCCGTCCTATTCTATTCACATATTATTGTGAACACACATCACCTATTTTTTGTCTGCATATTTTTCCATCATGTAATTTCAATTCCCCCGCTTGTCATCCCCTAATATTTCACTAGTACTTCTCCCCAAAGTAATTTTAATTATTTGTCCCCCCGGCCGCCTTCCGTCATCATTTATTTATTTCTTATCTAATGAACATAACTTGTTACTGTACATTGGCCTCTCTCGATCCATTTCTAACGAGTTATTGGCTCCTCGTTTCTACATTTCCCCTCTTTATGATTCTATTTACATTCATTAAATTACATACATTCTTTAAACCGTGTTGTCGAAGGCAAGGCTTCTCCTTCGAGCTTCACATTTGCTTTCGCCTCCTCTCGACTCTTTTGCTTTTGCAGATATAAAGTGTCAGGAATACCTGGATGAATCCATAGCCTCTTGAAATTAACCGGGCTCACCAGCAACGTTAATCCAGATATTCCGCCTCTTCCGGAATACATGGATGATCCGGATCTTCGCGCCGCCTTCCAGGCCTTTGTTAATGAAGTCGTTGGAAGCTCACACCCATTGACTTCTCCCGAGAGAAGTTCGAATGACGTCGCTGAGGGTTTACCTCCGACAACACAAGATGTCGCTCAAGAGGGCCCGGGTTCGAAGAAGAGAAATCTTCGAACCCGAGAGGAGGTGGAGAGAACTAGGGTTCGAGAGAGGAAAAGAAGAAGTGAAATTTCTGTAACGGGTTCGGGCTTACCAGGTGGTGATGCTGTCACCACTCTGATGGTAGTTCCCTTGCAAGCTCGGACCCCTACCCCAAAGCAGTCTTCCCTATGGGGGGGGGGCTAACCCCGTCTCATGAGCCATGCCTTCATGATGATACTTGGCCGTATGTCGGTCTTTGCCCTCAAGAGCTTATAGCCGATGACGTTCCTCCCGAGTTTAGATCACTTTTCTTGGAGGATAGGTCCCCTCAAGCTCGAGTCGAATGCCCCGAGGGAGGACTCCATCAGCGTTCTCGTGGTCCGTAGGTCCATGTAGCTGGCCCATCATGGATTCTAAAGGTGGAAAATGTGGTTGTGGAAATCCTCTTTGAATTAATTGTGGTCGTTCATTTATGTTTCTGCCTACATATAATTGTGATCCTTTACTTATTTCTGCTCGTGTTTACTTTTTCGTACATCTGCAGTCTTTCATTCATGTCTGAGTTCCTTTATGAATAACATGTTGCAATACAGTACCTTTCAGCACATGCCTATGATGTTTACTTTATTTTATGCTTTAGCTCTGTTCTCATAATTATCACCAGTAACCAGACCTTATGCAGAGCAGTTCTGATACTGGACCCTACCTATCGTAGTTAGAACTTCCTACTGGATCACGTATTGATGTTGTCCTATTTACATTTTCCAGGATTAGAAGCAGCACAGTCGGAGCAGGACCAGGCTCAGGAATTCACTCCGAGTTTTGAGGTAGAGACGGAGCCCATCGAGGGCGACTTTCTACAGGACTAGAGTGTGCGTTTTTAAGTGTACACCTTTTCTTTTGGTGGGTTGGGATTTCTCTTTTGTTATTCCCTCTTTTTGTACCGATGTAGAGTTATGATGTAAGTAAAAAGATGCACTCTTCATAATTAATGTGTATATAATGTTTGTATCTCTACGATTGTCTGTGGATTATTTCTGTGTCGGGACATTTTCTTCATTTCTGATCTGTACTATTCCAGTGCGTTGCAATGGCAAGTGAGAATGTATTTTCTCTTGTAATCACAATTTATGCTTAGTGATATTTAGAGCCAAGGGGTCAAAGACTTGGGTTAGAATACTACTGCGGCCTGGTTGCACTTCGTATCTCTACGAATACAGGGAATGTATGTATTTTCGTGTATTTGGGAGTACCCAGTGGGAAAAGGGGAGCCAGCCTTTCTAAACAGTGGGACTGCTTCTCAACTCTTTGAGAACTCGACTCTCCCTCATGATAGATCGATCTTAAAGAGTATTGACCATGAACAGCTGACTTCTTATATGGCTTGCTAGAGCCTCCTGGTAGGTAATCCCCTTCCCTCTTTTTCGACGTAGGATGTCAATTTTGATCGTCCTTTCGTTTACAGATAGCTTCAAATGGTGTCGAGTTACGACGACGGTCGTTGGCAGTGGATAATTATGAGGCCAACTTGGCCAGTAAATCGAAGTGGATGGCCACTGCTAAAAGATCCATCGACCAGGCGAAGGCAAAGTTAAAGAAATCGCAGCATTGCCGAGCTGACCTCGCCTCACGGTTGAAGAAGGTGGAGGGAGAGTTAACCGAGGCCAGGGCAAAAGCTGAAAACGAGGCATCCCTTAGGGTGCTGGCCGAAGAATAGTTGCTCGAGGTCGCCCTCAAGAAGAGAACTGAGGAGCGAATGGAAGCTGATTTCCAAGCCAGGTTGCTTGAGCACGAAAGGCAATGGAGGGCGGAGGAAGCCAACCTTTAAAGTCATCTGCTTGAGGCAAGATGGGTTGATCCTCAAAGATTGACGATGAGGCGTTGGTGGAACATAAAGACAGCCTCGGTGATATCAGGGTATTATATGAGGCGGGTCACGCTCGATGTCGGTCAGAGATTGAACGTAAATTCCCTTCCTCGGTGATCAATTTTGATCAATTGACGATGTACCTCAATGATGAGGTCGACAATAAAGTGGTCATTGACCCAGAGGGTGTCACGATTGGAAAGGATCAACCTCCAGATTCCACCTCTCCATGACCTTGTTGTTCATTTTGGTTTTAGGAGCATTTTGAGTAATATATTCCTATAAGCTTAATGTTGTATCTTAAAAACAGAGTTACTTTGATGGGGGAAAATGCTATTTGATTGTACCTCGTGTGTAATCTTGTCTGCTTGCCCCCTCAGCAGCCCAAACTCTTGCATATAAAGGATTTCTCGATGTGGTTTTGAGAGTTATAGATAAGCGTATATGTTAGGATGCATATCTCCCAGTAGGCTTTTCAAAGACGTAGCCATTGATAAGCTACTCAATCGTGAGCGAGTTCCTCCTCAATTGTGTTGCTTGGTTGGCAAATGAGGGAAATGACGCGTCATTCGGTGGCGCAAGGAGTTGCCACACAGCTTACATACGATAAAGCAAAGGTCGTTCAGTTGTGAGGGGGCTGCCCTATTTACTTTCATCTGACAAATTTCATTCAGTGACGAGGGGAATGGTCCCTGGACTTACGTTAGAAGAAGAAACGATTGTTTGGTGACAAGGGAGGTGTACCCCTGACCTACGTCCGAAGAAGAAATGATTGTTCAGTGGCGATGGTGGTGTACCCTCAACTTACGTTTGATGAAGGTCATTTGGTGGCAAGGGGAGTGCCCCCTGGACTTACATCCGAAGAAGAAATGATCGTTCTATGGAGAGAGTTGTGTCCATACCTCGACTTACGTCCGACGATGATCATTCAGTGACGAGGGGACTGCTCCTCGACTTACATCCAATGAAGGAAATGATCGTTCGACGGCGAGGGTGGTGTCCCTCGACTTATGTCCGAATAAGGACGTTTGATGGCAGGGGAGTGCCCCTCGACTTACATCCGATTAAGGAAACAATCGTTCGGTGGCATGGGTGGTGTACCCTCGACTTACGTCCGACGAAGATCATTCGGTGGCGAGGAGAGTGTCCCTCGACTTACATCCGACGAAAGAAACAGTCCATTGGTGGCGAGGGTGGTGTCCCTCGACTTACGTATGAAGAAGAAAATGGTCGTTTGACAGCAAGGGTGGTGTCCATCAACTTACGTCTGATGAAGGTCGTTCGATGGTGAGAGGAGTGCCCCTCGACTTACATCCGAAGAAGGAAACGATCGTTCGACGGCGAGGGTGGCAAGGGAAGTGCCCCTCCACTTAGATCCGACAAAGGAAACAATCGTTCGGCGGTAAGAGTGATGTACCCTCGACTTACGTCCGATGTAGGTCATTAGGTAGCGAGGGAAGTGCCCCCTCGACTTACATCCGTCGAAGAAAATGATCGGTCAATTCCCCCGCTTGTCATCTCCTAATATTTCTGTTTGCCTTACCTCTCCCTCACGAATACCTCTCCCCAAAATAATTTTAATTATTTGTCCCCCCGGCTGCCTTCAGTCATCATTTATTTATTTCTTATCTGCTGAACACAACTTGTTATTGTACATTGGCCTCTCTCGATCGATTTCTAACGAGTTATTGGCTCCTCGTTTCTATATTTCACCTCTTTATGATTTTATTTACATTCATTAAATTACCTACATTCCGTGTGGTCGATTAAACCGCCTCCTCCCGACTCTTGTGTTTTTGCAGATAGGCTCACCAGCAACGTTAATCCACATATTCCGCCTCTTCCGGAATATATGGATGATCCAGATCTTCACGCAGCCTTCCATGCCTTTGTTAATGAAGTCGATGGAAGCTCACACCCATTGACTTCTCCCGAGAGAAGTTCAAATGACGTCGTTGAGGGTTTACCTCCGACAACACAAGATGTCACTCAAGAGCAGCCGGGTTCGAAGAAGAGAAATCTTCGAACCCTAGCGGCGGTGGAGAGAACTATTGTTCGAGAGAGGAAAAGAAGAAGTGAAATTTCTGTAACGGGTTCGGGCTTACCAGGTAGTGATGCTGTCACCACTCTGATGGTAGTTCCCGAGCAAGATCGGGCCCCTACCCCAAAGGAGTCTTCCCTAAGGGGGCTAACCCCGTCTCATGAGCCATGCCTTCGTGATGATACTTGGCCGTATGTCGGTCTTTGCCCTCAAGAGCTTATGGCCGATGACGTTCCTCCCGAGTTTAGATCCCTTTTCTTGGAGGATAGGTCCCCTCAAGCTCGAGTCGAATGCCCCGAGGGAGGACTCCATCAGCGTTCTCGTGGTACGTTGGTCCATGTAGCACGTATGTCCATGTAGCTGGCCCATCATGGATTCTAAAGGTGGAAAATGTGGTTGTGAAAATCTTCTTTTGCTTAATTGGTGGTCGTTCATTTATGTTTCTGCCTACGTATAATTGCGATCCTTTACTTATTTCTGCTCGTGTTTACTTTTTCGTACTCGAATTATTATCTGTAGTCTTTCATTAATCATGTCTGAGTTCCTTTACGAATAACATGTTGCAATACAGTACCTTTCAGCACATGCCTATGATGTTTTCTTTATTTTATGCATTAGATCTGTTGTCATAATTATCACCAGTAGACAGACCTTAGTTAGGTAGAGCAGTTCTGATACCGGACCCTACCTATCGTAGTTAGAACTTCCTACTAGATCACGCATTGACGTGTCCTATTTACATTTTCCAGGATTAGAAGCAGCACAGTCGAAGCAGGACCTGACTCAGGAATTCACTCCTAGTTTTAAGGTAGAGACGGAGCCCATCGAGGGCGAATTTATACAGGACTAGAGTGTGTGGTGTACTGTGTGTACACCTTTTCTTTTGGTGGGTTAGGAGTTCTCTTTTGTTATTCCCAACCCAATCCCCCCAATCAAGATCAACCATTTATACCTTCTTCATCTTTACAATCCGGCGGGTTCTCAAATATCGACGCTGAAAGCTGCTTGTGGGCCATTCCGATGTCTAACATGATTACTCCCGATTTCGGATTGGCAACCATAATCTCTTTGATCGGCAGCCAGAGGAAGAGCTCCTCTTGTGTCAAGCCCTTGACCCCTTTAAACCTCCCGAAGGTGAGGTTCACGTTGATCTCCTGATCGAACCGGGCCGAGCTGAGCTCGATATTTCAGCAAGGGCCGAAGCTTGAAGGAAGCAGAGCAGCAGTAAGAGCAAGGGCTCGAAGAGGGGGGGGGGATGATTTGAAGGGCCTCATCGTTTCGTTGAGAATGAGGTTTTGAGAAAGTTGTGAATAGTGTTTAGGGGTTGGAATCTTGGGGTGAGAAAAGTAGGGGTTTGTGTTTGTTTTGTCGGAAAGTTATTGGAAAGTTGTTTTGAGAAAGTTTTGTGGTTCCCACCCAACTTTATTGTGTTTGTTTTGTTTTGAAATGTTGGAGGAACAACGTGGAAAGTGGGGACCACGTCCTTAAATAATTTAATTTAATTAAAAACAGTGGTACCGAACTGGGTTAAAAAATTAATTTAAACACACAATTCAAATTGAATTGGGTGGGTCCACCACAGTTTCAAACTGAAAGTAATATTAAAAAGGGTTTTTCTCATATTAGTCCCTTAAATCTTGCATAATTTGATATTAGTCCCTTAAATCTTCGAATTTTGAGTTTAATCCCTCAAATCATTAACTATAACCAAAATAGTCCCCCACTCTAATTTTCTGTTAAAAATTCCGTTATTGTTGACGTGGCTGTTAGTGCGGCTGTTAGTGCTGACGTGTCCACTTGTTCGCGACGGCAGCGACGACGATGAAGGGGATGAGGAGGAGGGGGGGCGGCGGCGGCGAGGAGATGGGATGATGGGGGAGGGGGGATCGCAGTGGGGAGGAGGGGGAGCTCGACGGGGAGGAGGGTTATGAGGAGGAGGAGGGTTCGGCAGCGGGGAGGAGGGGGATGAGGCGGATGAGGCGGCTGGGAAGAGCTCTCCCGGTGGCGGGGAGGAGGAGGGAGGAAGGGGATGAAGGGGGATGAGGGGGGAGAGCGGCGGTGGAGATGATGGGGATGAAGGGCGAGGAGGCGGGTGAGATCGGCGGGGAGGAGGGGGGAGAGCGTCGGTGGAGACGATGGGGATGAAGGGCGAGGAGGCGGGGAGATCGGCGGGGAGGAGGGGGAGAGCGACGGTGGAGACGATGGGGATGAAGGGCGAGGAGGCTGGTGAGATTGGCGGGGAGGAGAGGGGATCGGTGGGGAGGAGGGGGGATCGGCGGCATGAATGAGGGGGAGGAGGAGGTGGGGGATGGAGGGGGGAGGAGGAGGAGGGGGGTGGGGGATGAAGGGGGAGGAGGCGGGGGAAGCGACGGCGGGGATGAAGGGGGATGAGGGAGAGGAGGGGGATGAAGGGGGAAGGGGAGAGGGAGGGCGGCGGCGGGGAGGAGGGCGGCGGCGGGGAGGAGGTCCGCCTCCCCCTCCCCCTCCTCCGCCCCCTCTCCTCCGTCTCCTCTCATTAGGGCTTAATTTGTAGTTAATTAACACTAATTATTAATTAATCGTTAATTAAACTAACTATTTAACAGAATATAGGATGAGGGGACTATTTAGGTTAACGGCTTAAGATTTGAGGGATTAAACTCAAAATACGAAGAATTAAGGGACTAATATCAAATTACGCATAATTTAAGGGACTAATATGAGAAAAACCCTATTAAAAAACCCATTTCAATGTTCATTTCTCGTGAATGCGCCAAAAAGGCACGCGATTACTGTAGCACGAGAAAAAATAAAAAATAAAACAACGCCATGCGATTCGCTGAGAAAAGAGGAGAGAGAAGTGGGGCCCGGCGGAGCAAATTCTTGCCGTAATTCGCGGGGTTTACGGAAATTTGGATGTAGAAAGTGCTGCTACCACGACGGAGCCAGAGCGAAATTTGTTCCATGATTTTTTTCAACAAAACGAACGCAACGCGAGAAAGTGGTTGAGAAAGTCGGGGAATAGTGTGTAAATAGTGCAGTAAAATTTTTACACTCTCTCCCACTCTCACCAAACCGAACAAGCCCGAATAAGAAGGAGAGAATGCCCACGCTGCCGAATGTGACGGAAAGAGACGATTTGAAGAAGCAGGACTGCACACAGCCCCACGTTGTTGAACATAAATGGGACGCAGTGCCTTCCCAAACAATGAATTTAAGTTTTCAAAGTTTTATTTCTTTCCCAACGCATTACCCCTCCCAAAATTCAAAAGTTTCACCCCAAATTTTCTCAAAATCACATCTCAACAGTTCATTTCTCAAGATTAAATCTTAGCCTTCTTTCTATCAACCCTTTTGTCTTAGTCAGACTGTCCTAGTCAGCAATGCAATTCAAAAAAGTCCTCAAATGTATAATAGATATGTTTTGCTATCTATTCATTGAATCTTTGTTAATCTCTGTGATTTTATATATGTCTTGTGAGTTGATTTTAATCTAGGGTTTGGTGGATCCTTAGTTGTGGTTTGAACATGTATTGATGAGTTTTGGTTGGTTGTTGTATGAACGACGATTAGATATATGTTAGGATGATTATTAACAATGTAGATCGAAGTCCCCCTTCGGGGGAAATTAGATTAATTCACGATTAGCCTCGGAGTTAATCTAGAGTTTTCGAATACATTAATCAATACCATCGAATGCAAGATTAGCGTCGGTATTCGATTTGAGCACTCCTAACATATATCCAAATCCCAATACACGAGAGTGTCGTGGAGGAAGATTGGAGACATTCGTCGAACGTAATGCATCTAACGTGTATCGATGCACGATTAGCATCGGCATCGATACGAGTTAGGTAGCCCTATGATGCACCACGAGAGTGGGGGGTAGGGTTAATATAAGGGGATATCTTATCATGCGCCACGAGAGTGCGGGGTAAGAAAATACCCTTAGATTAGACGACCTCTCTCTATCCCATGAGTTCAATAACCGATCAACCCAAATCAATTTGTGTCCAATCCACAATTAGGTGAAACCTAGCCCTATATTCTCTTTTTATTCTATTGCTTCTTCCTATTTTATACACACTTCACATATCCCTCACGTAGCTAACCACAGCCTATGGTTGAGCTAGTACTCAATTACCAAACCTCCCAGCGGACGACCCGTTAGCACAACGACGATAGCCAGGCGCTTGCAGTTTATAAGTGCAAAACTCCCAAAGTTGGTTAGTAAGATACATTCGTGTAAAGTATTTCTGATCTCCTCCTTGTCTTTTCGTTGTTCTCGATATTTATAGGTGAGGATCTCCTCTCCTTACCATTGAGGTATATCAGTTTTCCTATAATTAAGGCATGATCTTTATGAGACGTGGGCATAACCATTGTCTCATTATTGCACCATTAATATCAAGCCCATTACTAGCGGATCCCTTTGTATTCGGGGACGTAATGGGCAGGAGTAGCTTAAACTTTGACTGGGTAAACAGTTGGCCTTCGATGTGAGCTCCTGGAGCTTATTGGGCTCATTAGGCTTTAGCCTTATATCTGCCATGGGCTTTTTTAATTTGATGATATTTCCTATTCCTCTTCATAGGCTGGCCCAATGTCATAACACATGTAATGCTCAGTTTAGGCATATTTTACAAATTAAGGCATAAAACATTGAGCGGATTTTACGCAATGTGTAAATATTATACATAGATATTCAAACATCCAAGAAGTACTGGCATGAGTACTTTGATGAGATATTTTAATAATAGATACAAAGAATGAGCTTTCATTACATATGATTTACTAACCATTTCGGTATCCTCATTAGCATCAAAAAAAGCATTCATTACAAGTGGCAGGTATTAAGCGAGAAAGATGCTGTTTAAAAGGAACTACATTAGAGTGCTTCGTTTGTTTCCAAAAGATCCATATGGATTGTTCAAAAGTGCATCACTAGTCGATGTCGATGACGGTAATAATGATGATGTTGAATAGTAGATATAACTTATTGATGTGGCATTCAGACTGCTGGAATATACTCATGATGGGATCCTAGTCACAAAACATATGCATACACTAAAATCATACAACAAGCTAAAGTAAAATGCAATCCCTGGTAAGAAATATAATTTACATCCTCCAGAAACAACATATAATTCTCGCAATAAAAGCCTTCTGAAATGGGAAAATATCGTTTATCGGCAGCACTAGAATTCAATAGAAGAGCCTTTCGAGCAACTGCCAGAGGTTGCATATGAAGTTCCACTGGAACCATCAACCGGAGCCTGATTCAACCGTTCTAAGACCAACGATCTTCGCCGCTGCAGCTTTAGTGAGAATGTCATTGCTTCAAGAATGACTGGCACCTGAATTTTGGAAAAGTCATACGCATGATTACAATTCGTTTCTCAATGAAAAAGAATCAGATTTCCACGCAGACAAACTGTTAGCTAATATGAGACCGTATCCATGGAACAACACAAGAATGTCACGGCATGAAAAATCTGGAAGTTAGAATTAAAGATCGCTGATGCATAGAGTACCTGGCTATTAATCTGTGCCACCTTATGAACATGCAGAAAACCGACCATGTCTTGGTAACCAGTAAGTAGCTTCGCCAGATCCTTGTCTTCATCTGTTTGGAATGAGTTTTCGCAAGCATAGAACAGGATTTAAGACAAAAAGAACGCAAGAGCACCGTGTAGAGGGAAACACATGACGAATAAATAAGGACCAGAATTTGCCTGGAATCGCTCTAACAGATAGAAGCGTATCTGCCAAGTGCTGCCATCTCTTAGAGAATGAAGGGGGAAGAAGAGAAGCGGGAAATGTGATCACAGCAACTGCATTAGAAGATCGTATCATTGCTCTCAGAGATCTGATAAAGGAAACCATATGCCAGTCCTACAATAGTTCGTGTAATAGAAGTAAATGGTACAAGCAATTTCATATATAGAAACTAAAAATGGTGGATACGTCATTATATGTATCTACGTGGAATAAGAACATCATATATAACAGGTATTCAAGTACCTCAGAGAGATAATATCTTTGCCAAAGAGTACATATCAAATCTCTAAAAGCTAAAATTTGCAAGGTACAACTTAAAATTGAGAAGTTACCATCTCAGTGTAACCACAATGGGGGGCACAGAGTGATTGTATGGCAATTCGACCAGCATTGCTTCCGTCATTTCTGTAAGTAAAAACACATGAATGAAAGTAGATGGTTTATAAGAAAAACCCTTTCGAAAATACGGTCAGCAGAATAACTGAAGGAACAGAAACATGCATTAAATTATTCTAGCATAATTTGCAGTTTTAAGTGACATCTACACAGCAAACATGTAACTGTTGAACAGCCTGTGTCAATTGTATGCGTCAATACATACTACACATTTGGCCTCATTTATTTCCAGAATACATTTTATCCAAACAATGTCTTGCTGCAAGTTAGTAAAGTCAAAATAATGTCCAGTACACATATCTGCTCGCTGGTTTAGATAGTTCAGAGTGACCATGATTACTGTAGCTAGAATAATGGACCAGCTCATAGGATCAACATTATGTAGACAGAAGAAAATCCAAAATTCGTTTACTCAAGCCCCTATGTTATAGAAATAAAATCATTGGCTTACAAGCATTCCCTCCACAGTACCATCTTCCATGAACCTTAATAATGTCCACATTTATCATTCTCCACACACTTTAAGTCTCAGCCTTGATCATCCTTTCTCCCCCTACCCTGGTAATGCCCCAAATGCTTGGGGCAAAGACTTTGTTGTTACCGTTTCCCACACGGCAAATTTCTATTTTAAATACATTTTGCCTCCTTTTGGTCTTATCAAAAGGGAGTTAATTGTCATGAGGTTCATAATTTTTTTGCTAATTATAAAAAAGAAAACTACATGCAGTTCATCAACCATAATTACATGAGGTGACTTCTTTTCCAGACCTCTAATACAATTACTACTAGTGTGAACTAAAGTTGGATTGATAAAGTTTATATGAAAATATTATTATTATTGCAACAGATATTTTGACCATAAAGAATAGTTGTAACAAGCAATGTCACGTTGAGTCAACTGGGAGTATGTTAGAAGTATTTTTATGTGACTTAACAGTTAATAATATAATATATAAAATATGGTTTATTATTTCATCAAGTTAGTATGTAGTTATAATACATATAACCACCTTGATGGAATGGGTTATAAAAAAAGTGGTCTTGCATAATATATCTGATGATGATTTTCTTCCATAGAAAAGTCATGTAAGGAATGAAATAGGCAAGAGAGATTAGCTTGAAGTTTCAGGAGAGTCCTTGTTGTTTTAAACTCCTTGCTAAATGTATGTCATTCTAGTTTCATGCTTCGTATGTGTATGATAGATTTGGATAAGCATTTTGAATCAGTCCATCAAGATAAAATATCCAACATTATGCAACTTTCTCAACAGAACTTGGTTTACATACTCATTTATAATAATAATAATCTATTACCAAACTTCTTTTCTCCTATGCTGAGAAGCCTACGAGCTGGCCTCTTATAACCAAAGCAGACACACTGCTTAACAACAGCCCATTGGGATAAAACATAACTGCAATTCAGTCTTTTTAGTAAATAAAACTATCTTAAAACTAATCAAAACAACATCTTACGTTAAAAGTGGGTAGTTTCCAATTAAATGGCCATCTGAACTGGTAATATAATAGTAGACAAGAATCAGTAATGAAAAAAACACACACACACCACCCCCCCCCCCAAAAAAAAAAAAAAAACAAAAAAACAAAAAAAAAACAAAAAAACAAAAAAACAAAAAACAAAAAACAAAAAACACCACCACAGATCCTAGCATCTCAAGTTGGGTAGTTTTTAGGGGAAAACCCCATGTCAAAGCGCCTA
Organism: Scilla litardierei; assembly: GCA_030789695.1. Classification (NCBI taxonomy): domain Eukaryota; kingdom Viridiplantae; phylum Streptophyta; class Magnoliopsida; order Asparagales; family Asparagaceae; genus Scilla; species Scilla litardierei. The sequence goes on along the minus strand of CM061134.1, from coordinate 2,295,414 downwards.
GTTGAATTTTAGATAGCAGAATAAAATAGTATATAACCAAAAAAAGACAAAAACAAAAAGTGATCTAGGTTCAAGGATAAAGTGATTGCCACTCAAGAGGGATATGCATGAAGAATACATTATAAATCTGATAAATCATTCATGCAGCAGCCAATATATTTACATGAAAGAACAGAAATAAATCAGACATCTAGAGTTGTAACTTCACTGAGAAGATAAATACATCAAGATCACATGGGCAGACTAATTCTCATCTAACATGCGTAAACAAATCAATCAAGACATTAGAGAAGTTAAAATAAAACAATGTGAATCCCATGATATCAGAATTACTTCAAGTATAACAAATATGTTTCCTGCTGCGAAAAACATTAGAAGTTGCAACTTACCGCGGAAGTTTAGCTAAAAAAGTGGAACAATGATCATGAAGGACTGCAAGATTTGGAGAGTCCTGAATAGCTACACAATCAATTTGTTGTGCACCAAGAAAGTGTCTTTCCAAAGGCTTCCGCAAGTCAAAATCATTGCTAAATTCTTTTTTGATGTCTGCAGCAGTATTTGAGGATTCTTTTTAGTAATGACAAATTACCGAACACAGTAACATATTTGTATTCACAGTTCATACCACCAAATCCAACACTGGAAATTTTAAAAAACATGAAAATTTGTCAAGCAACAAGACCGCAAGTTTCTTCAGGACAAACATGACGATATGCACGTTAAGATTAGAATTACAGATTTTGTTCATTTGATTAAACAGAATTTACACTTTTTGATCCTCAAGGTGAGGTAAATATCAACATATTGCTAAGTACTTGCCAACTGACGACATTCCTTGGCTATACAGCATGGACACATCAAAATGAGGGATGCATCCTTGTCAGACCGCGGCACTTGCATGATACTTGCCCAGAACCATGTAGGATTTAAAAACCCAAAAAGTTGCGTCAGATATTATTTTAAAATTTACAGATAACATGCTCACGTTTCAAATACTTTGGAGCAACTTGTGACTTAAAACAATTATAAAAAAGAAGCATATACTATGATGATAAAATCTAAGCATCACCAATTAGTTTTTTTATTCTGTTGCATGATTACAATGGATGTATTTTCAGTATTGAAATTTATATCGTTTTTCTTTTTCTTTTTATTGAACATATCCTAATCACGATAAGTTCTGATGTGTATTATATAAGATACCCATGCACACACATGTTTGTATACTGTATCATGCTTTCTTAGAATTTGCTAGTTATTGTGTCTGGGTCGTATCTGTGTCTCTGTGTCCAGTGTATGTACCCATGGCATTCCAACTAAAAGTTCAACTTATCTTATTTTACTAACGTGTAAATGAGCAAATAGCTCGAAACCTTGGAAGATTCTTGCACAGATTGTTCAATGACAATTCATAGCCTGATTAGGATTATGGAGCGTGACTACTTCAAGTTAGGTCAAATAATTCCATTCATATGAGCATCTTCCTATCTCATTTGCATTTAATTGATTCCCTAAATCTGTAAAATGTAAAATTCCGAGTAAAAACCCAAAAAGTTGGTGTGCTGGATATTATCTTTATTCCAAATTTAAAGATCACATGTCACGTTTCGAATGCTTTGGATCAACATGTCGCTTGAAAAGTAAAAAAGAATCAAATGGTATGATGCTAAAATCTAAACATCATCAATCTTATTATTACTGCTACTACTACAAAATATGTAAATTCATTATTGACATTTATATTGCTTTTTATCTTTAATAGAACATATCCAAATCAACATAAGTTCTGATGCGTTTATATACAGACTCATGCACGCACACACCGATGATCATGCATTCACGCTTGTGAATGGTGTATTTACCATTCTTTCTAAGATTTGCCATGTCGTTTTGTTTGTGTCGTATCCATCTCCAGTGTATGTATCCATAGCATGCTTCATGGCGACTAGGATTCCGATAGATCTAGAATTTTCAGTTGTAGGGGTGTTTTTGTAATTTTCAGTTTTCTAGTGTTATTTTCGTAATTTTCAATTTTAAGGTTCTTTTTGTGATTTTGTGATTTTCAGTTTAGTATTTATATGTGGCTAGGGGGGATTAGAGAGTGGCGTTCAATCTTGAAGAGAAACCTTGTGAGAGGTCGAGTAATTCCCTCTTTGTTGGAGATTGCGGCGTCGTCTCAAATAGAAGCTTGGGAGAGCGGTCCACCTCTCAAACGTGACCAAGGAAGAGTGAGTTCCTCTCGAAAGAACTCACCTTTTTCTTCACCTTTTTCTTGTATCCCCTTTTATTATCAATAAAAATCTATCTTTTTTCCAAATCATATCTTTAACCCCTAAAATTCCCACATTTACCCTAAAAATCCCATTTTCCAACCAAAACCCTCCTTTTATCCATCAAAACCCTAGAAAAACCAATCAAATGGTATCAGAGCGCTACAATCTATGGGGACGGTGAAGTCAAAGAAAAATTCAGAATTTTTGGAGGAAAGACTTGATGTTGAAGTAGCGTGTCTGAAGAAATCTATAGAGGAATTCAGATCTGACCTTATGGCATCAATCGAAGGACGAATGACAACCAATGTTTCACAAATAGAACAATTCCCTAAATAAAAAATTGTAGTCGATCAATTACATTCATCCAGGACCACTGGCGAAACCGTGCCTTTAGTTTGGTGGGGTCTTAATACATATATTTTTTTGGATGTGGAGCTAATACACCCACACATACACATAGACATACATCTATTATACAATTGAGGCCTATTCCCCATGGGTGAATGCTGACTGGAACAAACCCGTAGATAAAGGAGTGGCTTGGATTTGTGCACATCAGCACGAACGGTTAGGATTATTTTTTGCGGGGCTCTCCAGGCTTCGTCTATCTCTGGGTCTAGAATTTGGTCCCTAAAGAGAAAAGATGGAAGACAATTCCATGTAGAGAGAGAGGTTATGGGCGAGATTTGATGTGAGTGCTGGGGATGTTGACGACTAACATAGACAACACTGGGCGATATGGACAAAAGAGAGCTAGGGGATGGGATGTGAGATCTGGGGAATGGGAGAGGAATTTGACATATGAGAGCGGGGAGGATTGGAGCCCGTGCCCAGAAGGCACGTGTATTTTCTAGTGTATTATATAGGGGAAAATGTATATTTTTAAATTTTTGGTGGGGGCCGTGCCCCCACAATGCAATGGGTAGTTCTGCCCCTGTCTAGGAGTAAGCATGTGTTTTTGTTCATGTCATGCTTCTTGTTATTTCTAAAACCTTTCGACTATTAAGGAATAAATTTTAAAAAATATAATTGAACATGATACGATGAATGTTAACTAAAAAACTGAGAAAACACTCAAGAAAAATAGCACAAATTAACCATATTGCAGGTAATCATCTTTTATACCAAAGAGTTTAGAAGGTTCTTATTTTTGAGCAACTACCCATCATTCTATACTCCATGGTTCTAAAGCCTTAAGTGACCCAAACGAGAATCTTCAAGTCACATTGGCCCAGTGTACTTCATTGAGATCCAAAACCTACATTAGTCTTAGTCTTGGTGGTTAAGGGCTGAGCTACAATTCCAGCAATCACCCACACATATTCCATCCATAACCCAATGGCATGAGCTCTCCTCGGTACTCTTTGCCAATCAGCAAAGCAACACTTCGATTTCCAATAATCCACTGTAAGCAGATAACTGATCATCGCTTGCTGCATCAATTCAATGTAAAAAAGTTGGGCTGCAACAAAGTAAGCCAAAAGCAAAATGATACGAAAAGAAAGCAGCCCCCCCCCCCCCCAAAAAAAAAAAACACCAACAATGTTATGTTAAAAATCATGCACTTAAAGAGCAGCACCTCATAAAAAAGGGTAATTTTTAGTTTTAGGAAAAAATTAGAAATAATATCAATTATCGACCAAGAAAAAAAATATTATCAAAAATCGACCACCTTGGGCCACGTCAGCGGAGCTTCGCCGCTGGCGGTTATTTTTTGATCTGGCCGCACTTGGCAAGTGCGTTTTTTCTGGACGCACTTACCAAGTGCGGCCAGTATGAGTAGTCGTGGCAGTGTACGGGCCGCACTTGCCAAGTGCGGCCTGTCCGAGTATAAGTCACAGCTCTCAACCGAGAGCTGGCCGGTTGAGAGCTGGCCATTCTAACAAGCAATTGAAAATAGTGAGGGTTAGGGCTTTTTTGCGAAATCTAGATGGAGCAAGGAGAGAGTCGCAAACGTGTTAGGGCAACGATGCTGACCTTTGCAGAAGCAAATGCTCTACATGCTTCGCGTGAAGAGGACCCCGAAGCTTCAACTCGTCAACCCTTATCGCCGCAACGTACGGCGAACTCAGAAGGTGATAATCGAACTCTTTCGAACATCGACAATACACTTTACTGGATGTGAAAAGCTATTAATCGCATTGAAGGGCGGGCGATTGAGAACCAAAAATGATATTCGGAAAGTCGAGTGTCTCGTTATGGATATGGGGAACGAACAAGCTAAAATGAGTGAGTCTCTTCGACGGATCGAAGAGAAATTGGATTTAGTTGTTTTGGGGCCTCGAGACATTGCCCCGCATGATGCTGCAAGACCAAGCGGGTCACGATCACCGCCGCTGATATAGGTTGCTGATGTTTAGGAGTGACAATAGTAAATGTATTTTCGTATTTTGTTGGAGAGTTTAGTGGGAGGTTGGATGTATGTAAGGAATATGTAAGAGCGATGTGTCTGGTTTCCTGTTTGTATCATCGCTGTAATATATATATATAGTCATAACCCGTGCCCGCGGGCACGGTTCATTTAAAATTTTCACGTGCGAAATCTTTATTCTCAAACATTATTTACACAGTCAAATTTGTGCGAAGAACAATAAATTCGGCGAGGACGCCCTTGAGTCGGAACAGCAAATTAGCGTAAAAAATTTAGCGGGCGCCCTCGGCGCGAAGGGTGGAAGTGCATAAATGTGTGTGTATATGGTGTGTGGGTAAAAAGTGAAATGAGAGGGTTTTTTTAGCAAAAAGGGGAAATAGGTGGTATTCTGCGCAAATGTAGTGATTGTGGGGGGTTTGCAAACAAAAGGAAAAAAGTAGTGGGTTTTCCAAACACTCATCTCAACCCTTCTTTTACAAAGATTAAATCATAGCCATTCTTCTATCAACCTTTTTATACATCAGCATGACATCAGCTTGTCCCAGTCAGCCCTAAAATTCAAAAACCTTTGTGTTTTAATATATAGATATATCGAACTTTGTTATCAGTTGAATTTTGTTGTGTAGTGGAATTGTGTGATGTAGTGGAATTGTGTTGATGTATATGAAACATAAGAAAGATGCAACTGAGACAAGACAACTTAGGTGTTTTAAGCTTGGGTGGTCTGCTCTGAAATGGCCGCACTTGGAAAGTGCGGCCATTTCAGAGATCAGCTACTGGCCGTACTTGCTAAGTGCGGCCAGTTTGGTGCTCATTTCAAAAGACCCGTGATCAGCTACTGGCCGCACTTGCCAAGTGCGGCCAGTTTGGTGCTTATACCACTCAGCTGACAACTCATTTTCATTTTCTCCCAACTTATCATCCGACAACGTTCCCACTCTACAGATCCGGAGAAGATCTCCACATCTTGGCCTCCCATTTGTAAGACGACGTCGCAATAGGCAAGTCATCAGTCCCTTGTGATTAATCGCGTGCATACTGCGTTAATTTGGCAGAATATAATTTGGGGTTAAGGCTAGGAGTGATTTGATTGTGCATCATAAAGGTTGAGATTTCATGGAATCAACTAATTTTTGCAGGGTGATAACAATGTCAAGTGGGCATATTTGCATCTTATGCTATTATGAAGGAAATTTGAGGGTTGGTGACAATCACGAACCTACATATGTCGGAGGAAAAGTTAAGTCTATTATACTGAGGAGCCCGTCAACGTATACCGATCTAGTAGATCGGATATACAAGGCGACGAAGATCAGTCGTCATAAGTATGATTTGAAATTGGTGTGCAACTGGCCGGTAATGGAGGGCAAGACCACAGCTGTGATGATCTCAGATGACGGCGATATGGAGGAGCTATTTAGCTTGGGGTCAACTCAACGGTCAGTTGAAATTTATGTCGAGATTGATGCAATTAACACCACACGAATGACTCAAGAACAAGGAACATTCGGACGAATGTTTGATTTGGATAACAACTCCGCGGGATTTATGTCTACTTCTCCAACCCAAGAGTATCAGCAGCACGAGAGACAGACGTGAGAAGGTTGTTCGTACTACCCACAAGAGGAGGTGAATATGGATGCGTAAGTATCGATATCGGTTAATTAATGTGAACTTATGTATGATATTTTCCTAATATAAATGTGATTTTTTAAAAATTGTATTTGGTACTATGTTTGTAACAGGTGGAATGTTGCGGGGCAGGGCAATCAAATTCCTGAGTATGGAGTGCACGGAACATACTCCACATACATGCAAGGTCCATGTGTACCGGAGTCGATGCCAACTCAGTCGAATGCGATGCCTGAAGATATGACGAGAAATGTGGATGCAGATAGTGAAGGCACTGATAATGACGACCATGATGGTCCAGGAGATGATAGCATGCATTATGCTGCAGATTTAAATGAGGATGATAACACATGGATCCAACAATCCGTTGCTGCGAACACAAATGTGGCTTTTGAAGAGCCATTGCCAGATGAAGTGGCAGAGGATCAATGGGTAACGGCATCAGCTATGAGAAATACTCTAGAGGGGTGTATGGAAGAAGAAAGAATTTATAGCGATACCGGAGTGTTTAAAGTCGGTGATCTGTTTGAAACAAAGGTGGACTTAATTAAGACAATAACGGAGTGTAGCATCACGCACAATGTAACATTCAAACCAATCAAGTCAAACAAGACATGCTATTCTGTGATATGTGGCCTTAATTCTGAGGTGAATCCGCATAGCCAATATGAGGCGAGCCGGAATTGTCCATGGCGCATTCATGCAGCAGTGGAAAAAAGAACCAATGTGAGGTTCAAGCTATCAAAAGTTGGTTCAGATCATACATGCAATAATCCCACTTTGAATACAGATCACAATAAATCCACAACACGTTTCATTAGTAACTTGATTATGCCAATGGTGAAGACAAAGCTTGACATGACACCGGCAGAAATTCAGGATGTGCACACCATTTTAAAAATTAGAATTTCATATCTTAAAGCATGGAGGGCTAGATGTAATGCATTATCAAGGATATTTGGTGATTGGAAGGAGTCCTATAAGAGGTTACCACAGTATTTAGAAGCAATTTCAGAAAGCAACCCTGGAACAGTTTACAAGATCACGTATGACACTCTCGGGCCAGGAGTTGCAGAGTTTACCGGTGTGTTCTGGGCATTTGGACCTTCAAGTGAAGGTTTCAAGCATTGTAGGCCGATATTGAGCATTGATGGAACACATCTTTATGGGAAATATGCAGGTTGTTTACTTGTAGCCACTGGAGTGGATGCAAACGATGGGCTGTTTCCTTTAGCTTTTGCTGTTGTGGCAGCTGAGACCCAAGATAATTGGAAGTGGGTTTTCAGCTGTATATTTCACTATATACCCAGCGCTCATCGACACCGAACAATTACATTCATTTTTGATAGATTCAAAGGAATTCCATGGATGCCTGGCCCCGGAAGACGCTCCATCAAATCGGTCCATGTACTATGTCGTCGGCCAATTTGATAAATGGGGGGTCCCGGATATGGTAGGCCCGTGATGACAGCCACATCTTGCAGAGTGATCGTCATCTCCCCTGTCTCATATGAAATGTGTTCGTCTCGGGCCGCCATCTCTCAACCAATGCTGTTAATAGTGCATGGTCCAATCGTATCCACTTCAACTTCGCACATACATGTAACCCAGACATTATGATATACAACTCCACACGCTCATCTATTTGCCATTCTGAATGTCTGCGTGCGTGATCAACAATTCCTATCACAGCCTCCTGCAAACAATAGCACATTACTTAATTTTCTGCATTGGCATCATAATTAAATTTTCAGAATTTTCCACCTCAAATATTCATACCTGTCCATACTGGATCTGCGCAGACCGATGGTGCGCCTGATCATACAAGACCTCGTCAGTTATTGGTCCCGCCTCTTCCATGCTAGTATGAATTTGACACATATCCAAAATTTCAATTAAGTTATGAGTATCCCAAATAAATGCATTTAATAGGAAACCTTGCATGTACTTAATAAAATCGGAAAAATTGATCATATAGTTAAGAAAAAATCTACTCGGGGGTAAGACTAATTAAGTTCATGCATCCTATGTATGGAAATATTCACCCCCTCCCCCAAAGGCTTGTGATAGAGTAAGAATACATACATCTATTGTTTGTGGCTCAGTTCATCAACTGGAGATATCAACGTACCTGTTTGTGGATCTCGGTATCTGATCAACGGAAATGGAGAAGCAGTCGCCGTCGGATCAACGCAAATGGGGAAGGGAGGCCTCCTCCGCCGTCGCGCCCTAGCCTAGGGTTTTTTTCTTTCCGCAGTATAAGTTATGAATGACTGCGTTGCTTGCTGGGGAAATAGGGCAAAATTGGCCGCACTTGGGAAGTGCGGCCAGTTTTAGAGGCCCGTGACTTAACTTTAAGTCACGGGCCTCTTACTGCCGTGCCACATACTGACCGCAATTCCCAAGTGCGGCAAAAAAAACGCCCTTCCCAAGTGCGGCCAAGTCAAAATCTAACTGCCAGCGCCAAAGCCCGCTGACGTGGCCAAAGTTGGTCGATTTTTGATATTTTTTTCTTGGTCGAAACTTGAGATTATTTTTAAAATTCTTCCTAAAACTAAAAATTACCCCATAAAAAAGAATCTTCTTTCTAGAAGGAGAGCATCTGACCTTTGTTGTCAGAATCAGTAGCCGGCTGCTCCAAGTATTTCTTGTACTGCCACGCAATTCGCAATCCCTTCCCCTGCACCCCAATTTACAAATATAACCAAACACCATTACCTGAAGAAACTAATTCATCAGTTGAATCTAACAATACCTACCTCTTGCTTCTCATCCTTAGGACTAGAAGACGACGACGACGATGACGAAGATGAAGAGGGAGCAGGAAGCGTGCCAAGAAACGATCTGGGCTCCTTGGAAGGGCTCGCAAACAGCAGAGGCTGGCGATGCACGATCCCTTGTGACATGAAATTCCTCAGCAAGAGGAGATGATGGGGAGCATCGGCGTCCTCCATCACCATCACTATTGTCCCCAAGAGAAACCCACCTCCCAAAATCCCTAAATAATCAAAATAAAAGTAGAAATTAAATCAAAAATACCTTATGATTCCATATAGCGAGAGAGAAGGAGAAGTTGATAACTGTCGAGGTCTGGGACGCCGGAGGAGACAAAAGCGGCGCCGTTAGGGCCGTGCTTGATGCCCGGATTCTGTTGGATAGGAGAAGAAGAAGAAGGATAGGAAGGAGCATGAGAGAATGACGATGGGGTTCGAGAGAAGCTGCTGCCTCGTCCGGTTCGAGCGGAAGTCGACATTGCTCGCGCCGGCGTCCTTTAGGGTTTTTGCTGAGATTTTGATTCTAATTTTAAGATGCAGAATGAATGCGTCCGGTTGTGGGTTTTGTTATGCCCCCGGGATCCGACCCGTGGGGCCATTAACAATCCAATAACGCATTTAAGTGTAAACGGGTCGCATTCGGATCTGGTTCAGATTTGAATTAACCAAGCTGATGAAGGGTCCTGTCGAACATCTATTTCTCATTTGATTTTAAATAAAAAGATCATGAGGATTTTTACTCCATTTTGGTTAAATTTTGTTTCATTTTTTATCCGATGAAGAATTCAAGGCTAGTGAAGGAGCTGTGCTTTTCGGGAAGAATCGCGGAAGCAGTGAAGCTCTTGTGCAGTTGCGGTGACCGGTGCGATCCCCAGACATATGCTCTTCTTCTACAGGAAACCATATATCGTAATGAAGCCAAGCTCGGAAGAAGGATTCATGCCCACATGATAACTACTGGTTCCGTTCCTGATCAGTATCTGATCACTAAGCTACTGATATTCTATGCCAAAGATGGTGACTTGGATTGTGCACACCATCTGTTTGATAAAATGCCTCAACCGAGTTTAGTTTCTTGGAACGCGATGATCTCCGGTTATGTGCAGAAGGGCCTGGGGCGGCAAGGCCTGGATATGTATTACTCCATGCGTGCTACTGGTTTGCACCCAGACCACTTCACGTTCGCATCGGTGTTCCGGGCTTGTGCTAGATTGGCAAAACTAGAGCATGGGAGACGAGCTCATTGTGTTCTGATCAAGACGACTCTGCTGAGGGACAATGTGGTTGTCAATAGCGCTCTTGTGGATATGTACTTCAAATGTACGGGCCCTTCTGATGGCCGGCAGGTTTTCGAGAGGGCTTTAGAGAGGAATGTTGTTACTTGGACGGCTCTGATATCGGGTTATGGCCTGCATGGTAAAACGCTGGAGGTTCTTGAGTTGTTCCATCGAATGATAGATGAAGGGTTTAGACCGAATTCTGTCACCTTCCTTGCGGTTCTTTCTGCTTGTAGCCATGGAGGCCTTGTTGATGCCGGTTGGAAGTATTTTGGTTCTATGAATACAATATATGGCATTAGGCCGACAGGGGAGCATTATGCTGCAATGGTAGATATGTTGGGACGGTCAGGGCGTTTGGAGGATGCATATGAATTCGTCAAGAAGTCACCTTGCATGGAACATTCGGTGGTTTGGGGAGCGTTGCTAGGTGCTTGCAGGATTCACCAAGACGTGAAATTGGGGAAAGTTGTGGCCAAAAAATTCTTCGCGATGCAACCAACAAATATTGGGAAGCACATTGTTTTGTCTAACACATATGCTGCTCTTGACATGTGGGAAAAAGCTGCTGATGTCCGTCAAAGGACCAGTGCATTAGGGATAAAGAAGGAACCTGCTTTGAGTTCTATTGAAGTACGTGGAGATGTCCATATATTCCTTGTTGGAGACACATCTCATGAAGAGAGTGAAATGATATATGAGACACTCACCGCACTCAGTTTCATCTTAATGGAAACCGGTACATGCAGTCAAGATATGGAATTTTTGTGATAAACAGAACACCTGCAAGGAGAAAAACTTAAAAAACAGGTGCTGTGTAACTGGCATCATAGAAATGGCAGCTAGCGGATATGATGAAGTATGAATTCCTTGTAAGCTTAGTAAATATGTTGCTTGTATTGTGCTTCTCCTGACATTGATAACACTAGATTGTCTTTTGGTAATGGTTAAAACATTGCATGTGTGACAGCAGACGCCACATTACCAGTTGTGAGCTAAAGTGTAGATTGCTACTACTGCCGCTGCATGTTGGAAATTATGTCCACTTTTTTGATTTTGTATAATTCATTGTGCAGGTTTGGCTGATTCTAATCTTGATCATTCTAGCGCATGGTAAGGACATGCTTCACACCAGTTTGCACCTCCATCATAAGCATGAAGCCCAACAAGTTCAATATTTTCTCGAGTGTTACACTTGCTAAGAAGCATTAGCCATTCTGGTAACTCACACCTTATACTTTGTTTCTTTTCTCCATTTTTCATGATGTGGAACAATTTTTTCAATAATGCGGTTAAACACCTATTTTCTATAGCTCGGAATGCTGCCAGAACTAAAAAATTTGTGGAGCTAAAAGTTACCAGGAGAACAATGTTTTGTTGATTGCTTTTATAACTATCTGAAACTTTTGAAGTTCGAACTTCAAAGAATTTGCCGGGACGCATTAGACATTCTGGTAACTCACTCCCTTGAACTTTGATTCTTTTCTCCAACTTTCATGATTATGAAACTATTTTTTGCAATGGTTGGCTAAAACTTATTTTCTCTAGTTTAGAATCCTGGCTAGAACTTGAATATTTGTGGAGCTAAGAATCTGAAACTTGTTGAAGTTCAAAGAATATGATGATAGGAAGTTTGTTTGTGATGCCTATTCTGAGAATGATTTTATTTCGTCACATTTTCTACAATAGTTAAACGATTTTGCAGTCAGCACAGAGTTATCATATATCATTGGAGTTCTTATCTCTTGGTGGATAAATGATTAGTTTCTTTTTTACTCTTACCCATAAAATATGAAGAATCATCTTTCCCAACAAAAAAAATGCCTGACAACACCTTATGTCTGCGTCTAGTCATCTTTTAGATGTCGATTTTTCTTTTTTAATTTTTATTCATGTTTGTACTAAAAATATGAAATCATGATAATGACAAAAGAATATCCTTGTATACGGTAATATGTCAGAGTATCCTCTTTTGGGGCAAAGGCATGGGTTCATTGGTATGCACTTTTTATTTATCTGCTTAAAATTAAAATATTTGTTTGGATTGAACACAAGAAAGCTAGTGTCACATAATCGATGGCTTGGTATTTTTTATTTGCATGTATGGTGCACATAATCGATGGCTCGGTATCAAACTTATGTGAAATAATCGACTTGATCGCATTATGACTAATCCTCTGTAAAGCCTGTCGAGTGTCTGGATAATGCATGTAAATCATCTTTTAGGTTCTGTGCCGTACCTTTTTGGAAAAGCTCTAATCATCCCATCATCATATAGCAAATCCATGTCAATTTCTATCGGATTATGCAACAAACTTGTATTTAATATTATTAATAGTAATGATTTTATAAGTATCAAAATGGAGATTATTCACATTATATGCATGTTGCTTTGGTCAATGTCGAACTCTAGTGCATTGTGGACCACAAGGTGAACTGACTTCGGGTTGATTGTGTTAGCATCCAACATGTTCTTTTTATATTTAACTACAGTCTTAGGTTGGTTAGGATTTAAATAATCTTCTTTTCTTTAAACACTAAGAAATATATTTGATATCCCAAAATATGTAACATCGAGGTCATATAGTCGTGGCTTACCTAGCAGGATATGTATTACCTATCGATAGGATGCTATCCTGGATGTGCTTCCAATAACTCAAAAACTTGATGTATACTTGTGCATGCAACCGGTCCATGGTCAATGCCTAACTCTAGTAAATTGTGGACCACAAGCTGAACTGACTTTGGGTTGGCCGTGTTAGCATCCAACCTGTTCTTTTTATTTTTAACTACCCTCTTAGGTTGGTTAGTAGTTAAATAATCTTCTTTCCTATGAACACTAATAATAAATATTTTTTATATCCCAAAATATGTAACATCAAGGTCATATAATCGTGGCTTACCTAGCAAGATATATGTATTGTCTATCGGTATGATACTATCCTGGCTGTGCTCCCAATAACCCAAAAACTTAATATTCACTTAACGACATTATGTAATAATATGTGAACTTTTATCGACTTAAGTGATATATGGATATGAGTGAGGTTCAACTTTAAGTATAATCTTCTTTATAGCTGATTTGGTAACTAAATTGGTATAATTATCTTCGACAATCATCATTCTAAAGGATCTATTTTTAATTTTAACGTAGGTAAAGAAAATATTTGTTCTACACCATTCTTCCTTACTGTTAGGTATAATAGCTAGGTACATAATGGCATTTACATGTGTGCTAGATTTAAGTAAGTCATCATCTACATGCAATCAGGGTTTCTTGCAATCCATATTGGTTAAATAAATAGTTAAACTTACACATGTATTTTCTTACAAGCATGTTTGATGTAATCTGATTATCAAATCCATCAAACAGTCTCTATAAGTGGGCATATGTATTTCTACCTAAGTCTGGTCTTCATTACATCTCAAATTCGAATAAGAGCACGATACTCCCCTTTTAACTGTTAGTTTAATGAAGTTTAGTGAAGTTCCATAGATTTTAATTTATTATTGAAGCTTTATCCTAGTGAATCTTATCATTCAATCGTCAAACATCCCATGCCACTTACAAAAATGGTTAATATCGATCGGCCAATCTGAAAGGCTCCCAGTGTAATAACCCATAAAAATAAAAATAAATAATAATGGAACAAAATACAACAAAATATATATGTATAATAAATAACTAAAATAAAAGAGATAAAGAAGAGAGAAACCTGGCAAAGAAGAGGGGGGGGGGAGCAAATCAAACAAGCGTCCAACAAATTGGACACTTGTCACAACAAATTTTTTAAAAAAGTTTACCAAGAAAAAAAGAGAGAGGAGTTTCTACTTTTCCTTTTTTCTACCTCGATCAGCATCCATTCCCTCACTCCCCATCCTACAAAAAGAATAGAAATTAATTAAGAGAGAATAGAGGAGAAACAAGAGTAAAAAAGAGATTGAAGGTAAACAAAAGGACCATCAGCTCCCATTTAAGGTTTGGCTACTTTGTTTTGACTCCATAGAAGTAATCATTTGGACAAAATAAGATTAATATAAGAATTAGAGAAGATCTAATTCATAAAAATTTATTTAAATTTTGAAATCGGGAAGAAAATAAAAACAAAACAAAAAAAGAGCATGAACAGATGCTGGTGATTCCATCGTCAGAGATGGCATACGAATATACGATTGCTGGCCACCACAGATCCGGTGGCTGGGCATGAGTGGGCGCCGGGAGGTCGCCTCCGAACTCAAAGAGTTTTGGGTTTGGGTGAACAACAAGAGGAAGAAGGAAATAAAGATAAGAAAAAGAAAATTTCACTTAATCATTTTGAAGTTTTGTCTAATTATTATTTGGTCCAAAATTTCACAAAAACCCAGGAAAATGATTTCATTTTGCAAAGATAAGTGGTATAACCATAAGCTTAATGATTGTAATTAAATATCGTCTTAATGAAATCTGAAGTTTGTAAGTTTACAAAAAGACTCCTAAAGTTTGAATAAATTACAAAAAGGACAGATCTTATGATTAAAAATGTTATAAAATTTTGTAAAATGCATTAAACTAATAATAATAATAGTTATAATAGAAACTTGGGCTAATATAAGGGATTCATTGTCATAACTCATAAGTTTTTATATTAGGTATAAATTGTTGAAATTATGTAACATTATTATGGACGGGTCTTGATTGCCGCATTTTAGGTATTCACTTGAATCAACCGGGATTACGAGTGAGTGAATTTACTCAGATCCAAGCGGAGTCATATTCCTCATTGGAATTTATTTTTATAAAATTTTATGAGTAAAGTATAAGACCTCATCAAAATTTTAAAATAGAATAATATTGAAAAGATGACACCTGATCTAATAGATCAGGTGCCAAGACACATAAAGTTGAAAAGTATAAGTCCCACATGGGCTTGTACTTTCAATGTGGCCCTCCTTTTTGTGTCTTGCACCCGATCTATTAGATCAGGTGCCACCTGATCTACACGATTACCATTTTAAAAGGGGGCTGTGAAAATGATTATGCAAATATTTAACTTAGTAGAAGTATATATGTTTTTTGGAAACTTAAACACATGTGGTTATTTCATAGATTTTTGTCATCATAATTTCTTTACATAAAAATTATGAAAATTGTTAAATTACACGCAAACCTAAGAAATTATTATATTACTATGATAACTGATAAGCATGAAATCATTTGAATTTGAAATATTGTTCCAAACGTTACACAAATAAACATCTTGAAAGCTTGACCATCATGAGCATATTTTTCTCAATGTGATAATATTGTAAAATTTTAAGAACATGCATTGTATGTAAATTTGCAGAATTATTCTTATCAAATGATTTGACATTGTATATGATATATGAGATTAAAAGCGATTGATATAAGTATTAATGACGGTATTTTTGAAAAACGATGAAAAATAATTTTCGTATTTTTAAATTCTCAAAAATCCGTTTTGAAATGAACTGACTAATATGTGGGCATGTTATATGGTGTTGAGTGTACACATACATTGGCGTTCGGCGGGGAGCTTAATGCCACATCACGTTAATGGTGGGGCCACCTCTAGCATCTCATATCCGTATATATGATCTGATCTTTCGGTAACCTACGGTAAAGTTAGCCACACGGTCACCATGTAACTTTTGATTAATTGATTGATTGATGTGCTTGCATATTCCTATACTATTGGGCTATAATTTGTCACCTCAGCCAGATACATTACGGAATTTGCAAATTGAAAAGTAAAATACCAAATCATGCTTTCTATATAATAGAGAAGTATGTGCTAAATTTGTTATATGCCCAAACCAAATTTTTTTATTGCATTGTTACTTTTTACAGTATAAATGAAGATTTTATTATGTCATAATGTGTTTTGCATGTTCTGTTTCTTTACTACATAATTGATATTTTTAAAGAAGTATTATCATTAAATTATTATATTTCACTAATTCTGAAAGTATGTTTGTTTTGGTGATGAGAAATATGTATTCATTGAGCCGTGTAGCTCATCCCATGATTTTTTTCAAACTATTTCATATACCACATAGCGTGCAGTCATGCATAACGGAAGCATTAGGAGTTGATTGGATGTAGTCATAAATTTTGTGACTAGGTTACTAATAAGATGTTTTGGTTTAAAAATTTCTTATTGTATGATATTTTCGTTTAGACATTTGTGTTGTAATGATTTTTACTTCAAACCTTCGTAAGGAATTAATCAAGATCTCATGTGATGTGCTAAACATCAAGAAGGGATCATTGAGATTTGGCACGTATATGGGTTCATTCCGGTATTGTCACGCCCCGCTTCCCAAAACGACAGAAGCGAGGACGGGACGAAGGTCCGCATGAACTGGAGCGGTGAAGCTTGAGTTCATTAAGCGTCTGTGATAAAATTGCGCAGAATTCTTGCATGCATTTCGGAACAATAAAACATTTCATTTAATTTATAACCACATCCAGAGTTCGTACATAAATTAAAATAACAGGGCCTCAGCATGGCTAAAAGAACTACAACAATGAAAAGTAACTCTACCAAAACTAAAAGAAACTGCAACAGGTCTCTAGTCCTTCGCAAGGAGCGACACCTAGTCAACGAACTCCTGGCTCACTGGGCCAAGCGTCTCAAACGAGTTCTCCAGGTCCTGGTACTCTGTTTCAGTACCTGACGTACAACACCCAAGAGAAAAGGAGTTGTACGTCAGCAGGGTCTACAAGTGAAAGGTAAGAAAGACTCTACTGTAAGGTGTATTGAATTTAAAGACAGATATTTAAAAGTTGATTACGTGGCAGGTTATAAGATGCAACAACATGGGAATTTATATAATATGGCAGGAAAGTAAAAGACGGTGCAAGAAAGTAAACGTGGCATGGCAATGACCGTAGCGTGGGCTACCAGCTATAAGACAAGACAAGTGTGACTCTAGGGTTCACGCCTTACGGTTAGAGGGGGATCAAACCCTCTAAACCATGCGCACGCTCAACCCTACCCCAAACCAAGTGCACAAGACAAGTCTTGACAAAGAATCACTCTCTTTATCTTGGAGAGTGCGTTATTTGCTGCTAGCTTATCTGTACAAAGGATCACTCACTCTGCTAATTGAGTGCCTTATTCCCCGCTGGGTTGTGTATCAATACCGTCATATACTGGAACACGAGCCAGACTAGTCATACATGACCGTACTGGAACACTAGCCAAACTAGTCATATATGACCGATGGGAGTAGCCAAAATCGATGCACAAGTTCAAGATTGACAAGATGTTCCATTTATGTCCACACACACGCACACACATATAATTATTAACATGACAGTTATAGTAAGTTGTGCCAAGACTTCGTCGTCAAGTCTAGGCTATCGTGAGAGTGTCCTAAACGCTATCATTTCACGTCTAGGTCTCTTGTTCACATTTTTTATTAACTAAAGAAGGTAATGGCCTAAAACATAGCCGTAACAACGCAAGTGAGCACACTTGCTTGATTTGACGTTTCGGGTGTCCAGGTACTCGTAACGAGGGTCGTGGTATATCTGCATCCTTAGATTTATAGCATCAAGCTAGAGAATCATTAACCAAATTAAATAATATTAATCTAACCTATACTATTTATTCTAGTACCTAGCAACTATATTCATACTGACTTTATATCACTAACCAACTTTCATATCGATGTTTTCAACATAGCATAATGATAATGTGACACTAATTACGTGCCAACTATGTAGCATCTTATATTAAGGTCTCACTGATAATATTAATAACCTAACATATATTTAATGATACTGCCATCACATATCATATAATAAACTAACCTATAGTCATATTATGATATGTTACTATTCAAGTATTGGAGAGAATTATGGGTTCTAGTTCTTCACTATTGTTCATGCTTTAAACCCCATATATAACAAGTTAACATTTAAAGCAAAGTTTATTAGCATTGTTGTTATACTTGTTTGTTAAATATCTAATTAAATAATACAAGGTTTAACACAACACTTAGGGTTAAATAATACCTGTCTTACGTTATAATATAACTATTATTCGAATCTAATTATTATCCACGTACTAAACCACTCACAGTTCGGTTGTGCATCATTGCCGTAGTTTTGTGTTGCGGGGAGGGAAGCTCGGTCACGGCAGGCGATGGCCGGCGGCGCAGTCTGCGGCTCGGGGGGGGGGACATGGCAACCAGAGGGGAGCTTCTGCAGGCGACGGCGGCTGGAGAAGAGAGGGAACATGCGCGGATGGCAGCGGCTCCGACAGGGGGTGACTACAGTCCGTGCGACGGTCTGTGGGGCTGGCTGCCGCGGGCAGCTCGACAGGGCATCGGCGTGTCACGACAGGCGGAGGGGCAGCGACTCCGGGCGCGGGGCAACGACGAGGGGAGGTTCGGGAGCCGGAGAACGGCGGCTGGGGTCGGTGGGCGCTGGAAGGTGGCAGGAGAGGGTGGACACCGGTGAGGGGACTGTCGGCGTGAGGTTGTGCGTCCTGAAGATGGGGGAAAACTGGCGCACGGCTGTCGGGGGTTCGACAGGTCGAAGGGAGAGTAGGGCTGGGCGTTTGGGTGGAGGGAGGAGGAGAGTTCGGAGGTTCGAAGTGTTGGCCGAGGGGGTCGTCGATGAGAGGTTTAACGAGTAGAGGAGAGGGGTGGAAGTCTGTGGATGTTGAGGGAGGAGGGTGCTGTTGGTTTCCCTTTGGGTTTCTTTTTTTTAAAGGGAGAGATGGAGATATAACGTGGGGGAAGAGTGCAGGGTTGTTGCCTTGAGATCCGTGTGTGTGGTTATGACTTGTGAGTACGTGGGGAAAGTTGTGGGGTGGTTACGTGTAGTTTAGAAAAATTAGATACGATTTGATTTCAGATTCTAAGATTTTGAATTTTGAAATAAAAAGTATTTTAATATATTTTAAAATAATACTAATAATAGATTATTACAACATTGTACCACGACGTCCAAAAATTAAACGAAAAATACCGGGACGATCGTGACGTCGCAAGGGTTGAAAATACGGGGTCCAGTCTGGGCTAAGGAATATAATAGTAAAAATCGAATACGAAAAGAAATACGCATACGAAGCAAAATACGCACTAAAATACGCACGGTCGAAAAGTGGTCGTTACATACGCGTCATGCTTTTGTGCACACCTACTCGCTTAAGCTCTTTTAAATCTTTCGCCGTGGATTTGGGGGGCATTATAGACGGATGATATCAGAGCCTATGTCTAGACTATAAGGACTTAAACTTCTAAAATATTTTTTAAATCTTCGAAGTTAATGGAAGGTGACAATATCAAAGGATAGAACATTGAATGATATTCCTATAATAATGATACGATGTTCATACGCCATTCATACTATCAAGTTTTATGAAAATTATGGGACTTATGTAAAATTTATGGTGTGTATGTAAATCTTTGGAACCCAAGACATGTTTCGCCTTTGAGTCCAGTCATAAGAGAACAATTAGAATAGTGAATAGTTTATGTACATATGATTGAGTTTATCTCCCATTATTTGGAGCTAATTGATGGTATCATGATTTCTTGTAGATGCTTTTATTATGTCAAGCAACACAAGCATATGGTTTGATGATATTGTGGTTGAGTTTGCCTTGGGGGCTAATAACAAAGAGGTGTCGAGGAGGAAGAGTCCACAGATAAGGAGGATCCCATGGAGGAGCCTTCAGGCTTAGAGGGGTTATCAGTGGGCATGACATGGGCAGTCGAGCAGGATAACCTCAACTATCAGCCCCTAGATATTATATAAGGAGGCTATATGGATTAGAGAGAGCATGCTTGATTATTGAGAAGAAACTTTGTGAGAGGTTGGGATTTCCCTCTTTTATTGGAGGGCGCGGCCCGCTCTCGAATCGACAGCTTGGAAGAGCGAGATTCTCTCGAAAGGTCTTTACTTTTATCATGTATCCCCTTTATTTTTAGATTATTTCCAATAAAAGTCTTCCCTTTCCCAAAATATTCTCTCTAAAACCCTAAAAATCCCATCTTTCTTATAAAAATCCCAACTTTATATGAAAACCCTAATTTTCTACCCAAAACCCTAGAAAATCCTATCACGTTGTATCAGAACGGTGAGATCCATAGCAGCTACGAGATTTAAGGATAAGATCGATGCTTTGGATGAAATTGATAGGAACCAAAATAAAGATTCGATTTTTATTAATAAAACTGAATATATAAAGAGTCTTGATCACAATTGAAGAGGTCATCGCTCTCCTAAGACGCCAATTATAGAGGACGCCTGTACTCTCACAAAGAACGAGGGATAATATCACCTGTAATATCAATGTCTCTCAAAATCAACATAAGAAATCCCTCCGCCCCTTCCACCTATAAATAGAGTTCAGAAATAAGGAAAATACAGCAATCTCCAAAAACATAAAATTCACAAAACGTCCCTTAAAATCCAAAATTCACAAAACACCCTAATGGGCCCAAAACGCAGAAAAAGTACAGATCTATCGTTACTTTGCCCCCCCGAAAACACACATTGTCCTTAACGTGTTGCATTAAGTGTGTGGGTCATCCGTTTCAAGTAAGGTGCATGCCTTCCCATATGTCAAAAAGGTAAGATTGGTCGCCACCATCTTCAACGACATCTGAAAGAAAGCCACGGTAGTAGTCAATCACATTTGAAGGTCATCCATGCCCAAAACAGAAATGCTGATGCTCAGAAGGACATCCAGCTGTAAACCAAAAGTCTTAGGGAGCATGTAAGAGTGTTGACGGGCCAAGACCTATCCTGCAGGGCTGTGAAAATGTGCCACTGGCCCTGCAGGCCAGTGGGCAGGCCGGGCAGGGCCTGCAGGCCTGCCTGCTAGTCCGACTGCCCTCCCCGGACCCCAGCGAGCCCCTGGGGAGGGTCGACAAGCCCGCAGCTCCTTTCCATGATTCGATCTTCATCATCTGGATGCTGATCCACGTCAAAGTTGTCGACTTTTTTCTCTTTCTCGTCCAAAGTTGACGCCTTTTGCCCAAAGTAAGGTTTTTGTCGGTGCCGTCCCCTCTCACTACGAGGCGCGTAAGTTGTTGCATGATTTGCACTGTGATTTCTCCATGTTTCTCATAAGTCTCTAACATTTTCTCTAGGCTTTTGCCTTGCTTCGCTATGGTTTGCTTCACGCCTTCGAGTTCGCCGTTGAATTTCTCCTCTATGGCGTCGATTTTGTCTTTAGATCTCGTCGTCGCTGTCATGGATCTTGATGCTCTGACACCAAATTGATAAGAACTAAAACAAATATTCGATTTTTATTAATACAACTGAAAATATAAAGATACTTGATCAAAATTGAAAATATAAAGATACTTGGGCAAAAGGCGCCGTCTTTGAACCAAAAAGGAGGAAAAGATGCCAACTTTGATGCGGATCTGCATCCAGATAACGAAGATTGACGCAAGAAGATGAGCGGCGAGCTTGTCGACCCTCCACAGGAGCTTGCCAGGCCCGTGGAGGACGGTCGAACCTGCAGGCTGCCCTACAGGCCCCTAGCAGCTTGCAGGTTGCCCTGCAGGCTGGGAGCGACCTGCACGCGGGCATGCATTGTCCGCGGGCCCTTTTTGCAGCTCTACAGGGCCTAAAGGCCCTGTTCGCAGCCCTGCAATGACCGCCTTGTCCCAACGATGTCCTTCAGGATCTGCCTTGAATACTTTTTAGGACCCACCTTGGCCCGTCGACACTCTTACATAGCCACACGTCCATTAGTTTTCAGTTAGACGTCTTTCCGAGCGTTAGTGTTTCTGTTTTGAACATGGAGGCCATTCAGATGTGATTGACGACTATCGTGGCTTTCTTTTGGACGTCGTTGAAGGCTGTGAAGACCAATCTTGTCCTTTTGATCCGGTAGGAGGCATGCACCTACTTGAAATGGATGGCCCAAACACTTCATGCACCACCTTGAGGACAAATTGGTTTTTTCGGGGACAGAGTAATGATAGATATGTAATGTTGGACCTTTATGGGTGTTTTTGTAATTTTCGAATTTCTAGAGGCATTTTCGTACGTTTCAGTTTTAGGGGTCTTTTGTAATTTTCAGTTTTCAGTTTATTATATATATATATATGGCTCTGGGGATTAGAGAGAGCATGCTTGGTTGTTGAGAAGAAACTTGTGAGTGGTTGAGATTTTCCTCTTTTATTGGAGACCGCGGCCCCTTCTTGAATCGTCGGCTTGGGAGAGCGAGATCCTGTTGAAAGGTCTCAACTTTTATCTTGTATCCCCTTTATTTTCAGATTATCTCCAATAAAAGTCTTCCCTTTTCCCAAAATTTTCTCTCTAAAATCCTAAAAATCCCACCTTTCTTATAAAAATCCCAACTTTCTATCAAACCCCTAATTTTCTACCCAAAACCCCTAGAAAATCCTAGCATGATAGTAGCTTCAGGATATGCATAGACTATTGAGAGCTGAATAAGGCAACTACTAAGAGTAAATACCCCTTCCAAGGATCGCCGACTTATTTGATTAATTGCAAGATACTAGGGTCTTTTCAAAGATTGATTTAAGATTGGGTTCACCCAGTGAGCATTAAGGGGGAATATAAACCCAAAACTACCTTTTGGACCCATTATGGAAATTGTAATGTTCAGTAATGCCTTTTGTATTGAGTAACGCCACATCAGCTTTCATCGAATCAGTAAAAGATTATTTCATACATACAAGGACAAGTTTGTAGTAGTATTTATTGACGACATTCTTATACATTTCAAGAACAATGAGGAGATGTGTGCTAAATTTAGGAAGTGTGCATTTTGGTTCGGCTAAGTAGCATTTTTAGGACGAATTATCTGTATAGATTAGAGTTCAGTGGACCACGCTAAAGTCGAAGTCATAACCAACTATTCACAACCCACCACTGTGATTGAAGTTTGAAGCTTCATGAGCTCAGCAATCTATAGAAGATTTGTTGATGGGTTCTCTCATATCGACTCACCACTCACCCAACTCACTTATAAGAACACGACCTTTGTATAGATCGATAAATGTGAAAACAGTTTCAAGGAGGTGAAGTCGAGGCTTACAACAACACCTGTATGTGATACACCTGCTGGACATATGAATTTGTAGTATATTATGTTGCATAATGTCAAGGATTGGGCTGCATTTTCATGCAAAGTGATAAAGTAATAGCTTATGCATCCTAATAGTTGTAGCTGCATGAGAGGGATTATACAACCTATTATTCAGAGTTGGTTACTGTCATCTTTGCTTTGAATATATAAAAACATTACTTATAAAGGGTGAGTTGCAAGATCTATTCCTCCTCTAGATTGCCTTGACAAAGGCTAACACAGGCAGTGACTAGTATAGAAAGTATGCATGTAATTCTTGATGAAAAGGAACCGTGTTTTCTAACCTTTGTTGCCTAACTCGGATAGGCCAAAAAACAAATTTGACCTCTACTGCCGTCGCAGATCCAAGTGGGCAACCCCCTTCAGGAAAGCACGAATATGATGGAATGCATCTTAGAGTTTGTCAAATAAGGTAATATCATGATAGTGACATAGCACGAGCACGATGAAGCATTGAAGTAGCCAAAATCGCATTAGGATGCCACAGATGGAGGGAAAGCATGTAGTGGCACAGGAGCTCCAATAACTCAGGATAAGAGGCAGATGCATACCACTCGTAAAAAACTTCTCATGTATCATATCTGACAAACTAATGGTTTGTCAGGATACTCTCCCGTGTTGGGAAACCGAAGTGCAATTTTTCATATGCCAGAATAGAGCTTTGCCATGTGCTTAGAAGTAACCCTCAGTAAGAGAGTTGGTATATAGTCGGATGCAAAGTAGTAGGAAAGGAGCAATTTGATTTTGTCAGGCACAGATCGGACATGTTTATCATCCTAGTTCTTGACAACAACACTTTCATTATCTCCTGTAACAGTCTCCCTTTTCGTATATGAGAACAACTTAGTTGTTGAAGAGGACGTGTGAAGGATTGCTCTGGTCCAAACTATAGTCAGAAGCACAGGGCCTACCATAACTAGAAGGTTAACAATAGACATCATCAGCTTATGAACCAAGTGACAGGGAGGCCTTTTGCATCGAATGAGACATCCTTGTTGCATGGATTCCCTGATGACAATGGACGTCTCTGTACTAGGGGTGCCTTGGCATAGGAAAGCACTCACGCTGCCCTTTTCACATGTTCATCGCCTCTTTCAGCCTCAACATCCTTACCACCACAAACCACATCCGCTTAGAAACGAGGAATGCAACCCTTACCCATGCTCATCACTAACGTAGGACCCTAATGAAAAGGTTTTAGCATAGGGATGGCCCCCATGTATTACCCGTTATAATGAGATGCCTCGTGTGTAATTTTGCCGACTAAGTGGTCCACACACGTATTGATACTTTTCTACTTGCAACATTTGTCTTCATCCTGAGTCTGAGTCTTATCTTAATAGATTCATTGTTTCTTCTTCTTTAGACAAGCTCTTCTAGCTCACAAAGTGACAACGAATGTTTGGACCGATACTATGATTGGCCATGACTAAAAACAAATGAGATGGATGAATTCTATAGTTGATAGCCAAAAGTCCATCAAAAGATGCATATTTATAGTCGAAGGAACCTACTAATGGAAGGAATCCAACTCATTAAAGGAATCATTTAGAAGTTTGCAAAAAGTCATTATGATTAATCCAATCCTATGTAGACTAGGGATTGAACTCAAGAAGATAAGTGGTAGTATACTACCTAAAAGGCACACTAACCCAACTCGGCAAAAGGTCGACTAGCCCAACTGCAAGACGAGCCTGAACAAAGCTGGCCTAGCTAAGGAAAGGCCCACCATTCATACGAAATCTCTAATTTTTTTCAATATTTTCTATAAAAAATCGTCTTTCAGGTGAGAATGTAGCTTATTCTCTCAATCATTTTTTATTGCTTGAGGTTAGATATCTTATCTCATCCTCTCATGTTGTAATTTCAGTGTCAAAGAACCGAATATGTGGTCATTTACCCATGTTCGTCTCGCTAACGCTCTTGATGCCTGTGATATGTAGATTACATGATAGATTGGACAAGTACATCTAGTCTAGACCATCTGCATACTACATCATCACATTATATGATATGATCTTCAATGTAAATTAGAATAAAAATGGAACTTTTGTAATGCCCTCTGTTTAAAGTCTTTCTTTTTTAAACAACCCACACTCAAGGCCTACTTGGCCACTTCCCCTTTAATAAACAAAACTCACACACTCTCAAGCTCACCCGCTCCCTCCCTCACGAACCCGACCCGATTGTCTCTTACACGGCGATCGGCAAGACCTGACAACCCTATGGAAGAAACCCTACCCCTAGGCTATTTCTAACCGATGCCGCCTCTCGACGAGGGCTCCTCTTTGATCTCAAACTCCTCTTATTATCTATTTATGTGTTTTCTTCTTCTATTTAAGTTTTGCAAAGTTTTAGAGTTTCCTCATGCGAAAATTGTTCTTTCTTCAAATTTTTCTGAGCAATTGGATTGAATTTCTGGAGTTTTGATCTTTCAGATTTCTTTGACTTGGCATTTACGGTGCACGGTAGACTCTATTTACTCTAAACTTCGATTATTTCCTTTCATACATTTTATTTGCAAAGATTTAGGGTTTCAGAATTGTTTTTGTTCGGTAGTTATTTAAGGAGACGACGATTCATTCACTATACAAAGGGGAGTGCTATCCTCTTGATAGACATGGCATCCCTGATGCGGACGCACCCATCCCATCGGATACCGAGGATGCGGGACCACCTATCGTGACATACGTGAGGCGTAGGAGGCGCGAGGTCATCACGTAGTGGGTTTAGTTGCTCTAGGGGTATTCTAGTCTTTTCAGACTAGATTAGTAAATCCCCATTTTTCTATTTAGTCGGGCTAGCCGTCTTTGTTATTTTCTTATGCTTGATTTGTGAAGAAACTTGTTAGGCATCCTCGAGAAGGTTTTTAGGCTTTGATCCGACATTCAAAGCTAGGAGATAGGGTTTCGTCTCGAAGGAAACCCAACCTATTTGTAGTTCTTCGCATTTCTTATCTATAAAAATCCTCTTTTACATTTTCCACATTCAAATTTATCGATTTGCTTATACGATCTTCCGGATCGTATCAAATTGGTATCAGAGCAGTGAGATCCGATGGCGACAAGCACTAGATCGAAGGCGGATTTGATTGATGAGAAGATTCAAGGGCTACGGGAGGATCTCTGATACGAACCGCTTGCCGTTTGGATCAAAACAGCGATTAATTGATCAAAACAGCGATTTAAAGGTGGAAAAAATGGAAAAATAGTGGAAAAACAATGAGAAATTGAGAACTTGATAAGGATTCTTCGAGACGAATCAATCTCCCAGCTTTTATTGAACGCCTAAAAGCCTAAACAGCATCAAATCGATAACTAGATTGTTCGAAGACAAATCAAGCATCCCCCTCCTAATGACGGCTAGCCCTAATTTATAAAGGGAAATGGGGATTTACTAATTTGGTCTGACTAGACCAAAATACCCCTGAAATGACTAACGCTAATTCCGGCCCCCACGCCTCCTCCTGCGCACGTAAATAATCGTGGGCTCCCCGCTAGCCGCTACCCCCGCGCGTGTGCCCGGCTCAAGTGGCGCGTTCGCATCAATACTCCCCCTAAAAGAGCCACCTTGTCCTCAAGGTGGAAGTCAGGAAACTGCTCTTGCATCACATCGTAGGCCTCCCAAGTCGCATCACAGTCCGGCAAACCCGCCCAATAAATCAGCACCTCCTTTCGCCGCCCCGGGCCCTGACGAACCGCCCTCACATCCACAGGCTCGAGTAATACCTCCATGTCCTCCGTCAAGGTAGGAGGCAAAGTAGAAGATACCGCCTGATCTCCGATAGCCTTCCGCAGCTGTGACACGTGGAACACCGGATGTATCCCTGAGGACGCGGGCAACTCCAACCTGTACGCCACCTGGCCAATCCTGGCTACCACCCTGTATGGACTGAAATATCTAGCTGACAGCTTCTCATTCGGCCTCCTCGCCAACGATCTCTGCCAGTACGGACGCAGCTTGAGATACACCATGTCTCCCACCTGAAACTGTACATCTCGACGATGCCCATCGGCCCTGGCCTTCATCATCTGCTGAGCGCGTAGCAGATGCTTCTTCAGCTCCTCTAGCAAACTGTCCCTCTCCTCCATGTACTCCTCCACCTGAGACACTGGAGTCTGTCTGTCACCAAAACGGAGCAAGGGTGGGGGATCCCTCCCGTACAGCACTCTAAATGGCGTCGTCCCTGCCGCGGAGTGGTACGAAGTATTGTACCAGTACTCTGCCCACGCTAGCCACCTATGCCACTGACGTGGTGTCTCTGAGGCGAAGCATCGCAAGTATGTCTCTATGCTGCGGTTGACCACCTCCGTCTGGCCGTCGGTCTGGGGGTGGTAGGCCGTACTCCGCTTCAGGACCGTACCCTGCACCCTGAATATCTCCCGCCAGAAGCCACTCATAAAACCTGGTCCCGGTCGGACACAATGGACCCGGGCACCCCATGTAACCGTATCACCTCCCTTGTGAAAGCGGTAGCTACCGACACTGCAGTGTATGGATGCTTCAATGGAATAAAGTGAGCGTACTTACTCAGGCGGTCCACTACCACGAATATCACTGTGTAGCCATCGGACCGTGGTAGTCCATCAATGAAGTCCATTGTCACCTCCTCCCAAACCCTCTCCGGCAGTGCCAACGGCTGTAGTAGGCCCGATGGAGCCATAGCCATGTACTTGTGACGTTGGCAAACGTCACAAGCTGCGACTAGGTGCGCGATCCTCTTCTTCATTCCAGGCCAATACAGCTCTCTGGCCATCCTCTGGTAGGTTTGCTGTACCCCTGAATGGCCCCCCGGTCACCGAGCTGTGAAACTCCTGGAAAAGGACAGGTATGAACTCTGAGCTCCGTGGTATCACCATCCTCCCCTGGTACAACAATCTGCTCCCTACTACTGAGTAACCCACCGGTCCGTCCTCGCCATTCTGCAGTCTCTCCCGGATCTGTCGTAACTCCGCATCTGCCTCTACCTCCTGCAACATCGGCTCCCAACCCAACCACATAGGCAGTGACAATGCCCTCAAGTCGATGCCCTCCTCCCTCCGTGACAAGGCATCAGCAGCCTTGTTCTCCAACCCGGGTCTGTACTCGATGTCGAACCGGTACCCCACCAGTTTGGACAACCAGTGCTGGTGCTCCTCAGTGACTAGCCTCTGCTCCAGTAAGTACTTGAGACTCCGCTGGTCCGTGCGGACCACGAACTCCCGCCCCAACAAGTACGGCCGCCACTTCTGAATCGAGATGACTATGGCCATCAGCTCCCGCTCATAGACTGATTTCAGTCGTGCTCTAGCGGTCAGCACCTGACTGAAATAAGCTATGGGTCTACCCTCCTGTATGAGTACCGCTCCCAGCCCGTACCCCGAGGCATCCGTCTCGACCACGAATGATATGCTGAAATCTGGCAAGGCTAGGACCGGTGCCGTCGTCATAGCCACCTTCAAGGCCTCAAAGGCCTTGGTGGCTTCCTCCCCCCACTTGAATCCGTCCTTCTTCAACTGCTCGGTGAGAGGCCACGCAATCGTGCTGTAACCCTTGACGAACTTCCTGTAGTAGCCCGTCAGCCCCAAAAACCCCCTCAAAGCTCGTAGCGTAGTAGGAAGCGGCCAATCTAGCATAGCTGATATCTTCGATCTGTCGGCTGCTACCCCCCTCTGCCGACACTACATGGCCCAAGTACTCAATCCGCAGCTGCCCAAAGCTGCACTTCTTCCTGTTGGCGAAGAGCTGATTCGTCAACAACTCCTTGAACACTATCTCCAAGTGGCCTATGCGCTCCTCCATATCTCGGCTGTAGACCAGGATGTCGTCAAAAAATACAAGTATGAACCGCCGTAGGTAAGGCTGGAACACCTTGTTCATGAGTGCCTGGAACGTCGACGGAGCATTCGTCAAGCCAAAAGGCATGACGAGAAACTCGTAATGACCCTCATGGGTACGAAAAGCGGTCTTCGGCACATCCTCTGGCCGCATCAGTATCTGGTGGTAACCCGCTCTCAAGTCGATCTTCGAAAAGACCGCTGCCCCATGTAGCTCGTCTAGCAGCTCGTCAATCACCGGGATAGGGAACTTGTCCGCGACAGTCTCCCTATTCAGCGCCCGGTAATCGACGCAAAATCTCCAACTCCCGTCTTTTTTCTTCATCAACAGCACTGGTGAAGAAAAAGGACTCACACTGGGCTGTATCACCCCCGCTTGCAGCATCTCCCGCACCAACCGCTCTATCTCGTCCTTCTGCGAATGCGGGTATCTGTATGGCCGCACGCTGACCGGAGCCCCATCCCCCCGTAGCACGATCGCATGCTCGTGTCCCCGCTGCGGTGGCAGCCCCTGTGGGCTCTGAAATACCTCCTGGTACTGCTCCAGTACCGGCTCCACCTCCCCTGCGGTCTCTGTCTGCTGCTCCTCCTCAGTCGACAACCCCTGGCACTCCACCAGGAAACCCTCACCCTCATCCTGCAACGCCCTAGTGATGGCCTTGAAGGCCACCACCGAAAAGCAAAGTGTAGGGTCTCCGGTCAGCACCACCGTCCGGTCGCCGTCCTGAAACTCCATCCGCAGGAGCTTCCAGTTTACCTTCATCTCCCCCAACTTCTTCAACCACTGTACCCCCAGAATGACGTCCACATTCCCCAACTCCAGTGGTAAGAAGTCATCCACTATCTGTATTCCCTGCAACATCAGGCACACCCCCTTGCAGAGCCCAGCGCTCTCCTCCATCTTCCCCGTCCCCAGCAACACTGTGAATCTCTCCAACGTGCTCAGATCCAGCCCATGGCGATCCACCAACTTCCTAGAAATGAAGTTGTGAGTCGCCTCACTATCAATAAGGACCGTCACTGCCTGCTCCGCCAACGTCCCTGATAACTTCATGGTATGATTCGGAGTGAATCCTACCACAGAGTTCAGGGAGACCTCCGCCACGTCCATGTGTACACTCGCCTCCTCCTCCGCCACCTGCTCGGGCTCCAGTACCTCCTCCTCATACTCCTCGTCTGGTACGATCACAATCTGCAGCAACTTGCTCGCACATCGGTGACCAGGGCTGAACTTCTCGTCGCAACGGAAGCACAACCCTGCTGCACGCCTGGCCCGCATGTCCGCCTCTGTCAGTCGCCTGCCTGGTACCACCCCCGGCCTGACCTCTCCTCTAGGCGCCACTGGGACTCCTGCTGCTGGCCGTGGTGGAACTAGTGCTGCCGTGCTGCGCTGGCCCTGGGCTCCCCAAGCCCCTCTGATGCGCCTCTCCTCCGTGTGCTTTTCCTCCGCCATGTGGGCTAGACGGAGGACATCCTCCAAGTCATTGGGCCTCTGCATCCGAAGCTCTGCCCGTATCGAGGGCTTCAACCCCCTCATGAAGCTCCCGATCAACACCTGGTCAGACACCCCCCGCAACCTGCTAGCCAACATCTCAAACTTCTCCACGAAGTCCCGAACTGTCCCCTCCTGTCGCAGTGCTGACAATTACTCATAGAAGTCCCCTCCGGACTTCTCCTGGAACCGGTCGAGCAGGTAAGAAGAGAGCTCCTCCCAGGAACGAAAAGGAGAGCGGGCTGTCTTCCACCGGTACCAGGCTAGGGCCTTGTCCTCGAAATAGATCCATATCACGCGCAGGACCTCCTCCTCTGTCAGCTGCATCAACTGGAAGTAACGCTCGGCCCGGTAAACCCAGCCGTCCGGATCGGTGCCATCAAACGTCGGCATCTTCAGCATCTTCAGCCTTCGATCTGCGTTTATGTCACCGTACTGTGCTCCTACCCCCTAGGGATGCCTCCCTGCACCATCACACCCCCCTGCCCACCTCCGGGGCCTCCGTCGCCGCCCTCGTATAGCTCATCAGGCCATTGAGGTCGCTCCCTATCCCCCGCAGGGATGTAGTTCCCCAAACAATCCGGTAGTCGGGGAGGTGGTGCAAAAATGGGCCCTCTAGCGCCTCCGTGCTGCTGAACGGGAGCTGTCCGGCCCTCCAGATGGCCCCCTGGGCCCCAAAATTGGGCCGCAGGAGCCCCAATCGTCATCCCGGGAGCCCCTCTTCCACCGTCGGGTCTCGCCGTCGCCCCTGGGGGTTGAACAAACCCCGCCACGCCCCCAAAAGGCCTCAGTGGTCTCGCCGGGCCTCCAAAACACGCTGTCGTACCCCCAAAAGGGGTTTCCCAGCCTTCCGCGCCCCCCAGCAGAGGCGCACCGCCTCCAGCGCCCCCCGCTGGGGGCGCCCAGCCACCTGCGCCCCCCTGCGGGGGCGTCCCGCCCCCTGCGCCCCCGGATGGGGGCGCCCAGCCACCCGCGCCCCCGCCTGGGGGCGCCCAGCCTCCCGCGCCCCCGGAAGGGGGCGCTCCGCCTCCCGCGCCCTCGGATAGGGGCGCGCTGCTGTCGGCAGGCCCTATTGGGCCTGTCGAACTTACGGCAGGCCCAGTGGGGCCCGCCGTGCTTGCCGTATGATCTGGGTGGGTCCCGCTTCCTTCCCCGCAAACCCTAGAAGATTTGGGCAGCCGCCGCCTTGGTTTGGAAAATTTGTAGCCGCCGCTTCGACAAAAAACCCTTCCGGCCTCTTGCCTCGATCTCCTCATACGGCCGTCGAGATGGTTTGGAGCATCGCCATCATCGTTGGGATTTGAGCAATCTCTCTCACCGTTTTCGCCGCCTCGATCCTCATGTGTTTGAGTTCGGCTTGGATGTCCTCTTGCGTGTGGGCGTGATCCTTGTTGGAGATCTCCATGGCCGTCTTCAATGATTGAATATCATCACCCATGGCTTTCTTTAATTCCTCCATCTCGCGGTTGATTTCTTCACGAAACCCTTGAAGCCGTTCTTCCGTCGCGCCGCTTCTTGTTCCTCCCGCCATTAGATCTCACCGCTCTGATACCAATTTGATACGAACCGCTTGCCGTTTGGATCAAATCAGCGATTAATTGATCAAAACAGCGATTTAAAGGTGGAAAAAATGGAAAAATAGTGGAAAAACAATGAGAAGTTGAGAACTTGATAAGGATTCTTCGAGACGAATCAATCTCCCAGCTTTTATTGAACGCCTAAAAGCCTAAACAGCATCAAATCGATAACTAGATTGTTCGAAGACAAATCAAGCATCCCCCTCCTAATGACGGCTAGCCCTAATTTATAAAGGGAAATGGGGATTTACTAATTTGGTCTGACTAGACCAAAATACCCCTGAAATGACTCACGCTAATTCCGGCCCACACGCCTCCTCCTGCGCACGTAAACAATCGTGGGCTCCCCGCTAGCCGCTACCCCCGCGCGTGTGCCCGGCTCAAGTGGCGCGTCCGCATCAATCTCAATCATGAAATCAAAGAACGGTTTGAGGGATTGAAGAAAACGGTGGGGGATTCCATCAAGGATCACGCTCATTCGCAAGAGGACATCCAGATAGAACTCCGGGGGATGAGGAAGGACACCGCGCAACAAGGCCGTGATCTCCAAGAATTGAAGGGATCGAATTCAGATCTGAATGAGGCAATAACGACGATGATGACCATGATGCAAGCTCTAACGGTGGCGAAAGAAGGAGATCGGGGCAAGGGGATCCAAGAGGGGGGAGATTCTACCCTAGAATCAGCCTCCCTAGAGCAAGCACGGACGACGGCATAACTTCCACCTCTAGGCGACGTCTCGGAAGAAGTGAGGGAGACGGCGCGGTCTGCCCTAGACCCGCGCGGGGCTGTTTCGCAAAAAACAGACCCGCGCGGGGCTGTTTCGCAAAAAATAGACCCACGCGGGTCTGTTCAAGCCGCGGCAGGCCCGATATGGCCTGCCAAGAGCCCGGCAGCCCAACCCAGGCCTCCCCAGGCCTGGGCGAGGCCGCCAGGCCATCCGGGGGCCTCGGCGCCCCCGGCGGCCCCCCTCAGGCCTCCCCCGGCCTGGGCGAGGTCGCTGGGGCCTCCGAAGGCTTCGGCACACCCTGGCGGGGGCGCGGGGCATGCGGCACCCCACTGTGGGAGAGGTGGCACCCCCAACCGGGGGTGCAGATTGGCGGGCCGCCCATTCCGGGGGGCCGACGAGCTGGGCCGACCCCCTGGGTGGCCCGATGGGCTGGGCCGCCCCTCCTGGGGGCCCGGCGAACCCTTCACGACCCTTTGGGGGTGTGGCGGGGTTCGTACCCCACTCTGGGAAAACTTCGGGAACGGTCGGAGGCGGTTGGGCCTTGGGAGCAGCTATTGGGACCCCGGCGGGCCAATTTTAGAGAACGGAGACCACCCTTCTTGGGCCGAGGCTCGTTTTGGCACGACCACCTGAGTTTCCAGGACACTACTATCAGCCTGAGGCATGGGAGAGGCCTGGGTGGCCCGAGGAGTTGTACGGGGTTAACGGGGGAGGTCTGACGGAGAACCGCGGTGGCGGTTTCGGCTGGGGAGGTGACCGTGGCGGAGACTAGGGGCAGCAGGGTGACCGTGGCGGAGAAAGGGGACATCAGGGTGACATCAACGCGGATCAATGGTTGATGAAGCTGAAGATGCCGACCTTTGATGGCACCGATCCAGACTGGTGGATATATCGGGCGAAGAGATATTTTCAGGTGATGGGTTGACGGAGTAGGAGGTCCTGAAGGTCATCGGGATTTATTTTGAGGGGAAGGCACTAGCATGGTACCGGTGAAAGATAGCACGGGCCTCTTTTCATACATGGGAGGAACTGTCATCACTGATCGTGGATCGGTTCCAGGAGACAGCATGGGGAGATTTCTACGAGCAGCTGTCGGTCCTGAGGCAGGAGGGGACAGTGAGGGACTACGTGGAGAGATTTGAGATGCTGAATAGCCGGGTAAGGGGGTGACAAATGAGGTGATGATAGGAAACTTCATGAGGGGGTTGAAGCCATCTGTACGGGCGGAGTTGCGGATGCAGAGCCCGGTAAACTTAGAGGATGTCCTTCGTTTGGCCCACAAGACGGAGGAGAAGTATGCAGATGAGAGAAGGATACGGGGGGCTTGGGGAAACCAGAGTGCATGCCCCCCTGCAGCAGCTGCACAGAGGGCATCCACAGCTGCACCTGAGACTCGAGGAGAGGGCCGCCCAGCTGCTCTCGGGCGGCGGATGACAGAGGCAGAGGTAAGGGAGAAGCGGGCCAAGGGGTTGTGCTTCCGTTGCGACGAGAGGTTTACCCCTGGGCACAGGTGTACGAGCCGCCTACTACAGATCGCCATAGTACCCGACAAGGAGGGGTGAGGAGTCGGAGGGGAGCCTCCAGTAGAGGAGAAGTCTCATCTATACTTCGCGGAGATTTCCCTGAACTCCGTGGTGGGGTTCACTCCGAACCACACCATGAAGTTATCAGGGCAGCTGGGGGACACGACGGTGACGGTGCTGATAGACAGTGGGGCCACCCACAATTTCATCTCCAGCCGAGTGGTGGAGCGGCATGGGCTGCAGCTGAGCACACTGGAGAAGTTTACCGTACTGTTGGGCACAGGAAAGATGAAGGAGAGCAAGGGGCTCTGCAAGGGTCTATGCCTGACCTTGCAGGGAGTACAGATCATGGAGGACTTCTTGCCATTGGAGTTGGGCAACGTGGATATCATACTGGGGGTGCAGTGGCTGAAGAAGTTGGGGGAGATGAAGGTGAACTGGAAGCTTCTGAGGATTGAGTTCCAGGATGGAGAGCGGACCGTCGTATTGACAGGAGACCCGACCCTTTGTTTTTCATTAGTGGCCTTCAAGGCCATCACTCGGGCGTTGCGGGACGAGGGAGAGGGGTTCCTGGTGGAGTATCAGAGGATGACAGCTGAGGGGGAGGAGCAGCGGGATGAGACCGCAGTAGAGGTTGAGCAGCTGCTAGAGCAGTACCAGGAGGTCTTTCAGGACCCGCAGGGGCTACCACAATCCAGAGGGCACGAGCACGCAATTGTATTGCGTGACGGAGCAGCACCGGTGAGTGTGCGACCGTACCGGTACCCACATGTGCAGAATGACGAGATTGAGCGGATGGTGCGGGAGATACTGCAGGCTGGGGTAATCCAGCCAAGTGTGAGTCCTTTTTCGAGCCCAGTATTGCTGGTGAAGAAAAAGGACGGGAGTTGGAGATTCTGCGTCGATTACCGAGCGCTGAATAAGGAAACTGTCGCTGACAATTTTCCCATTCCGGTAATCGACGAGCTGCTAGACGAGCTACATAGGGCGGCGATCTTTTCAAAGACCGACTTGAGGGCAGGATACCACCAGATCCTGATGCGGCCTGAGGATGTGCCGAAGACTGCCTTCCGCACCCACGAGGGGCACTACGAGTTCCGAGTCATGCCGTTCGGCTTGACGAACGCTCCTTCGACTTTCCAGGCCTTGATGAACAAGGTCTTCCAGCCCTTTCTGCAGAGGTTCATTCTCATTTTCTTTGACGATATTCTCGTCTACATCAAGAGCGTGGTGGAGCATTTGGACCACTTGGAGATAGTCTTCCGGGAGTTGATGGCGCAGCAGTTGTTTGCCAACCGGAAGAATTGTAGCTTCGGTCAGGCACAGATCGAGTACCTGGGGCATGTTTCGGCGGAGGGGGTGGAGGCCGACAGGTCGAAGATAGCGGCTATGTTGGATTGGCCGGTGCCTATTACACTGCGGGCTCTTCGGGGATTCTTGGACCTGACGGGCTACTATCGGAAGTTCGTTAAGGGGTACAGCACCATAGCCTGGCCCCTTACCGAACAGCTCAAGAAGGACGGATTCCATTGGGGGGAGGAGGCCACCAAGGCTTTTGAGGCCTTGAAAGTGGCGATGACGACGGCGCTAGTTCTTGCTTTGCCAGACTTCAGCATATCCTTTGTGGTGGAGACTGGCGCGTCGGGGTATAGATTGGGGGCCGTGCTTATGCAGGAGGGGCGGCCCATAGCCTATTTCAGTCAGGCGCTGTCGGCTAAAGCACGGCTGAAGTCGGTATATGAGTGAGAGCTGATGGCCATTGTCTTCGCAGTGGCGAAGTGGCGGCCCTACTGGTTGGGTATAGAGTTCGTGGTTAGGACGGATCAGCGGAGCCTCAAGTACCTTTTGGAGCAGCGGCTGGTTACTGAGGAGCACCATCGTTGGTTGTCCAAACTGGTGGGGTACCGATTCGACATCGAGTACAGGCCGGGGTTGGAGAATAAGGCTGCTGATGCCTTATCTCACCGGGAGGAGAGCGTAGACCTAAGGGCTCTGTCGCGACCGATGTGGCTGGACTGGGAACCCATCTTGCAAGAGGCAGAGAGTGACGATGAGCTGGAGCGGATCTGCGAGTTGCTGCGGCAGGAAAAGGAGGGGCCGACAGGGTATTCCTTGCAGTGGCACAGATTGCTTTACCAGGGGAGGTTGGTATTACCGCGGGCTTCAGCATTTATACCGGTCCTGCTTCAGGAGTTCCACGGCTCAGCGACGGGAGGTCACTCGGGGGTACAGCAGACGTACCAGAGGATGGCTCGAGAGGTGTACTGGCCTGGTATGCGGAGGAGTGTGGCCCAGTTAGTAGCAGCTTGTGACGTCTGCCAGCGTCACAAGTGTATGACCATGGTACCAGCAGGGCTGTTACAGCCATTAGAGTTGCCAGAGAGGGTCTGGAAGGAGGTCACGATGGACTTCATTGACGGACTGCCCCGTTCAGAGGGATATACGGTGATCTTCGTCGTGGTAGACCGATTAAGTAAGTATGCACACTTCATACCACCGAGGCATCCTTATACCGCAGTCTCGGTGGCCACAACGTTCATTCGGAAGGTGATACGCCTGCACGGGATACCGGCTTCCATAGTGTCCGACAGGAACCAGGTCTTCATGAGCGGGTTCTGGCAGGAACTCTTTAGGGTACATGGTACGGTCCTTAAGAGGAGTACGGCGTACCACCCACAGACGAACGGCCAGACGGAGGTGGTGAACCGCTCTATAGAGACCTATCTGCGGTGCTCCGCTTCGGAGACGCCTCGACAGTGGCACATGTGGTTGGCATGGGCAGAGTATTGGTACAACACATCGTACCACTCTGCAGCAGGGACGACCCCATTCAGGATCCTCTACGGGCGAGATCCACCGTCCTTACTTCTCTTCGACGACAGACAGACAACTGTATCGCAGATTGAGGCTTATATGGGAGAGAGGGATGCTATGTTGGAGGAGCTGCGGAGACATCTATTGAGGGCTCAGCAGGTGATGAAGGCCCGGGCAGATAGCCATCGGCGGGACGTCCACTTTCAGGAGGGAGATATGGTATATCTCAAGTTGCGACCCTACAGGCAGAAGACGTTAGTTCGGAGGCAGAATGAGAAGCTAGCAGCTCGCTACTATGGCCCCTACCAGATTGAGGCTAAGATTGGAAAGGTGGACTATCGGTTGCGCCTGCCACCTTCTTCTACGATACATCCGGTGTTCCATGTGTCGCAGCTTCGGAGAGCGATTGGGGATCAGTCAGCCACGTCTACTCTGCCACTTACACTTACGGAGGACATGGAGGTACTGCTGGAGCCTCTGGATGTGCGGGCAGTTCGTCAGGGACCGGGACGGCGAAAGGAGGTGCTTATCTACTGGGTGGGCATACCCGACTGTGACGCCACGTGGGAGACATATGACGTGGTCCGAGAGCAGTTCCCAGATTTCCATCGTGAGGACAAGGTGGCTCTTTTAGGGGGGTATTGATGCGGACGCACCCATTCCACCGGCTACCGAGGATGCGGGGCCACCTATCGTGACATACGTAAGGTGTAGGAGGCGCGAGGTCATCACATATGTCACGATAGGTGGTCCCGCATCCTCGGTAGCTGGTGGGATGGGTGCGTCCGCATCAATACCCCCTAAAAGAGCCACCTTATACTCAAGGTGGAAATCTGGGAACTGCTCTCGGACCACGTCATATGCCTCCCACGTGGCGTCATAGTCGGGTAGGCCCACCCAGTAGATCAGCACCTCCTTTCGCCGTCCTTGCTTCGCTTACGTCGTCACTCCATACAAGCAAGGAGGCAACTTACGTCGTCACTCCATACTATTGATTTGAGTTTTTTGAGTTTAGGGTTAGCCGTCGAGGGTCTCCCTCTTTAGAGGGGTATTCAGCTGTGTTTTAAGTTATTAATTATGTGAGTTGGGGATTAGGTTAGGTGTTGATGATGGATTGGGATGTGTTTCTCGAGGGCTGCGCCTAGGATTGGGTTTTGGGTTAAATGTAAAAGTAAAATCTTTTTTTATTACTTTATTACTATTTTAATATCATTTACAAATTTTGGCTTCTAAAAATTCTGTAAAAATTACTGGAAATTCCCAAGTTCATAGAGTTTATAAAAATAATTTTTGTTTGTTTTTTCAAGCTATAAAAATATATTTTGGGTGAAATCGGTTAATAGTTTTTTATTTATTATTTTAATGAAATTTAAAGAATTTCGACTCCTAAAAAGATTTCAGAAAAATCATAAATGCTAAAATATTGGAAGGCTAATGAAACTATTTTCGTCAAACTCTCTGAACTATGGAATAACAGGGTTATGACAAAAGTTAATTGATTTTGGGTTGTGGATTGTGGGGTTTAAGTCGTTTTGGTCTCAGAAAATAGTTAACCTTTGCAGAAAATATTTAAAATTTATAGAAGCATTTATAAAATCATTTAAAATTATTTTGAAAGTATTTAAATTATGTATTGACGGTTTCAGACCTTCACAAGCAGCAAATAGAGTTATGCCACAGTGCAATGTCGAAGCAAACAATGTAGGGTCTGCGACAACAAGCAGAGCTCATTGTATCGTAGGACATGCCCAGTGCACTGGTTAGAAGCCAAGGCACCAAGCACCCCAATAAGTAAGGGCATCCCTATTCTGGGGTGCCCTGGAATGCAGATAGCCCCTCCCAATACCATCTCCTTATTGGTTGTGTGGCTCCCGCAGTCAATCCCATCATAATCTTGTCCAAATTTCCAATGCATGTTTTTAGCATAGTGGTGGGTCCCGTGTGTTTTCCCATCATAATGAGATGCCTCGTTTGTAATTTTGCTGACAAAGTCGTCTAGGTAGGAGTTGCTACTTTTCTACTTGTAACATTAGTCTTCACCCTGATCCTGAGTCTTCATCTTAAGAGATTCATTGTTTTTTACTTCTTTTGAGAAGTGCTCCTAACTCAGAAGGCGACAAAGAATGTTTGGACCTATACTATGATCAATCATGACTAAAAACAAAAGAGATGGATGAATTCTCAAGTAGATAGCCAAAAGTCCATCAAGAGATACATATTTATAGTTGAAAGAACCTATTAATGGTAGGAATCCAAGTCATTCGAGGAAACATATTTTGAAGTTTGCAAAAAAGACCCTATGATAAATCCAATCCTATGTAAACTAGGATTGAACTCCGATTAGTGGTAGTGTAATCCCTAAGAGGCCTGTAAGACCAACTCGGCAAAAGGCCAACTGGCCTAAGATAAAGACGGGCTGACTAAAACTGGCCTAGCTAAGGTAAGGCCCACCATTCATATGAAATTACTAAATTTTCTTCGACATTTCAAATATAAAACTGTCTATCAAGGAAGGATGTAACTAAATCTATCAATCATTTTCTTTTACTTGAAATTATATTGCTTATCTCATTTTCTCATGTTGTAATTTGTGTGTTAGAGGAACCGAATCTGTGGTCGTCAACCCGTGTTCATATCACTAATGCTCATGCTAGCTGTGGTATGCCGATGACATGACAGATTGGCGACAAGCCCAATCAGTCCATCTGCCCACTACGTCATCACAGTATATTGCTAAATGTACTACAAATATTAGGTCACAACATGTAAGTTTTTATCCATCAATTTTATACTGAATTAAGCATCCCATAAGATGGTTGATGTCATCAACAACTACACTTCAACGACAATACTGATTTGAATACAACATAGAGGTGGCACATATATATTGCTCTCATGGAATGACGCATGTAGATCTAAGGGTAATTTTTGTAAGTAGAATCGTCTAAAAGAGAATTATGAGCAATCACGGTCATATGTCCAAACTACTGATCTTGAACACATACATGGGATTTCAAATTTGGCCTTCCATCTGGGCCTATTATTCAATCACTCGCTAATAGATACACGTACATGTAGAGAAGATGGACAAGCTTCGTCATGCTGGTCCAAGGCACCCTATGCCTTTATTATTCATTACAGACACTTGCACACACAAACACACCAGACACAAATAGAAAATAAACCAAGCATGCTTCATCAAAGTCTCGTACCACAAGCTAGATCATTCAATTTAAGTTTTCCTTTTCGTATATCCCAAATGCAAGAATGTGGTCTCCTGCGACCCCATAAAAGCCTGCAATGTTCCCCTGAACCTCTATATCTTTTTTGTTTTTGTTTCCTTCCCATATGGGCCAAAGATGATATCATTTTCGTTGACAAAAGCAAGGGAATTCACAATGCAGGCTTCTCCCCGATAGATACTTCTATCCGTGTCAGGACATCTTTATCGAGATGAACCTATGGCAATGGGAAAAGGGGGGAGAGATGAATTCAATTAATCGTCTATTTGTCATCAAAAGAGAAGAGTTTAATGTCTGATTAGTGGTGTTAGTACCTGGTCAGAATGGCCAATGTTCATTATGTTCTGTCCATATATTGGAGACCAATGCTTTTCACTCGTAAGCTCATATTGGAACTACAGGCCATAAATTCCGGTGCTACCATACCAGACTCTGATCGTTAACAAGTTGAAAGATGAGGTGAATGGTCCAAAGCTCCATAATTGTCCTACCTCGTCACCGCAACTCCTCACCTTGGAAAATGTCTCCTCTGGAACGGCCTGCCCATGCACGCATGCAACCAATGATATTACAGGATAAATAGATAGATCGACGAAAGAATGACAGACATAGAGTGTAAACTAATTTGAGCGACAAGCTTTAAAAGGACATATATGCTTGGTTAATTTATTCGATCGATGCAAACATCAAAATGCACAAGGCTTGTGATATATACTTGTGGTTGTTGGTTCAAATTAGTCATGTGGGCTGCCCTTGCACCAACCCAAGGGGGGTTGGTGCACCAACCCCCTCGCCTTTGAGTCCTATAAAAGGATACCGAATGCATGGTTATTTAGCATCAGAAAATTTGGGAATCCAATTGAGCTTCTATTGAAGCATTGGAGAGTTTGTATGAGATCCTATTGGAAGTTCCATAGGATCGTTGTGAGCGATCTTTGAGTGAGCCATTTGTGAGGATTTCTTTGTAGTGGTTGAATGTTTTATTTGAAATTAAGAGACGTGTTCCCTTGGTCGTTTAGGCGACCTAAATCCTTTCGTTTGCTTTCTCTCTATTTGTTCTTCGTGCTAGATAATTCGGCGATCCGACTGCTTCAGCTCGGTGCACAACAATTGGTATCAGAGCTTTGGCAACGAAGATCTAGACGAAGAAGATGAGCAAAAGTGGCGACGACAATCCTTCTACTCCAATGTCACAATCTTCAACAACGCGAACTATTGTATCCAATACGAAGTTCAAAATTGAGAAGTTCGATGGGCGTATCAACTTCGGCATGTGGAGATGCGAAGTACTGGACATCTTGAACCAACTTGGTCAAGATCAAGTACTAGATGAGAGGCCGACTACGACGTCGGATTCGGAGTGGAGGATGATGAACCGGACCGCTTGCGGTACGATCCGGCTCTACTTGACAAAGGAGAAGTACCCTTTCATGGAGGCGACGAACGCGAAAGCGTTATGGGATGCGCTTGGTGAGAAGTACATGAAGAAGAACATTCAGAATCGCCTACACCTAAAGAAGAAGCGTTTTGGCCTCAAGATGGAGAAAGGAGTTTCAGTTGAAGAACACCTCGACTACTACAACAAACTCCTCACAGATTTAAGGAACATCGACGTCAAGGTGGAAGATGAGGAAAGGCGACGATTCTTCTCAACTCTCTGCATAAAGATTATGAACACATCGTTTCGATCTTAACCTATGGTAAAGAATCTATCATCTTCAATGAAGTTTCTAACACTCTTACTAGCAATGAATTTAGAAAGAAGAATGATGAGAAGATGGGGGGCCAAACGTCCGAAGCACTTAGCGTGGTTAGAGGTCGGAGCAATGAAAGAGGTGGAGGTCGCAAATGGATCCATAGATCCGAGATGAGGGACAATAGTAGAGCTCCGTGCACAGACATCGAGATGGATCAATGTGCCTTTTGCAAGGAAAGAGGACATTGGGCGAGGGAGTGCCCAAAGGCCAATAAGAAGAAGGATGCTACCGCCAACATCGTCAAAAGCGAGGAGGTGGATGAGTGGTCCTAGTTGGTGCGACGGAGGGGGTGATGAAGGAAGCATGGATGCTCGACTTGGGTTGCTCGGTCCATATGACACCCCCACAGAGAGTACTTTACTACTTTCCATGAAGGTAATAAGCGTAAAGTCCTTCTTGGAGACGATGTAGCATGCACGGCGGCGGGTATTGGCACAGTCCGTATAAAGATGAGTGATGGTGTCACACGTGACATATGCGATGTTCATTATGTGCCAGACGTGAAGTACAATTTGATATCGCTGGGTTCACTTGAAGCCAAGGGTTGCAAAGTGACTATGGAGGACGACGCTTTGAAGGTGACACGAGGAGCAATGATCCTGATGAAGTGGAAGCGTGAAGGCAAGCTCTATTACTTGGATGGTACGATGATGATGAAGACGACAAGAATTCCAGATGAGCCAGCTACCGACTCAAGCTCGCACGCACCAAAGACGACGTCGTTGGATGATCTCCGGAGAGGTGGTGCTACTAGAGATGATGGTTCAAGTCAGTATGATGGAGATACCTTATCCCCACAACTTGCACAGCAGAAGGATTCTATCAAAGTTTGGAGACCAAGGTATGAGAGATGCCAACCTATAAGAAGGGTCTCGTTTGCTTTCTTTGTCAGGTGTGATGAGTCTCCGACCTTATGCGATGAGGTGGAGCACAATGACGACCTATGTGGACGAAGAAAAGATTGGTGTGATGAGATGGAATCAACGACTGATGAAGCCAAGGATCGGGTGGAGCTACTTGGCACTAGTGATTGTTCGACGGGTGAGCTTATGAAGGTTGATATTGGAGTCAAGTTTGAGTATGGATCGGACTTGTATGTTGACGATATGAGATGACGTTGGTGGCCCCTTTTAGGGTAACGAGGCTCTGCAAAGCCATATGAGCCTTTTGAGGCAAGATGACGGGAACACGAGATGATTCTCACCGAGGAGGAGCGTTGACGGTCGATTGTGTGACATAGACTTAATATCTCGCCAAGGTGGAGATTTGTGGTTGTTGGCTCAAATTAGCCATGTGGGCTGCCCTTGCACCAACCCAATGGGGGGTTGGTGGTGGGTTGGTGCACCAACCCTTTGAGTCCTATAAAAGGATACCGAATGCATGGTTATTTAGCATCGGAAAATTTGGGAATCCAATTGAGCTTCTATTGAAGCATTGGAGAGTTTGTATGAGATCCTATTGGAAGTTCCATAGGATCGTTGTGAGCGATCTTTGAGTGAGCCATTTGTGAGGATTTCTTTGTAGTGGTTCAGTGTTTTATTTGAAATTAAGAGAAGTGTTCCATTGGTCGTTTAGGCGACCTAAATCCTTTTGTTTGCTTTCTCTCTATTTGTTCTTCGTGCTAGATACTTCGACGATCCGACTGCTTCCGCTCGACGCACAACAATACTGGCATGGGGGATGGAGCTCTTACGTACCATTTCTTCGATAGCTCTTAAGCTGTAGATTGTTTAGCAAGTAATATGTATGAGTGCTGGAGACTCTGCATCTCAAGGCAGCAGAGCTGCTTATATATGTAGCAGGCTAGCATGAATAATTTTCTATTATATAATTTTAATTGACCAGTCATATACTAATATTGTTCATAACCTGTGAGCCTGTTGGTGGTGCATGTGGTATTAAGTGAAATTGTGATTGTGACTGATATTAATATATATTGACCAGTCATATACTAATGTTAATCACATGGGAGCAGTCAAGTTGGGACTCACTTCCAAAGC
Source organism: Scilla litardierei (assembly GCA_030789695.1). Lineage (NCBI taxonomy): Eukaryota > Viridiplantae > Streptophyta > Magnoliopsida > Asparagales > Asparagaceae > Scilla > Scilla litardierei. The sequence continues at coordinate 2,251,042 of CM061134.1, read as the reverse complement.
ACAAGACAGAATAAACTATGTGCAACTCTACTGAGTGGGGTTCACAAGACAGAATAAACACTGTGCAAACTATACTGAGTGGGGTTCATTTGTCGCAATTTAAATGTTTTGCAGGAATAATACTTTTTTGCATCTGCTGGATAAACAGCCAGATTTTTTATTATATAATTTTATTTGACCAGTCATATAATAATATTAATCAGAACCCGGGAGCCTGCTGATGCCTAACATCTCCATCTTTCACAATTTACTGATTTTATATGAAATGAACATCATTTATTACTATCTATTTCTAAAGAGTTGGTTTTTTATTGACTCCTGGTTTCTATAGTTTACTTATGGATGATTTTATATTCATACATTAAATTTCTGTGTGTGTGTTGGTGTGGGGTATATGGGCACCTCTTATTTTTTTTCCTGACGATCAGATCCGTTAATTTTTCATTGTCATATTGCTAATCATAACCTATGAGCCAGATGTAGCTATTAATAAATTTACATGAATAATTTAATTGACCGGTCATAGAGTAATATTTATTATGACATGTCGGCCAATAGCAATCTCTGTCATGAATAATTTTCTGTGGACTAATTTTAAAGCATGTTGGCTATCTGACCACTGACACAACCATCATTAATAATTTGTTTTTTAAAAACCCATTACTAATTATGTATATTGTCTTTGTTGAATTCATTTTTAAACCTTTGATTTATTAAGGGCTACTGTGGTGATCTCTAAGGAATTGGCTTGACTGGTCTTGTTTTAGACATATTGGCTTTGTTAAATCTTTTTTGCTTGCATGTTGTGAATAATCATCAGGCATTTTGATGGTGCAGATGGGAGATGTGGAATTGTTACTCACTTTCAAAGCACACACCAAATTAAACTTGTATTCATATATATATATATATATCTATTCTATAAAGGATGAAGATTTTGAATGTTTGTCCCAGTAGGACAAGATGACTAGGACAAATGGGGTTATGACTAGGACAAGGACTTGATGACTAGGATTGGGATAAGTTTTGGAGGGAAATTTGTGGGGAAGATTTGAAAATTGAAATTTGAGGGGACTTAAATTTTGGGGGGAAACTTGAAATTTGGGGGTGAAATTTGTAAGTGGGAATTAAATAAACCGTGTCCTATGGACACGGGTAATGCCTAGTATATATATATGTACGTGTATGCGTATATATGTATACATATATGTATGCAGGTGTGTGTAATAGAATAATGGATATCATAAGATATATGAGATAAGGCCTCCAATGTAGTCTAAAATAGTTCGCCTTCTCATATTTTTTCGGGTGATCAAAACTGTTTATTTTGATATTCATATTCTAAAATCCAAAAAATATCGAACCTATGTGGTTTTGCTCATTCATCCACCCGTCACAAATTTAACTGTTCTACAAGAATAGAACTTTTTGCACACATGCAAAACCACTTGGGTTAACTTGATATTTAGTATTTTGTGGTTATAGAATATGAATATTAAAATTAACGGATCTGGTCATTCAAAAAAATGGAGGGATGGACTTTTTGAGGTCGAATATGAGGCCAAGACTCATATGTAATGTGAGGCACATTATTCTGTGTGCGCGATAGTGTGTGTAGACATATACATTCTTACATGCGTGCATGCGTGTGCGCCACACAAAAATTCCACCTTGGGAAATAGTGTGAGAATTTTTTTAAATTTAAGATCCATACCATTAGATATCTACACATACAAATACCTTCATACACCAAAAATTAAGTAATCCCACCATATTTGCCCATATATTGTTACAAAAAGCTGTATTGGTCCGAAATGTTAAATTTCTAATGGCTTGATCGAGTGTTAAATTCTTATATGGTTTACTCATATTTTTTCTATTGAATATATGTGTGTTTAGATCAATCCTAAAAAAAATTAAAAAATAAAAACAGTCCGAAATGTTAAATATCTAATGGCTTGATCGAGTGTTAAATTCTTCTATGGTTTACTCATATTTTTTCTATTGGGATATTTGTGTGTAGATCAATCCTCAAATTTTTTTTAAAATAAAAACAGTTTTTTGCACCATCATACTATGTGAAATTTTCACACATGATGATGCCCTATATATTTGAGGAATATAATGGTCAGCTAGCCAAGGAGAAAATTCTGCATTGGGTATCTCATGGCACACCCTCTCCCTGGTTTTCATTTTTTTAAAAACATTTGTGCACATTCTAAACCCCCAAAACCCCAAATATAAGTGAAAGCTAGGGTATGTGATCCTCAATCCACTCTTTACAAAAAGGTTTATTGTTCTAAAATCGTTGAACTTGCAACATGTGGATGAATGAGCAAAACTCCTTAAATTCACTTGAAAATTGATGGGTTGGGGGTTCTAAAACATGAAAATCAAAATGAACAGATTGGATCGAATGGATAAACTGGGTTGTGGGTTTTACACTACGAAGGAGGAAATTTTCCTCATTGTGTGGATGTTTCCCATTTTCCAATATATATATGTAGCAAAATAGGGGTAAGTTTGCCAATGAATCCTTGGCCAACTCATGCCATTCCTTGGCCAACTCATGCCCCCTCCCTATTTTGAATTTTTTAAAGTTGCACAAATTTTGAAACCGCAAAACCTCAAATATGGATGAATCCTAGGGGTATTTGACCCTCGATCCATCCGTCCCAAAAAGACCTATTGTTCTAAAATCATTTAATTTGCAACGATAAGATCGAGAGTCAAATAACGTTAGATTAACTTGATTTTTGGTATGTTGATCATCCATCATGTGTACTATATATCCCAAAAATTTAAAAAAAGGAGGATTGTGGGTATCATGCAACCAAGAAACAAATTTTCCTCATTAGGCAGCCGATACCCATTATTCTCATACACACTAGTCATAACCTGTGACCATAGGTCACGTGGAATTCAAAACATTCCCCGGAAAAATTCAAGATATTCAAAATCTCTTCGGCCTAAAAAAATTTGCAGGCTCATTCAAAATATCCTACTCCAAAATTTAACCCCACCCAAAATCCCACCGAAAAAATTTGCAGACACCTTCAAAATTTCCACAAAATAAATTTTTTTAACCACATTCAAACCAAAATTTAGTTTCCCTAAGAAATTTTAGTTCTCTCCAAAAATTTTAGTTCTCTTCCGAAATTTAGTTCCTTCGAGATTTAGTTCCACCTAAATTTAAAATTTTAGTTTCTCCAAATTTTAGTTCTCTCTAGATTTAGTTCTCCGCAAGATTTTAGGGTTTCTTCCCAAAATTATCACACTTTTATCCTAATCATTGATTCCTTAAGATTAAATTTTAAACGTCTTTCTAACCATCTCTTTGTCCTAGTCAGCAAAACCATTCAAAAACAACCCTCATTTGTATTATATATAAGAATAATGGGCCTTAGCTCTCCTTGGCCATCTTTGGGCCACCATCCCCCTTCTTTTTTAATTTTTTAGGATTTGTTATACACATGATGGATGATGACCACACCTAAAATTAAGTGAATGCACTACTATTTGACCCTCGATCTTACTATTATAAATTTAACGGTTTCAAAACAATAGAACTTTTTAACGGGTGGATCGAGGTCAAATACCCATAGCGTTCACCTATATTTGGGATTTTGGGGTTTTAGAATGTGTACATTAACTTCTAAAAAATTCAAATCGGGGGATGGATGGCCGTGAGTGGGACAATAAGGAAATTTCTCTTTGGCCCGCAGACCGCCATTTTCCTCTTATATATATAGACATGTTTTTCTGTGTGAAAATTTCGCACAAGAAAACCTGTGCGAATTTTTTTTAAACTTTTTTCAATAATATTTAGCTTTATTTCATTCAATTATACACCCTACGAAAAATAACATGTGAAAATAATTGTATTTGGCTCTCGATCAAGCTATTATAACAAGTTCTGTTGTTTTAAACTCATTAAATTTTGTAACGAGTGTATAGATGGTCAAATCCCCCTACGGCTCACTCATTATTTCCTTGTGCTATATAATTGTATGGATTGAATAATGAAAAAATTCACAAAAATTCACAAAAAAATAATAATTTCACATGTTATTCCGGTGTGAACTTTTTGAACAGGAATACCCCTCTATATGTGTGTGTATCAACGACCTAAGGAGGAAATTTTTGATGAGAAAGCTCGGGCTTGGGTAAGATAAAAGATTATATTTTTATAGATCTTCAAGAGAAATACAAGATAGAGAGTTCTTTTGAGAGGAAGCCAACTCTCTAAGCTTGAATCTAAGAGGGCAAGCTCACTCTCATTACATCTAGGGTTCTACTCTTCTAAACTATGGATAAACACTCAAGTTTTGCATAAAGGACAGAAAAAAACCATCCCTAACATATAAGGGCAGCCCCAAGTCAAAATTACACTAAACCTCCCCAACAACCCAAACATTGCAAAATACCCAAAATATCACAAAAATGCCCCCGGACTAGTTCTTCATCCCGCAATCCTTCTTGCGACGCCTTCGTTGATATGTGATGATCTCATCATTACTTCCGTCAAAAGAACCACCTTGTCCTCAAAGTGGAAGTCTGGGAAACACTGTGCAATCACATCATAAGGCTCCCAAGATGTCTCATGATCCGGAAGGTCTGTCCACCAAATCAGCACCTCACGTGCCCCTGTGCTCCCCTAGCGAATCCCCTTCAGCTCTGCCAGCTCAAGCATCACATCCATGTCATCCGTGAGTGTCGGTGAAGACACTGTATGAGCCGCAATGGCCCGACGGAGCTGCGACACAAGAAAAATAGGATGGATAGCTGAATCTGGTGGCAACCTCAGTCGATATGCCACCTCGCCAACCCTGGCCCCGACCTCGTACGTCCCAAAATAACGGGACGACAGCTTCTCATTCCGCCTACGTGCCAGGGATCGCTGTCGGTAAGGCCACAGCTTCAGATACATCATGTCCCCCTGCTCGAACTGCACGTCTTGTGTTCATTTGCACGGCTCTTCATAGGCTGTTGTGCTATCGTCAAGTGTCGTCTTAACTCCAAAGTGCGGTCCTTCTCCTCTAGATACTGATCCACTCGGGAAGGAGTAGAGCGATGACCATAGTGAATAAGATGCGGGAGATCCTGCCCATATAGGACCCTGAAGGTAGTGGTCTGGGTGTGTTGTACCAATATTCCGCCCACGCAAGCCACCTCACACACTGCTTCAGTAACTCCGAGACAAAACACTGTAGATATGTCTCAAGGGTCCGGTTGACCACCTCTGTTTGACCGTCCGTCTGGGGATGGTAAGCGGTACTCCTCTTCAAAACTGTCCCCAACGTCCGGAACAACTCCTTCTAGAAGGTACTAAGAAAGACCTTATCCCGATCCGTCACAATAGAACTAGGAATCCTATGAAGGCGCACTATCTTCCTGATAAATGTCGTCGCCGCGATCACCGCAGTGTAGAGATGTCGTAGTGCCACAAAGTGTGCATACTTGCTCAGTCTATCCACCACCACCATGATGACCGAGTACCCCTCTGATTTCAGCAAGCCGTCAATAAAATCCATGGTCACTTCCTCCCAAACTTGGTTAGGCAACGAGAGAGGCTGTAGCAAACCCCCAAGAGCTGTCGATAAATACTTGTGCCTCTGGTATACGTTGCACTTCTCCACCATATTCGCCACATCATTCCTCATCCCCTCCCAAAAAAGCTTCCCTAGCCAAGCGCTGATATGTCTTCAGGACCCCAGAGTGGCCACCCACCGCACCGACCTGCCCACATGCATCAACACAACACCCAAGTCATAGACTGATGCATCCGGCTCCACCACAAATGGTCGTGAAAAATTCGGAAGTGCAAGGACTAGTACGCTAGTCATGACTCCTTTTAGGGCCTCAAAAGCTCGAGTGGCCTCCTCGTTCCAGTGAAAGTTGTCCTTCTTGAGCTGCTCAGTCAATGGCCACGCAATTGTGTTGTACCCCTGACGAACTTCATGTAATAGTCCGTCAATCCCAAGAAATCCCGCAAGGCCCGCAAGGTAGTGGGCAGCGGCCACTCCACCATGTTTGCTATCTTTGAACCATCCGTTGCCATGCTCTCTGCAGAAACAATATGACCCAAGTATTCCACACTCTGCTGGCCAAACATGCACTTCTTTCGGTTGGCAAATAGCTGATGCTTCTGCAACACCGTCAACACCGTCGCCAAATACTCTACATGTGACTCCATCGTTCGGCTGTAAACCAAGATGTCATCGAAGAACACCAAAACAAACTTCCTTAGGTAGGTCGAAACATCTTGTTCATCAATGCCTGGAACGTGGCAGGGGCATTGGTCAAGCTGAATGGCATGACCAGGAACTCATAATGGCTCTTGTGTGTCCTGAATGTAGTCTTTGCCACATCCCCATCTCTCATCCGAATCTGATGATATCCGGACTTCAAATCAATCTTCAAGAAGACCACCACCCCATGCAGCTCATCTAGCAGCTCATCGATCACGAGAATGGGGAATTTATCTGGCACCGTCTACTTGTTCAATGCCCGATAATCGACGCAAAATCTCCAGCTGTCGTCCTTCTTTACTAACAACACCGGACTCGAAAAGGGACCCACACTCGGCTGTATCACCCCTGCCTAGATCATCTCATCAACCATCCTCTCAATATCCCTTTTTCACCTGTGGATAGCAGTAAGGACATACACTGATATGGGCGACACCCTCACGTAGTACAATGGCATGCTCGTGGTCTCGTGGGAGAGGAAGCCCGTGGAGTGTCTGGAAAACTCCCTCAAACTGTGATAGGACCTACTGTAATTCCCATGAAATGCTTTGCCCCTGCTAGGCCATGTAGATCCACTAAAACCCCTCGGCCTGTGGACTGAAAGGCCCTCGCCATGGTCTTCATGGAGACCCTGGACCTGCATAAACTGGGATCCCCCTGAAGTGTCACCACCCTCCCTCCGTGTCTGAACTCCATTCTCAACAACCTCCAGTTGGTCTTTGTTTCCCACAATGACGGTAGCCACCTCATACCTAGAATCACATCGTTGCTGCCAAGGTCCAACGACAAGAAATCTTCCACCACATGTATCTCCTGGAGGGAAACCACATCTCTGCAAACCCCCCCTGCTCCGCTCTACCTGCCCAATCTCCATCATCACTCCAAAACTGTCGGTGTCAACCAACTGTAACACATATTGCTCTACGACCCGATTGGAAATAAAATTGTGGGTGGCCCCACTATCAATCAGCACCACAACATCCTCTCCAAAATCTTACCGATCAACTTCATAGTGTGGTTCGAAGTGAACCCCATTACGGAGTTGAGTGACACCTCTGCTACGTCCAAATGAGATGGCTCCTGGTCCACCTCTTCCTCATGTGTCTCCACCACCTCCTCCTCATCCTCCACTAATAGCACCTGGAGCATACGTTCTCGATAGCGATGGCCTGGGACATACTTCTCGTCGCACCTAAAACACAGCCCATTCGTCCTCTTGTTTTGTATCTCAGCTTCAGTCATGCGCCGAAATTGCCCACTAGGCGGTGGAGCACTGCTCTTCTCCTTGCTCACCTGAGCACCTCCTGCCTGGTCCCCCTGCAGGGGTCCGCTGCGCTCCTGGGGCTGCTGCTCCCCGAAAAGCGGACCCACCCCAAGACCCATTGGCTCGTCGATCCGCCGCTAATTTGTCATCTACTATCTGAGCGAGGTCCATCGTCTCCAGCAGTCCACTCAGCCTTTGCACCCGCATCTCTTCTCGAATATCTGTTTTCAGCCCCTTCATAAAACTCTCCACCAAAGTCTTTTCGGTCATCATCTCTCATATACGGTCAGAGAGTGCCTCAAACCTCTCACAATACTCCCGCACCGTGCTCATCTCTCATTAGAGTCAAGAGTTGCACATGCAGATCGCCGTCCCGAGTGTCTCTGAAACGGTGCAACATGCAATGGGTGAACTCCTCCCACGACCGTATCGACCGCCTTTGTTGCCACTATAAATACCAAGACAACGCCTTCCCCTCCAAACACACCCAACACTTGCACATTCTCCCTCTCCCACATCTGGTAGGCCTCAAAGTACCGCTCCGCCCATGAGACCCATCCGTGGGTTCCTCCCCGTCGAAAATTGGCATCTTCAGCTTCCGCACCTTGTTTTCTGGTCCACTCACTCCTTGCTCCGCTCTCGACCTAGGTTGATCGAAATGAAATTTCTGAAAAGCATTTTGTGGGGTCCTCCAGCTCCCCACGGTCCCCTGGCCCTCCTTCATAGCATGTCATACCCCACGGATCCCCTTCGTGTCCCCCAAAATTCCGAAATTGTTCATCGACCACCCCGGAAGGTCGTCGGACCCCTAAAGTTCCATCCGTATGACAAATCAGACCTTGGAGGTCCCAAGAATGGCCCGTCACCTCCCTGGAAGGCCGCCAGAGGTCACCGCCACGCCGAACCCCTGAAACCCCCCACGGCTGCGGAATATGCCCTCGGCCCTGTTGGGATGGCGGGGGCTCCTCCGCCCTGCTGCGGCTGTGCCGGGGGCCATGGATGCCCCATCGCAGTCGCCGGGGGCCAACGCCCCCTCCTTGCTCTCCTGGGGGCTCGCAAGGCCTCCAGGTGGCCGCTGGGGGCTCGTGATGCCCCCAGGCTTTCGATCGGGGCTCGCAAACCCCCCATCCATTCGCTGGGGGCTCACCAGCCCTCTACCAATTCGCCGTGGTCCGACGAACCCCCTGGTGGGTGACCGGACCCTTGCCGGTGTCCGGCGAGGGCGTTGGGCCAGAAGAGGGCCCGTCGCGCCCTGTGATGGCCCGTCCCCCAAAAAAAATAGGATTTGGAGGGGGCGGTACCTATGTGGGCTGCCGACCCTCCTTCCCAGGCGTGAAAAGGGGGGAATGCCCTCATTCGCGTCCATCCTCGTCATCCTCCGGTGGCACGTCCTCCACGAGCACCAGTTGCCGCTTTCCCTTGTCCAAAGGCGGCTCCTTTCAGCTCAGATATGAAGAATTACCCGGGATCTCCTCGCTATGGGGCTTCTCATTCTCACTTTGCTGATTTGCTTTAGCCTCCATGAACGATTTGAACATTTTCTCTAAAGATGAGATCCTCTCGTCATTTTGTTGTTGTAGCTCTTCGATGGATTCCTTTAGGGTTGTTTCAAGTTCTTCAACTTTCTCATCTAAGGCATCCTACTTCTCCATGGATCTTGTGTTGGTCACAGTGGATATTTGCTCAGATACCAATTTGATGAGAAAGCTAGAGTTTGGGGAAGATAAAAGATGATATTTTTATAAATCTTCAAGAGAAATACAAGATAGAGGCTTCTTTTGAGAGAAAGCCAACTCTCTAAGTTTGAATCTAAGAGTGCAAGCTTACTCTCACTAGATATAGGGTTTCACTCCGCTAAACTATGTATAAACATTCAAGTTTTGCGTAATGGACAAAGAAAAGACCCTTCCCAACATATAAGGGTAGCCTCCAAGCCAAAATTACACAAAACCCCCCAACAACCCAAACATTGCAAAAATACCCAAGATATCACAAAAATGCCCCCGGCCTAGTTCTTCATCCTGCAATCTTTCTTGCGACGCCTTCGTTGATATGTGATGATCTCATCAATTTTCCTCCTTGGTCGCATGATACCACAAAGCCTCCTATTTTTAAAGACATTTTTTGGGATATGTTCTACACGTCATAGATGATCGCCGCACCAAAAATCAAGTGAATTCAACGCTATTTGACCCTCGATCTAAACATTGCAAATTCATTTATTTCAGAACAATGGAAATTTTTGCAAAGAGTGGATTGAGGCCGATAAGAGAACAGAGCCGACAATCCCAATACAAGGCCAATCAGCAGTAAACAAAGCTATAACATAAGGCAGTAGAGGCCGAACATCAGTAAAATTGGATCGCATGCACAAGACAAAACTAGTAAGCAGCAAGCAGGGCCATCAAAGACAAGCATCAAATAGAGTTTCGGCATGGAGCAATGCCAAATCAAACAATGTAGGGTCACCTTGCCAATGTCAGTGACTCTAGAAGACTCTATTGAGATAGTGTTTGGGACTGAGGGGTGATCAGAGAGTGTAAAGAGAGAGTACGAGCTCCAGCAAACGAGATAGATCTCAGAAAATTCTCGTCTCGGGTAAAGGTTTAAAAAAAATAAGGTTCTGTTTTTTTGCTGGAATAGAGAAATGAGAATGGGGGAAAGTTTATATTTCAAGGAGAGAAAATTGAGTTTTGTGTTCTTTTGGGTAGAATGGAGTATGAAAAGTAGGGTTTGGAATAGAAAGTGGGGTCCACTTTTTATTCCTGTGTTCTTTTGGGATTGAAAAGTTGAAATGAGAAAGTGGAAAGGTGGTGAGTTGGAGGGGAGAGAGAGAGTGGGCCCCACGTAAACCCAATTCCTTCCCAATTCCTCACAAAAAACATGGAATACAAAACCCCTCCCTATTCCCAAATTTTGACTCCATGTCAGCTTTCCCATTTCTCTATTCCCATGGCCAAAAGAACAATCAAGTGGAAAGGAAGGGGGAATTGGGATGAACAGTAGATGAATAGGGAAACGAGAGTGGGGGAAGGAGAGGGAGACTTTGAGAGAGATGTTGGAGGTAAGGACGATCTGAGTTGCATCATCCACCCATACTATCGTGATTCATGTTACAGCGAGTGGCTGACGTGGGCCAGAGGTGAGGCGATTTGACTGGAGAGTGAAAAGAAGGAGAAGGAAAAAGACAATAAAAGGATAAGTGAAAAGTTAAAGTTAGAAAGTGTTGATATTTATTAAGAACGGGTCGGTTTGGGTTAAGCAAGTTGGGTTAAGCGAGTAAACGGGAATGTGAGAAAAATAAAAAAAATGAAAAATGAAAAATTACCAAAAATTACCAAAAATTACGGAAAAATAAGTTGTACATTAACAAGAATTTTAGACTATAACAATGGGAGTTCAATGGACCACATTAAAGTTGAAGCCATAACCAACTTATTGCAACCCACCCGAACTTAGAAGCTTCATGGGCTTAGAAATCTACAAAAGATTTGTCGATGGGTTCTCTTGTTTCAACTCACCACTTTCCCAGCTCATGCATAAGAATGTTACCTTCGTAAATAAATTTGAAAATAGTTTCCAAGAGTTGAAGTCAAGGCTACAACAACATCAATATTTTCTATATATACTGTCGGGACAGAAGGATTTGTAGTATATAACGTAGCATCGTATCAAGGATTGAGCTATATTTTCATGCAAAATAATATGGTAATAGCATATGGGTCCCAATGGCCGTAGCCTCATGAGAGGAATCACATAATGTATTATCCACACATATGCCCTCATGCACCAAGCACCACAATAAGTAAGGGAATCCCTATTTAGGGGTGCCCTGGCACGAGGATAGCCCATCCCAATACCATCTCCTTATTGGTTGTGTGGCTCCTGTAGTCAATCCCATCACAATCTTTTGTCCAATGCAAGTTTTTAGCATAGTGGCGGGTCCATGTATTACCCTGTAACAATGAGATGCCTCGCTTGTAATTTGGTTGTCTAAGTCGTCCACACAGGTGTTGATACTTTTCTACTTGTAACGTTAGTCTTCCCCTTGATCTTGGGTCTTCATTTTAATAGATTCATTGGTTTTACTCCTTTTGACAAGTGCTCGTAGCTCAGAAGGTGACAAAGAATGTTTGGACCTATGCTATGATCAACCATGGCTAAAAACAAAAGAGATAGATGAATTCTCAAGTTGATAGCCAAAAGTCCATCTAAAGGTACATATTTATAGTTGAAAGAACCTACTAATGGAAGGAATCCAAGTCATTCAAGGAAACATATCTAGAAGTTAGCAAAAAAGACCCTATGATAAATCCAATCCTATTTTAACTAGGATTGAACTCAGATTAGTGGTAATGTAATACCTAAAAGGCCCGTTAGACCAACTCGGCAAAAGGCCAACTGGCCCAACTTCAAGACGGACCGGAGCAAAACTGCCCTAGCAAAGGTAAGGCCCACCATTCATATGAAATTACCAAAATTTTCTTTGACATTTTCTATATAAAACTGTCTCTCAAGGAAAGATGTAACTTGTCACGACCCGCTTCCCTTAAATGGGGGCGAGACGTGAGAAGGTCCGCTCAAACGTGGAGCTGTGAAGCTACACGCCTGATAAGCGTAAATTTAGTATAAGCAGGTCCCTGTAATTGCAAACGAAACAACAACAATAATAATAATATGAGACGGATATGAAATACCAATCCCACAGTTTGTCCACAAAATATTCAACATCACAGAAAAGCCACCAGGCTAAAAGAAAGAGTCTAAAGGCCCAGAACAAGGCCAAACAAAAGACGAATATAACATAGTATCAAACTAGGTGCCACGCACAGACAACCCAAAAGATCTAACAAAACTGGACGTAGACACTAAGACTGATCTCCAGTGTCTACGAAGTCCTCGTCCAACACGGGCGCAAGCTCGGCGTCCGCAAACACCTCACCCTCAGCAAGTAACTCGGGCTCAAGGTCTAACATGCGTCACCCAAAAGAGAAAGGGGCACATGTCAGCAAGTCTAAAAGACTTGAGCAAGGAAACTGAAAGTAACTAACAACCTAGCATTTACAATATTAAGCAATGACATGACAGTTAAGTATGATGCGATAGTTTCAAGGAAGAGACAAACACGCACGATGTAGCAAAAGCTACCAAATCACTTATCACTTATCACTTATCACTTATCACTTATCACTTATCACTTAGTGCATAGAGAGTCCGCCTGCTGGCCAGCTCGTGGCTCAGTCCGCTTATCTCTATCACTATTAATCACTTAAACACTAGAGATTTCGCCTGCTGGCCGGAGTGGCGGATCAGGCTAATTCGGGGCTCAAGTGGCCGCTTATCTCTTACCCCACCCATGTGTGTCGAGCGTTGGGGTTTCCAACTACAGGGCTCGCTTCTGGAACACGAGCCAGGAAAATAATATCATGGTAGCGTGTGCTACGCAATCACGATGACAAATCAATATGCAATGGCAGGAACAGATAATTGCGTACCGTTAATTGAATTTAAACGTGACAGGCAAAATGCAATGACATGAACATATTCGCGTACCGTTAATTTAAAGTAAATGTGACATACAAGCATGATGAGGGTGACGGACCAAGCTTCGTTGTCAAGCTAGGTCAAAGGCGTCTAGACGGCTATCCTTTCACCGTCTAGTCTCTTTTACGCTAAAGCAAGTGAAATGGCCTAAGACATGGCCCAATTCAAGAGATGCAAGTTTCACTTGCCTGATACCGGGGTTGACGAGCAATGAAGATCGTCACAAGCTAATTACGGAATAGATCGCTGTTATGACAAAACAATCATTAGAACAATGATTCTAAATCGATTTCTTATTATAATCCTAACTTTCTAATAATCCATTTTATTAGGGTTTCACACATGTCAATGGGGGTTATGCTAAAACTAAAGGAATCAAGTATTACCGTGAAGAGGCAGAGGAGCGATGCCGAGCAACCACGGCAACGGAAGAACGGCTCCGGCTCAGATCTGGAAATGAGGGAAAAAATCTGGAGAAATGGGTTTGGAGGTGGATTTTGGGGTTTTGATGAAGGTTTGGGGAAGATGAGAGATGGGTGGTGACAAGGGAGGGTTTGGATGATGGAGGATGAGCTTGGGATGAAGGAATAATGTCTTGAGGAAGATGGGGGCTCAATGGGGGAGAAATTAGGGGTTTAGGTCGTGAGGGAGAAGAAGAAAACGTTTGGAGGGGTGTTTATAGAGTTTGGTGGCGGCTAGGGCAAAACTAGGGTTTACAGCACTGGTTAGTCGGTCAAAGAACAACCACTGACCGACTAGTTTGGGAACTAGTCGGTCGGTCGACCAACGTAGACCGACTAGGTGTAAACAGTAACTTCAGTCGAAAACCTGAACTAAGAGTTAGTCGGTCAATGAACAACTACTGACCGACTAGTTTGGCATCTAGTCGGTCGACGAACGTTCATGGACCGACTAAGAGTAAACAGTAACTAGTGTCAAAATTAGTTAATGAGTTAGTCGGTTAAAGAAGCATTGCTGACCGACTAGTTTGCAACCTAGTCGGTCAACGAACCTTCTTAGACCGACTAACGATAAACAGTAACTCCTGAATAATTTAGAAAGCAAACTAGTCGGTTCAAGAAGGATTGCCGACCGACTGGATCATCATCTAATCGGTCGGTGCCCCTTCTTAGACCGGCTAATAAGCACCAAAAGTTCCGATACGGAACGCGGAGCTCCGGGATCGATTCCTAAGACTCTTAGGCTTGATCTAACAGTAAGATACGACCGTTATGAAGCCCGTCACGAATGACTTACTCCGAAATCGACGATCCTAAGGAAGAAACGAGAAAACACGACGAAACGATCGAAAATGAAAGTTACGGAGACGAACCACACATGAGGAGAAAATCCACCAAAACATATATTATAATATAATAAATCCAGATACATGAAAACCAGTCGTTACATAACTAATTCTATCAATCATTTTCTATTACTTGAATTTGAGTGTCAGAGGAACTAAGTCGGTGGTCATCAAACTGTGTTCATATCGTTAATGATCTTCCAAGCTGTGGTATGCAGATGACATGACAGATTGGCGGCAAGCCCATTCAATCCATCTGCCCACTACGTCATCACAGTATATTGCTAAGCATACTACAAATATTAGGTCACAACACAAGTTTTTATCCATCAACTTTATACCTAATAAAGCACCCCATAAGATGGTTGATGTCATCAACAACTACACTTCGACAATACTGATTTGAATACACCATAGAGGTGGCACATATATATTGCTCTCGTGGAATGAAGCTTGTAGATCTAAGGGTAATTTTTGTACGTAAAATCTTCTAAAAGAGAATTATGAGCAATAGCAGTCCTATGTCCAAACTACTGATCTTGAACACATACATGGCATACAAATAAAAATTGCCAAACCATAACAACATTTCAAATATGGCCTTCCATCCGGGAATTCTTCATAATTATTCATTCACTCTCAAGTAGAGACCCATACATGTAGACAACATGGACAAGCTTCATCATGCTGGTCCAAGGCACCCTATGCCTTTATTATTCATTACAGAAACTTGCACACATAAACACACCAGACACAAATAGAAAAGAAGCCAGGTATGCTTCATCACAGTTTGGTACCACAAGCTAGATCATTCAATTCAAGTCTTTCTTTTCGAATATCCCAAATGCATCGATGTGGTCTCCTGCGACCCCATAAAAGCCTGCAATGCTCCCCTGGAGGATTATGTCATTCTTGCATTTTGTTACAGTCCCAACTGGACCAATGCAATCACCATTGTCGATGACAAATGCAAGGGAATTCACAGCTGCAGGCTTCTCCCCAGTAGATACTTTTATCTGTATCAGGGCATTTTTATCGAGAGGAACCTGAGGCAATTGGGAAAAGGAGAAAGATAGGGATTTGTTAATCGTCTATTTGTCATCACAAGAGAAGGGTCTAATGTCTGGTTGGTGTTGTTAGTACCTCGACAGGAGTGCCCATCTCTATTCCATATACTGGAGACAAACACTGTCCACTCGGAAGCTCATATTGGAACTGCAGGCCATAAATCCCGACGCCGCCATACCAGAGCTTGATCCCTAACAAGTTGAAAGAAGAGGTGAATGGTCCAAAGCTCCAGAATTTTGCGTCCTCATCGCCGCTACTCCTCACCATGGAAACTATCTCCACTGGAACTTCCTGCCCATATGCATGCGTGCAACCGATGATATTACATGATAAATAGATCGATCGATGAAAGACAGAAAGACAGACATTTAATCGATCAATTCAAGCATCAAAATGCAGATGGCTTGTGATATATGCGGGCATGGATGATGGAGCTCTTACCATTCTTAGATAGCTCTTAAGCTGTAGATTGTTTAGCAAGTAATATGTATGAGTGCCGGAGACTCTGCATCTCAAGGAAGGCAGCAGAGCTGTTTATATAGGTATAGCAGGCTCGCAATAATAATTTTCTATTATATAATTTTAATTGACCAGTCATATACTAATATTAATTATCATAACCTGTGAGCATGTTGATGGTGCATGTGTGGAGAAGTGAAATTGTGATTGTGACTAATATTAATTTATATTGACCAGTCTTATACTAATGTTAATCACATGGGAGAAGCCAAATTGTGATTCACTTTCAAAGCACAAGACAGAAAGACAGAATAAACTCTCTGCAACTATATTGAGGGGGGGGGGGGGGGGGGGGTTCAATTGTCGCTGTTTAAATGTTTGCAGGAATAATATTTTCTACATCTGCTGGATAAACTAGCAAAAAATGTATTATATTAATTTTATTTGACCAGTCACATAATAATATTGATCAGAACCTGGGAGCCTGCTGTTGCCTAACATCTCCATCAGCAGTAATTTTCCACACAATAATTTTAGTTGACCAGTGGGGCTGCCTGAATTCTCCATCATTCACAATTTACTGATTTTATATGAAATGAACATCACTTACCACAATCTATTTCTAAAGAGTTGGTTTCTTATTGACTCCTGGTTTATATACTTTACTTATGGATGATATTATTTACATACATTAAATTGCATTTCTGTTTTCTTCCTCCCTTTTATGTTCTAATTTCTGTGTGTGGGTGTGTTGGTCTAGGGCATTTGGGCACCTCTTTTTTTTTCCTGATGATCGGGTCCGTCAGTTTTTCATTTTCATGTTGCTAATCACAACCTGTATTCATATATATGTGCATGTAAATGTGTGTATGTTTGTATACTAATATGAATTCATGTGTGTGTATTACAATAATGGGTATCATATGATATATGAGCTAAGGCATCATATGTAGCCTAAAAACGTTCACCATCTGATATTTTTTCCGATGATTGAAACCGTTTTTTTTTTTAATTTTTATACTTTTAAACCCGAAAATACCAAAGAACAGGTGAACCCACAAGGTTTTGCACGTTCATCTAGTCATCACATACATAACAGTTCTATAAGAATTGACCTTTTTGTGATAAGTAGATGAACATGCAAAGCTGCTTGTATTCCCTCGATATTTCGTAGATTATAGAATTTGAATATTAAAATGAACGGTATTGATCATTCAAAAAATTATTGAAGTATGGACTTTTTCAGTTCGCATGTTAGGCTAAGCCTCATATGTCACGTGATACCCATTATTCTGTGTGTGCATACATGTGTATAGACATGTACATACTTACATGCATGTGTGTGCGCAACATGCAAAAAAATCCACCTTGTCAAATAGTGTGAGAAAAGGGGTTTCAATAATTTTTTAAGATCCAAACCATTAGATGTGATCTGCACATATAAATACCTCCATACACCAAAAATTAAGTAATCCCCTCATATTTGCCCATCGATTATATCGTTACAAAAAGATGTATTGTTCTGAAATGTTAAATTTGTAATAGCTTGATCAAGTGTCAAATTCCCTAGAGTTGACCTATATTTTTTATATTGGGATATTTGTGTGTGTGTAGATCGACCCTAAAAATTTTAAAAATTATGAATAGTTTTTTTTCACCATCACCATGTGTGAAATTTTCACACATGATAATGCCCCATGTGTGTAAGGAATATGGAGGTCAACTAGACGAAGATGAAATCCCTTCTTGGCTAGCTTACGGCCCACCTCTCTCTCCTTTTGATTTTTTTTAAAAGTTGTACACATTATAAACCCACCAAAACCCCTAAAATTTAAAACTTTAGTTCTCACAAAGTTTAGTTCCTTCCCGATTTAGTTTCAGGAAAACTTTAATTCAAATTTAGTTTCCCTTGGAGTGTTTAGTTCCCGCAACAATTTTAGTTCTCCATGGTTTAGTTACCTCCAGATTTATTTCCACCAAAATTTAAAATTTTGGTTCCTATAAAATTTAGTTCCATTCAGATTTAGTTTTTCTAAAATTTTAAGGTCCCCAAAAATTTTCCCTCCAAAATCTCCCCGTCCAAAATGTGTATACTGAGAGTTTGTGAAAAATTTGGATGGAAGACCTTGAGGACTCTAAATCTGGAGGGAACGAAATTTTGGGAAACTAAAATTTTAAATTTCATGCAAACTAAATATAAAAGGAACTAAATTTTAAGTGAAACTAAACTTTTTAGAGTGAACTAAAATTTAAAATTTTTGGAGGGAACTAAATTTGGATGGAACAAAATTTTCGGTGGAACTAAAATTTTAAAGTTTAGGTGGAACTAAATTTGGATGTAACTTAATTTTGGGTGGTACTAAAATTTTGGGTGAGACTAAAATTTTTGGGAAACTAATTTCAGTTTGAATGTGTTAAAAAATTGTCTGGAAATATTTTGAAGATAGCTGCAAATTTTTCGGGGGGTTTTGAATGTGGCTGAATTTTGGGGTAAAATAGTTTGAATGATGCTATAAATGGGGGGATGTAAGATTTTGAATGTGTTGAAATTTTTTAGGAGAATATTTTGAATTTCCTTTGATCTATGGTCACTTGTAAAGACTTTTGTGTGTGTGTGTGTATGATCGGCTGGCCAAGAGGAATTTTCCCCTTGGCCAACTTACGGCCATCTCCCTCCGTTCTTTTTTAATTTTTTAAAGTTATTGTAAAAGCCTAAACCCCCAAATATGGGCAACTCTAAGGGTATTTTACATTCGATCTATCCGTTTCAAAAAGTTCTATTGTTCTAATACCATTGAATTGTTAGATCAAGGGTCAAATAGCATTGGATTCACTTGATTTTTGATATTGATCATCCATCAAGTGTATTAAATTTCTCAATTTTTTAAAAAATATGGATAGTTTGGGTATCACATGATCAAGAATGAAATTTTTTGATGGAAATTGCTAAATAAACCGAATCATGTTCGGTGTATTTAGTATTATATCCATTTTTAGAATGAAAATCACATCAAAGCTGATTGATTTGACATTTCAAATTGATTAGTTTGCTTAAAATAGAAAAAACTCCTGCATGCACCGAACCGAGCTAGGTGCATGCATCAGAAGCCTTTTTCGATATACTAAGCTAGATGGTTGTCATACCAAAGTCATCAATCTCAATCTTCTCCTTTTTTGAGATATCCATCAATCTCCATCTTCTCCTTTTTTGAGATATCCACAAGTGAAGTATATGTGTCATACACCATCCTGTAGACTTGATCTTTCCTCAAGATTGTCTTCATCTTGTACTGACATATCTTGAAGTTTCTCTTGCCATCAAACTTTTCAATTTTATATTGCGCTCCTCCAACCATCGTATACGATCCGCCCGCATACGAACTTGAACCAATTGCTTTTCTAGTTGCATCACCTTTTGTAGAAGAACTATGTGCCATTGTCTTAAACTTGTTTCACAAATCTTGCTCTGATACCAAGTGTTGGGGGTGATTAACATCACCTCTATTGGGCCCATATGCACTCTTAATAGGTTTATCAAGAAAGCAATCGTCATGTAGAATTCCAAGATCATTGCCAGCGAACAAAATTAATGACTTTCTCAACAAAGTGTTCAACACTACAATATATATGAAGGTAACACAAAACAAAAGATAAACAAGCACCTGACATCAAGAATTTTACTGGTGTCATTCAAAACTTGGTGTATGTCCAGTTGAAGAGATCATTAATAATTCAATAATCTTATATTATAAGTTATGACGTTCGGTTCAAGGGAATAATCTGACCTGCTAAGAATTCAGAGAAGAAAATATTAGAGAAATCCCTCTTTTGGCTCTTACATAACCCTCCCATAGCCCTCAATTTGCATTCTGTATTTTCAACGTGTACAAGAAATTCGCATGAAATTCACTTACAAACCCTAGCCGAAACAAGAGTTTAAATTCGTTTACATAACTCATCAGGTCTGTTCAGAAACCGGATCAAAATCTGATTTGGATCTGCGCCCGTGTGCACACACGCTTCTGTTGTGCACCCCATATTGGCTTCATTGTGTATCCGCTTGATCAAGGCGAGATTGCATCCCACTGCGACGCGTGGCTGCATTAATGTCGCTCGCCTGCTCGCAATCACACACATCATGTCATCACCTGGCACGCATAGTGCACATGCCACTCGCTCTACGGGTGCATGCGTCGCACACACAGGTCCGTGCTTGCAGGCCGCGCCTGTGGTCTGCACATTGCAGGGTTGCACATTGCAGTATAAATCCTGAAAATTGATTGGGATGGGCTTCAGAAATGCAATGTTTTGTGCTTTGATAAATCTCCTAAAAATCCTCATAACTCCTGGATTTTTCTTGAGATATTTTAGATGTTTTTAATCATATTTTTAACATGTACTTCTCCCTTGACTTTGTGATAAAAGAAAGGACCCCCGGGCCCTGAAGGGTGTGGTGCAATCAACAACAATACTTTCTTAAAATGTTGTAATGAATACATTTAGAGGTGGAGCATGTGTTGCTCTTATGGAAAAGACACTTGGAACTGTGTATATGTTATGGCATACTTTTTAAGATTAAACAATGTTGCAGATAGAATTTGTAAGGAATAAAAATTATCGCTATTTTTGTATTGGTGATCTTGATTAAGATGGTGGATGCTTCTCTTTGGAGCTACATGCAATAGACAAAAAATAGTCAGCAGAGATCACCCGACTTACAACTTTTTGATGTTCAACTGAGCATCCTTACAACCACCAAATATAGTATATTTATGTATCAACTTGATATACCATACCTGACTATGTAGATTATGATCATTTTTAGGAAAAACCTAGGAGTATTCTCATCAATGCAAATCCAAACCCTAGCTTTCTTTATAAATCCTCTCTGACATAAACCCTCTCTCTTTGGACGATCAAGACCGCAAAACCATTAGTTTTATTTTAAAAAATTTTGCTTTTCCTTCTCGCCTTTTTTTGTACATAGCTTAGTTGAAGGTGCACTTGCTTTTCTGTTGCTGCTAACTTTTCATGCCTATGTCCTAATCTGTGATAAGAACTCGATGTCACACACCGCTTCCCACTATACTAGGAAAAGAAACTGGAGGCCCACAACGTGTTTAAATCAAAAGGAAAATATGTGATATTTTTGCTCTTGATTTAAATATGTCTACTATCAATGAAAAATATCACACATAGGTTCTCAATGCATATTTCTTTAATAAGAAACAATGAAATAGGAACTAAATATTATTACATCCTAATCTGAATTTAACCAAAATATCTAATAAATTGGAATGCAGTTATTACAACCTAAAACGATAAAAATGATAAAAATAAGGCTATATGGCCAGTATAGAATTGAATTCGTACATCATCGGTGGTTACTAAAAAGGAAATATTACTAAGGCTAAATTTCTAGGAACACATGCTCCTCTCCATTAACTTAGTCAAAGGATCAGTCTCTATACACACGCTCTTCGAACCTGACAGACATTCAACGAACGGAAATATTATCAAGTGAGATTGCTTGGCAGGTTCCCCAAATCAAGAAAATTAAATCTGTTTTATTTAGCAGTAAAAACAATTTATGGAAGTAGAATGACAGTATGTTGATAAAAACATGTGCATTGTAAATAAGGTTCAGATAGTAAAATCAACATTTTTCTCTAAACTGTGATGTCAAGTATAGCATGATGTCATTAGCCTATGATGTCAAGTATAGCATGATGTCACCAGCCTATGATGTTAAGTATATCATGATGATACTAATCAAGGGTGACAAGTATAGTATGATGATAATAATCTAGAGTGATAGGTATAGTATGATGATACTAGTCTAATGTATAACTCATGATTGGAGGTGTTCTGTCCCCTCAGTACAATGATCAATATGAACCAATAACATTCTTGTATGGTGCAGCATCAGAGTACATCCATGGATCGTAACATTCCCACATGATTCCAGATCCGATTAAAAATTATGAGCCGTAACCTTCACCAATAGTTGTCATTTGGGCTTCAACTGAGCGGTCATAATCTTTATTGTCCATCAATATCTTTCCGGATCCATCATTGTGTTCGGTCGTATGGAACTCTTTTTGCTCTCACACCCTATATGACAATGAGTCTCCATATACTCCGTATGTCATGTAGCTACCTTACGTTTTTTTATTTCAATACGCAACAATTATAAGATTGAATGTAGCGTGTAATATCTCTAAAACTTGTGCTATTATATCCGTCACAATGCTTTATCATCCATTATCATGGTACATTAATTATGCTACAATAATTAGACTGCTAATAACCTGAAAGATCCAATATTACCAAGTCCACTATTTTAGTTACGTCTGAGATACAAGATATTGGTTTTAAATCATCTAAAATTTCCAATTTTATGTTCATATAAACTGATTACAATATTCTATGAAAAAGTAAATTTTAAATCAATAATTGACTAGATCTAAACATAGCTTAACAATCTTTAACAACTTCTAAAAAGAGGAGAAAAATTAATTTTAAATAAAATGTTGCCTAAATTCAGTTGACTAAAAAGGTTTTTAAAAATCAAATTTCAAACTACTCCTAACTTGTTCTTGTTAATTATTAGTGTGCAGATCAGGGGGGAGGCCACCATCTTAGAAGAATTAAGGTTACAAATGCAATGGTGGTTGCAATTCTCATTCCCTACAAATTCATTGTCGGTGATATTGTTTTGCCATAAGCACTGTGTTGCAACAATATAGAAAGGGAATTTTTTTGTTCTAAAGATAATTAAGAGCAATTCAAACATGGCTTTCTTGCAGGGCCCTTGCCACGCTTATTCAATCACTCGCACACAAAGATCGATACAAACAGGTGGAAAGGGAGGACAAGCAACATAGGCTCCTCCATGGTACCCTTCACCTTCATATTATTCATTACAGACACTTGCACACACACAGACACCATATATAGAAGGATAGATAACATGACAAGCAAAGCTTCATCATGAAGGTTTCAAACCATCTGCAGCTGGATACTGCAACTCAATTCGGCTTCACGTAGATCCCCAGACCATGGATGTGGTTCTCCTGGAACCCAAAGAAGCCCACAATGCTCCCCTGAAGTTCAACAATGATAGGTTTCTTTCCTCTTTGCGGTCCGTATGGACCAAGTATGTCGCCCTTGTTGGTGAAAAACATAAGGGACGATATGACGTCAGGATTCACCCCAACGGTCAGTCTAATCGCCGTGAGCGGGTCGTCATCAACAGGAATCTAAAGCAACAGAAACAATGGTTTGTTCATCATCAAAACAGAATAGTAAGTACTATAAATGTCAGTAGTATTATAGGTACCTCCACGACAGAGGGGCTTTTTTCGCTCTTTCCGAACAGCGGAGAGGATTGAAGGTTGTTGCCGTCGAGCACATAATGGAACTGAATGCCATCTATTGCGTTTCCATACCAGACTGTGAGCTTTGAGAGACGGAAGGAAGAATGGAATGGTCCGAGCGTCCAACCCTCCCCTACCTCCCCACCCCAAGGCCCCAGGATGCTGATTTTCGGCCCGAGTGTGTCCTGATCAGTTTGCAGATATGATCAGTTTAATCTACAGATATGATCAGTTTGCAGGAGAGAATTAGTGGAACTCTTACCATGCTTAAAATGGATCTAGGCTTCAGGTTGTTCAGCAAGTAGTATATATATGTAGGACTGCCTGAGACTCTGCATATCATACCACTCGTTTATATAGAGGCAGCTCTTGGGTGGCTATAATATTTTCTATGAAATGATTTTTATTCTCATTGACCAGTCATATGTTATTATTTATTAATAGAACATGTTATTAATAAGTACTTAATTGACCGGTCATAAAATAATATTTATTATGAGCCGTTGGCCAATATACATCTCTGTAACTTGTTTTTTCTGTGGACTAATTTTAAGTGGCATGTTGGCTATTTGATAAGTGACACCACCATCATTAATAATTTCCTGTGGAAAAAAACCGTCACTACTTATTGTTAATTTGGTTCTTTTTATTGATTTTTAAACGCTTGATTAGGGTCGGATTTGGGGTCCAACCTAATCCCCTCCGATGCTTAAGTCATATAATGACTCAAAGGAAGCTCGTAGTAGTTATGGCCGATCTGTTAGGAGATCAACCGATAGCTATCATGACAAGCTATGGAGAAATGTGGAATTTTAGGTGGAGCATATATTTGTATAGGAGTACCTGACTTTTTGGGTTGTCATAAAATTGTCCATTCTTCCATTGTCCAAGAGACTACTTATAGGTAATTGTTTTTTAGGGACATTAGAGTGTAACATCCGAGCTTTTAAACTGCTTTATTACTTTTGGCCTGAGCTGTCGCCATTGACGACAGGCTGAACAATCGGTCATTGAATGCCGTCATAATTCTGAGCTAATACTTTAAATGAAGAAGCCCAACAGTCAGCTGAACTGTCGTCTTAAATGAAGAAACGGCCGGCCCTTACATAAGGGCCTCTGTGCTGTCGGGCCGAAGCTGTGGGCTTTACTGGGCTTTTGGGCATGTCCGCTCAGATAAATAATTGGGGACGACACAGTGCTGTATCAATGGTCCCCCATCTCCCGAGCTCAACCGTCGCAACGATGGAGATCGAGTGATATGGCACGCATTAATTGGACGGGTACTTGGATATGAAGCATCGAAATTAACTCCTCTCAGGTCGTAGAGGACCTCTGAGCTAAGTAGAATCTCCGCATTAGGTAAAAGATCACTTGAAGCAAATCTTGAAAAAACTCTCAAGTCTCAGGTCATAGAGGATCGAGCTCGGCCCCGGTGCCATGTTTGTGCCTCCTCAATTGCTCGGGCTCGCGCACTGTGAAGGTGCAGAGCACAAGATGTGGAAGAGCATTGGTATCATTACAACCGAACGGAAAAAGCGGCCCGACCCCTATGGCCAGAGCGGTTCGGAGATGAACTGGATAGCAATAGCTCATTGGTATCATTACAACCGAACATACTGACTTGACATAACAGAGAAGAGATATCCTCGATCGCATAACTGGATCGGCCCGCAAGGGCCCTATGTAAACGGCCCCTGATCATAAAGACAAATCAGTCCATGAGGTCAGCTGAGAATTATCCATGATCGTATATCTAGATCGGCCTACGATGGCGGCTGTATAAGCGACCCCCATTCGTGTAGCCAGATTGGCCCGCGATGACGGCTGAGAGCGCCCCCTGATCGTATAGCCAGATCATCCCGTAAGGACGTCGGCCCTGATCGTATAGCCAGATCAGCCCACGAGGTCGGCTAAGAGTAATCCTCGATTGTATAGCTAGATCAATCTGCAAGGGAGCGGCCTCCGATTGTATATCCATTGTCGATCGTCCTTATAGGTCGTCCATAAAGGTTAGCGCCTCCTCTGCCCGCTCCGCTATGATAAGGAGATGATCCAAGCTGTGGAGCGGTTTATGATGTAGAGATTTCATCAAGTCTTCACATTGAACTCCATTCTCAAATGCAGCGATGGTCACATCGTCACTGCCTCATAACATTAATATTATGACGCCTCTCTGAATTGAAGTGCTTTAGAAAGCTGCTTAATGTCTCCCACTCTTTCTGCACCTAGGCCTGTATGAGACATAAGATGAGGAGTGCGATTTCGCTCATGATGACTCTCTCTATGTCGACAAGGGGAGATGTGGCATTGTTGATGTTGCTATGGGAAAGAGGGCAGGTGAACTGTCGCTCTGGGTTAGGAGGTATAATTTCTTAGCCCACTGGCATGACAGGTGGCACTTTTAGGTACTGCTGAAAAGGAATTGGGATGACTGGTGGGATCGCAGTTGGCTGGGGCTGTGAACCCTTCCATCTTTCTATCACAGCAGTAAGCACTTGAATATTGACGCTTACCTCCCGTGAGAACGCATGAAACTGCTCCAAAGTCATTAATTGTGGCTCAGGCATTCCACGAGTGGAAGAACTGGGTTCCACAGGGTTCGACGTAACATCTGCCACCCCAATGGTAATTATTAGCCTTTCAGGCCCTTGATTGGTGGGTAGAGTCGTCATCGGTGTGACTAAAGGCGTGGATGTCAACTCGAATTTTCCACAAACGACGCCAAATGCTTGCGTGCGTATTCTCACCATTGATATTGTTGAATGATGGTTAGGTTGCAGTGGCTGTTATAGGATGACGATGGCCGCTGACTTGGTACTCGGCGAGCTAATCTCAGGCTGAATAGACCTCAATCCGAGCTATTTTAGCCAAGTCCGAGCTATTTTCGGGATACTTTCAGCTTCCTATAACACGAAGAGCTCGTTAGGGATGGTCGGATTCAGGGTCCGACCTAATCCACTCTGATGCTTAAGTCAAATAATGATGACTCAAAGGAAGCTCGTAGTATATGTCCGATCTTTTGGGCGTCATCCCGACCACTCCTGACTTGTTCTTGTCATTAGTGTGCAGATCAAAGGAGAAGAGGCCATCATCATAATTAGAAGAATTAAGATTACCAGTGCAAAGAGGACTGCAACTCCCATTTATACAAATTCATCTGTCCATAAAACCATACCCTAAATACTGATTTGCGACAATATAGAAAGGGAATTTTTCTTATGAGATTGTTCCGAAGATAATTAAGAGCAATTGCAATCATGTGTCTAAACTACATGGCCTACATTTAAGTGACAAACCAGAACAATAGTAATTCAGATATGGCTTTCTTGCAGGGGGGGACTTGATCACATGCTTATTCAATCACTCGCACACAAAGATACAAACAGGTGGAAAGGGCTACATAGGCTCCTCCAAGGTACCCTTCACCTTCATATTTTTCCTTACAGACACTTGCACACACACAGAGACACCACAGACAAAGCTTCATCAGCTGGATACTGCAATTCAATTCGGCTTCACGTAGATCCCAAAACCATGGACGTGGTTCTCCTGGAACCCAAAGAAGCCCACGACGCTCCCGTCGAGTTTAATGTCGGTCTTCGTCCCTCTTTCCTGTCCGAACGGGCCAAAGGAGCCCTTGCCGGTGACAAAAGTAAGCGATGATATGACGAGCGGGTTCTCGCCAACAGTCAGTATTATCTCGGTAAGCTCATCTTCGCCGAGGGAGATCTAAAACAATAGAAACAATAGTTTGCTCATCATCAAAACCGAAGACCAAACATCTATGTCAGTGTTACTACTATACGTACATCTACCGCCACATCAGTAAGCCTCTCCCCGTACAATGGAGACCAATGAGTCTTGCCATTGAGCTCGTACTGGAACTGGAGGCCGTCGACTACCTTAACAGACCAGATCCTGATTGTTAGGAGGCGGAAGGAGGAAAGGAACGGCCCCAGGGTCCAAGCCTGCCCTACCTCCCCACCCAAAAGCCCCATGATGATGATTTTATCCCCGAGCATGCCCTGCACTGACTTGCATATATCAGAATGCTACATATATTGATCTGTACGCAGGGAGAGAATTAATGGAGCTCTTACCATGCTTAAAGTAGCTCTATGCTTCTGATTGTTCAGCAGGTAGTATGTGGGACTGCCTGAGACTTGCATATCATGCATCTGAACTACTCATTTATGTAGAGGTGGCTGTGTAACTAGAATATTTTCTATGGAATAATTTTAATTGACATTAATATTTGTTAGTGTGAGCGAGATATTGCACTGATAATTTTTTGTGTTGACTGGTCATAAATTAATATTAATTATGACCTGCTGTCGGATATACGCTTACATCTCCTTCACTGGAAATTTTCTGTGGACGAATTTTAAGGTGGCATGTTGGCTATCTGACAAGTGATTATTGTAAATTAGTTGTGTTCTTTTAATTGATTTTTAAACGCTTGATTACAGGTGTGATGTCTCAGGAATTTGTTTGACTGGTATTTTTTTAAAGACATATTGGCTTTGTTACTTCTTTTTTGCATGCTTCTTGTGAATAATGCATTTTGAAAGTGGACAAAGTTTCTTTAAAAACCCGAACAATTTCGTGCCGAGATGAACAACCTGGGCAGACAACCCTGATCATTTTGAGATTAAAATGATCGAGGTTAATCCTTGATCACAATAAAATGATCGATGCCGATAACTTGGTCATTTTGAGGGTACACAATTTGACTGGGTTTGTAAATCCATGTCCCTGCAACCTTGTCCTTTTCATGTCAAATTGTGAGCAAAGTCCGACATGACGATAAGTGGGTTGGTTTATATAATAAAATTTAAATATAATTGGATTTAAAAATTATTTCTTATTTTTGTCTAATTTTGAAAAGGGAATTTCTATGCTAACATACCAAATTGGTCATTTACATACCACTTTACTTTTTACTCGATGCATGTACCTTAGTTTTTGAAAATCCATGGTTTTGCTCAGTCACATACCGGATTTCTCAAAACACCCTTAAATAATTTTTCCTTAGCAGTTCACATCCCTCACTTCACAAACCACTTAATTCTTGCTGAGTATACATACCTTATTTATACACTAATTATCTTTTAAAATCTAGAACTAATTGCTCATTACACACACCGGGGAGGAGGGGGTGCGGCTGGTGAGGGGCGGAGGTGGAGGGCGAAGGAGAAGTGGGCGGAGGGACAGTGGGGCTGGGGCGAGGTGGAGGGCAAATGAGAAGTGGGCGGAGGGGCAGTGGGGCTGGGGAGGAGGTGGAGGGGGTGGAGGGGTGGAGGGGGGCTGGTGAGCGGGGGCAGGGGCGGCCGACGAGGGGCTAGGGAGCAGGGGAGGAGGGAGTGTAGGGGCTAGTAAGCATGGGAGTCAACGGGGGAGGGGGCAGCAGAGGAGGGGAGCGAGGGAGATTGAGATATATGTGCAGAGCAGATTAGTTAATTAAGGTGGTTAGTTTTTTTGGTGATTTTTAGCATAATTTTATCAGCTTCTCATCTGAGTGTTTTGGTTTTGGGCATTGCCTTCTTCAATGAGCACAAAGGTATGTGAACTGAGCAATATTCTCAAGCATGAGCAATGAGCACAAAGGTGTGCACGATGAGCACTAATATATGTTAACTAAGCAATTTTGAAAAGTGTATTTCAGTGTTTTTAAAAAAGAAGGGTATTATTGATATTTTTTATAAAAATGAAGTGGAATGTGAACGGAGCAATTTGGTATGTTCGCATAGCAATTCCCTTTTGAAAATTTGTCATTTGAAAGTGGATATGGGCGGAGTGGAAATGTGTGTTGTCTTAGCGATGGAGGATGAATTGTTGGGTATCGTAGCGACGGAGGAGGAACCGAATCCATGGTCGTCAACCCGTGTTCATATCGCCAATGCTCTTGCGAGCTGTGGTATGCCGATGACATGACAGATTGGCGACAAGCCCCATAAGATGGTTGATGTCATCAACAACTACGCTTCAACGACAACACTGATTTGAATACAACATATATAGAGGTGGCACATATATATTGCTCTCGTCGAATGAAGCATGTAGATCTAAGGGTAATTTTTGCAAGAAGAATCTTCTAAAAGAGAATTATGAGCAATCGCGGTCGTATGTCCAAACTATGTACCAATCTTGAACACATACATGGCATTTCAAATATATATGGCCTTCCATCTGGGCCTATTTATTGAATCACTCGCTAGTAGAGACACATACATGTAGAGAAGATGGACAAGCTTGGTCATGCTGGTCCAAAGGCACCATATGCCTTCATTATTCATTACAGACACTTGCACACACAAACACACCAGACACAAATAGAAAAGAAGCCAAGCATGCTTCATCAAAGTGTAGTACCACAAGCTAGACCATTCAATTCATGTCTTTCTTTTCGTATATCCCAAATGCAAGAAGGTGGTCTCCTGCGGCCCCATAGAAGCCTGCAATGCTCCCCTGAACCAACATATCCTTTTTGTTTATTGTCTCCTTCCCATATGGACCAAAGATATCCTTGTCGGAGAGAAAGGCCAGGGACTTCACAATTGCAGGAGTATCCCCGGTAGACACTGTTATCTGTGTCAGGGATTTGGTATCGAGAAGGACCTATGGCAATGAGAGAGATAGAGAAATTCAATTATTCGTCGATTTGTCATCAAAAGAGAAGAGCTTAATGTCTGGTTAGTGTTGTGTTAGTACCTGGTCAGAGTGGCCAATGTCCAGTACGTTCTGTCCATATATTGGAGACCAATGCTTTTCACTGTTAAGCTCATATTGGAACTGCAGGCCATAAATTCCGGCGCTACCAAACCAGACTCTGATCGTTAACAAGTTGAAAGATGAAGTGAATGGTCCCAAGCTCCATAGTTGTCCTACCTCGTCACCATAACTCCCCACCATGGAAAATGTCTCCTCTGGAACAGCCTGCCAATGATATTACAGGATAAATGGATAGAATATCGTTGATAGAATGACAGACATAGAATTGAAACTAATTTGAGCGACAAGCTTTACAAGGACACACACACACACACACATGCTTGGTTAATGTAATCGATCGATGCAAATATCAAAATGCGCAAGGCTTGTGATATATACTGGCATGGGGGATGGAGCTATTACGTACCATTCTGATATAGCTCTTAAGCTGTAGATTGTTTGGCAAGTGATATGTATGAGTGCTGGAGACTCTGCAAATCAAGGAAGGCAGCAGAGCTGCTTATATAGGTTGCAGGCTAGCAATAATAGTTTTCTATTATATAATTTTAATTGACCAGTCATATACTAATATTATTCATACCCTGTGAGCCTGTTGATGGTGCATGTGGAATATATATTGACCAGTCATATAGTAATATTAATATTTTGGGGAAGTGAAATTGTGACTCACTTTCAAAGCACATGACAGAATAAACTCTGTGCAACTATTATGAGTAGGGTTCATTTGTCGCAATTTAAATGTTTTGCAGGAATAATACTTTTTGACCAGTCATATAATAATATTAATCAGAACCTGGGAGCCTTGCTGCTACTGCCTAATTAACATCTCCATCAGGAATAATTTTTCCAAAATAATTTTAATTGACCCAGCCGGCTGCCTGAATTCTCCATCATTCACAATTTACTGATTTTATATGAAATGAACATCACTTACCACAATCTATTTCTAAAGAGTTGGTTTCTTATTGACTCCTGGTTTCTATATTTTACTTATGGATGATATTATTTACATACGTTAAATTTCATATCTGATGTCTTGCTCGCTTTTATGTTCTAATTTCATATATGGTCACCTCTTATTTTTTTTCCTGACGATCAGATCTGTTAATTTTTCATTTTCATATTGCTAATCACAACCTGTGAGTAAGATGCAGCTATTAATAATTTTTCATGAACATTTTAATTGACCGGTCATTGAGTAATATTTATTAAGACTTGTTGTCCTCATGCACCAAGCACCACAATAAAGGAATCCATATTCAGGGGTGCACTGGCATGATGATAGCCCCTCACAGTACCATCTCCTTATTGGCTGTGTGGCTCCCGTAGTCATTCCCATCACAATCTTTTGTCCAATGCAAGTTTTTAGCATAGCGGTGGCATTATGGGTTACCCCGTAAATAAGTAACAATGCGATGGCTCGTTTGTAATTTTGTTGACTAAGTTGTCCACACAGAGAAAATTGGCTAACTAGCATTGGTCAACCCTCTCTTTTAACTTCTACCGCCCAATTTAAAATCTTTGCTAGAATACCACACCCCCCTGCTAAAAGACTAAAATACCCCCCCCCCCCCATTAATTATTTTCAACGTATACTAGTGTATATTAACGTATATTAACGTATACTAGTGTATGTTAACGTATCTTAGCATGTTGTGAAGCGTGTGCGAGACATGTATTCCTATCAGTTCGGACTGGCTACACACAAAGTGGAGAAGCAATTATGGGCTGAACTGAACCTCCCGCCATCTGAAAATGAACACCCTAAAGTGGTTGAGCTCAATGATGCTGGGAAGTTTGTTGATGTTGAGGCGGATATTGGGTCATTTTCATACGAACGAATAAGTATGTGGTAAAGAAAATGCTAAGATACGTTAACATACACTAGTATACGTTAATATACGTTAATATACACTAGTATATGTTGAAAATAATTAATAGGGGTTATTTTAGTCTTTTCGCGGGGGGTGTGGTATTCTAGCAAAGATTTTAAATTGGGTGGTGGAAATTAAAAGAGATGGTTGACCCATGCTAGTTAGCCAATTTTCTCGTCCATAACTATGATTGAACTCAGATTAGTGGTAGTGTAATACCTAAAAGGCCCGTTAGACCAACTCGGCAAAAAAAGGCCAACTGGCCCAACTTCAAGACGGGCCTGAGCAAAACTGCCCTAGCAAAGGTAAGGCCCACCATTCATATGAAATTACTAAAATTTCCTTCGACATTTTCTATATAAAACTCTCTCTCAAGGAAGGATGTAACTAATTCTATCAGACATTTTCTATTACTTGAATTTGAGTGTCAGAGGAACTAAGTCGGTGATCATCAAACCATGTTCATACCGGTAATGATCTTCCAAGCTATGGTATGCCGATGACATGGCAGATTGGCGGCAAGTCCATTCAGTCCATCTGTCCACTACGTCGTCACAGTATATTGCTAAACGCACTACAACTATTAGGTCAGACCACAAAAGTGCACCCCATAAGATGGTTGATGTCGTCAACAACTACACTTCAACGACAATATACTGATTTGAATGCAACATAGAGGTGGCACATATACATTGCTCTCGTGGAATGAAGCTTGTAGATCTAAGGCTAAATTTTGTAAGTAGAATCTTCTAAAAGAGAATTATGAGCCACCGAAGTCGTATCTCCAAACTACTGATAGACCATAACAACAACATTTCAAATATTGCCTTCTATATATCCAGAACTTCTTCATATTTATTCAATCACTCACTAGTAGATGCACATACATAGACAAGATGG
Source organism: Scilla litardierei (assembly GCA_030789695.1). Classification (NCBI taxonomy): domain Eukaryota; kingdom Viridiplantae; phylum Streptophyta; class Magnoliopsida; order Asparagales; family Asparagaceae; genus Scilla; species Scilla litardierei. The sequence goes on along the minus strand of CM061134.1, from coordinate 2,218,265 downwards.
ACGAAGCTGGTCCAAGGCACCCTATGCCTTTATTATTCATTACAGAAACTTGCACACATAAGCACACAAGACAGAAATTGAAAAGAAGCCAGGTATGCTTCATCACAGTTTGGTACCACAGGCTAGATCATTCAATTCAAGTCTTTCTTTTCGAATATCCCAAATGCATCGATGTGGTCTCCTGCGACCCCATAAAAGCCTGCAATGCTCCCCTGGAGGATTATGTCATTCTTGCATTTTGTTACAGTCCCAACTGGACCAATGCAATCACCATTGTCGATGACAAATGCAAGGGAATTCACAGATGCAGGCTTCTCCCCAGTAGATACTTTTATCTGTATCAGGGCATTTTTATCGAGAGGAACCTGAGGCAATGGGGAAAAGGAGAAAGATAGGGATTTGTTAATCGTATATTTGTCATCACAAGAGAAGGGTCTAATGTCTGGTTGGTGTTGTTAGTACCTCGACAGGAGTGCCCATCTCTATTCCATATACTGGAGACAAACACTGTCCACTCGGAAGCTCATATTTGAACTGCAGGCCATAAATCCCGACGCCGCCATACCAGAGCTTGATCCCTAACAAGTTGAAAGAGGAGGTGAATGGTCCAAAGCTCCAGAATTTTGCGTCCGCATCGCCGCTACTCCTCACCATGGAAACTATCTCCACTGGAACTTCCTGCCCATATGCATGCGTGCAACCGATGATATTACATGATAAATTTATCATAGATCGATCGATGAAAGACAGAAAGACAGATATTTAATCGATCAATTCAAGCATCAAAATGCAGATGGCTTGTGGTATATGCAGGCATGTAGGATCGATGGAGCTCTTACCATTCTTAGATTGTTTGGCAATAGTATGTATGAGTGCTGGAGAGTACTCTGCATCTCAAGGAAGGCAGCATAGCTGCTTATATAGGTTGCAGGCTCGCAGAATAATTTTCTATTAAATAATTTTAATTGACCAGTCATACACTAATATTATTCTTAACCTGTGAGCCTGTTGGTGGTGCATGTGGTGTTAAGTGAAATTGTGATTGTGACTGATATCAATATATATTGACCAGTCATATAGTAATGTTAACCACCTGGAAGAAGTCAAGTTGTCACTCACTTCCAAAGCACAAGACAGAATAAACTCTGTGCAACAATGCTGGGTGGGGGTTCACAAGACAGAATAAAACCTGGGAGCCTGCTGCTGCAGGAATAATACTTTTTTTTGCATCTGCTGCATAAACTTGCAAAAAAATTTATTATACAACTTTATTTGACCAGTCATATAATAATATTAATCAGAACTTGTGAGCCTGCTGCTGCCTAACATCTCCATCAGTGATAATTTTCCACACAATAATTTTTTTAAAAAAAACATGTTGGCTATATGACAAATGACACAACCATCATTAATTATTTGTTTTATACAAAACTTTAATAATTAAATTGGCTTTGTTGGATTGATTTTTAAACCTTTCGTTTATGAAAGGGCTACTGTGGTGATCTCTAAGGAATTGGCTTGACTGGTCTTATTAATTTAGACATATGGGCTTTGTTAAATCTTTTTTTCCTTGCATGTTGTAAGTAATCATCATGCATTTTGATGGTGCAGATGTGAAATGTGGAATTTTTTTGATTCATGGGAAGAAGATGGAAATGTGGAATTGTGATTCCATTTCAAAGCACAACAGAATAAATTTATATGTATTCATATATGTATATTTGTGTATATTTGTATACATATATGTATGTGTGTGTATTACAATAATGGGTATCATAAGATATATGAGCTAAGGTCTAGTCTAAAAATGTTCAATTTCACATATTTTTTCGGACAATCGACACCATTTATTTTAATCTTTACATTCTTAAATCTGAAAATACAAAAGATCATGTGAACCCACAGGGTTTTGCTCGTTCAACTAGTCATCACAAATTTAACAGTTCTACAAGAATTGAACTCTTTGCGACAAGTAGATGAACATACAAAGCTTCTTGTTTTCACTCGATATTTAGTAGATTATAGAATTTGAAGATTAAAATGAACGGGTCTGAGCATTCAAAAATATAGAAGTGTGGACTTTTGTGAGGCCGCATGTGAGGCTAAGTCTCATATGTCATGTGATACCCATTATTTTGTGTGTGCACATACTACTGGAAAATTGGACATTAGACACAGACAAATCCGTGGCTAATTAGCATTAGACCCGGATTTTTAAAAATTCCGTGGCTAATATTCCATGGCAGAAAGTGTCATGGCTAATGCAAAAAATTTCATGGCAATTGAAAGATGGCCGGTGGCGGATACATTAGCCATGGGTCATAAGTCACGGATGTCTGTGGCTAATGTGATTCATTTGACAACGGGAAAATGCCCTCATTAGCCACGAAATGGGCCTGGTGAAAACAAAAGGGATGGCAAATCTATGGAAGTAGAATGACAAGTATGGTGATAAAACAAGTGCATCATAAACGAGGAATAGGTAGTAAAATCAACATTTTTTCTCTAGGCGATGGTGTCTAGTATATCATGATGCCACCGGCCTATGATGTCAAGTATAGCATGATATGATACTAATTAATGGTGACACACGTATACTATGATGATACTAATCTCAAGTGATATATATAGTATGATGATACTAGTCGAACGTATATATAAATCATGTTTGGGTGTATGATATGCAATTTAGGTGTGATGTACTCCCCTCTATACAGATCCCCTCCGTACAGTGATCAATATGAACAAATATCATTCATGTATGGTGAAGCATCGGAGCGCATCCATAGATCCTTACATTTCCACTCAGATCCGACTAAAAATCATGAGTCGTAACCTTCTCCAATAGTTGTCATCTGGGCTTCAATTGTTGGGTCGTAATTTGTAGTGTCCATCAGTATATTTCCGCGTAATGGAACTCTTATCGCTCTCGCACCCCATATGACATTGAGTTTCCACATACTCCGTGTGTCATGTAGCTATTTATTTCAATGCACAATAATTATAAGATTGAATGTACGTAGCATATAATATCTCTAAAATTGGTGCTATTATATCCATCAGAGTGCTTTAACATCCATTATCATGGTACATTAATATGCTAGCAACAATAATTAGCCTCCCAATAACCTGAAAGATCCAATATTACCAAGTCCATTACTTATGACTTATGAGTTATACGAGATCTTGGTTTTAAAATCATCTAAAATTTCCAATTTTCTGTTCATATAAACTGCCTACAATGTTCTTTGACAAAATAAATTTAAAATTAATAATTTACTAGATCTAACCATAGCATAATATAACAATCGTTAATATCAACTTGTAAAAAGAGAAGAAAATTAACTTTAAAATAAAATGTTTATTCAATCACTTGCACACAGAGATACAAACAGGTGGAAAGGGATGACAGGCTGCATAGTATTCATTACAGACACACAGAGACACCACATACGGATATATAGATAAGATGACAAGCAAAGCTTCATGTTGCAACTCAATTCGGCTTCACGTAGATCCCCAGACCATGGATGTGGTTCTCCTGGAACCCAAAGAAGCCCACAATGCTACCCTGAAGTTCAATAATGATAGGTTTCTTTCCTCTTTTCGACCCGTATGGACCAAGGATGTCGCCCTTGTCGGTGCAAAACATAAGGGACGATATGACGGTAGGATTCTCTCCAACGGTCAGCCTGATCGCCGTGAGCGGGTCTCCATCAACAGGAATCTAAGACGACAGAAACAATTGTTTGCTCATCATCAAAACATCATGCCGCGGGTATATATGTATATCATACGTACCTCCACAGAGTTATTTTTGCTCTTTCCGTACACCGGAGAGGATTGAAGGTCGTTGCCGCCGAGCTCGTAGTGGAACTGAATGCCATGTACTGCGTTTCCGTACCAGACTGTGAGCCTCAAGAGACGGAAGGATGAATGGAAGGGTCCGAACGTCCAACTCTCCCCTACCTCCCCACCCCAAGACCCCAGGATGCTGATTTTCGGCCCGAGCGTGTCCTGCACGTGCGTGCATGCAACGTATAATATATAATCACTCTCATGAAAACTAGGTTAATCTACAGGTACTCAGGATGAAGGAGAGAATTAATTAATGGAGCTCTTACCATGCTTAAAATAGCTCTAACTAAGCTTCAGGATTGCTCAGCAGGTAGTGTGTAGGACTCCTTGAGAGACAGATCTACATACTACACCACTCATTTATATAGAGGTAGCTCATGGGTGGCTATGATAGTTATTCTCATTTTATTCTAATATTTATTCTATGATAAGAGACAGATCTGCATATACACCACTCATCTATGAAATGATTTTTATTCTCATTGACCACTGACCAGTCATATGTTATTATTTATTAATACAACATGTGATTGACCGGTCATACAATAATATTTATTATGGTTGGCCAATGTACATACAAGTGACATCTCACCAGTAATCATCTGGAAAAGAATTGTAGGGGGTGAGTCGGCATAATTTTCTTGCTTGGCAGGGACGGGGATGTCGACTCTGAGTTGCCACAGACGGCGTCAACTGTCAAATCCATTTTTGGCTCAACAGTGATTTGGGCTGAATATAGCTAGCTCCTTCGTCGGTATGGAGCCTCTTCAGCGGCTGAAGTGGGACCCGTGAACGAGCGTCTCCGGGTCAACATGAGCTAGGATTGGACTCCACGGATAGATGTTGGCCTAGCTTCGTGATATGATATCTCCATTATCCTGCACATAAGAAGATCGTTATGGTGTCGGGGTTGGGGCCCGACCGATTCCTCTCTGACACCCAAGTTAGTTTCTCATTGTTGAAACATAAAAGGGAAAAATAAGAGCACAAGATGATGAAATATTGTAGTGGTACTTAGCCTTATTGGAGATCTGGCCTCACTTCTTTTCATTAATGTCCTTTTGACTTGTTCTTTCCTTCCTCATAAAGTGTCCTTTTCTATAACTCCCTCCATGATTTTAGCCCTTTATTGCTCAATTAGTGGCTATTGAATTGGTTCATTATGGAGTGTAACCATCCACTATTCAAGGCTCTTCATGAGGGTGGTGGGGGTTGACTCATTCAACCCAAGCGCTATGGGCCGTGGGCCTTCCTTAGCCGGTAGAATTTATCCCCTTGCTTAATGAGCCGGACCCGTGTATTTAACAATATCCATAAGATAAGCCTCCATATGGTGGAATGACTAAAATACCATTATAGTCAAAATCATCCTTCATCTTTTAAGTATTTACAAGAAGGCCATGCTATGAAGCTACCCCTCTACTTGGGTAAATAATTGCATCACATGCCACCACCCCTACCTTTTTTCACACTAACCCAAATCACATGTATGCATGCACTAATCCTTATACATGCATACAAATACACATACATGTATTCATACCATATCAATCTACATTCAATACAAAATAGTCAACACAGTATATATACTCAACACCATATGGGTATGTAACACAATATAGGCAATACACCAACACACACAACAAGAGATCGACACACAAAAGAAATCCAATATACACATGATATCAAGTCACACTCATACATACATGCATATATACTACACACATAATATCAAGTCACACACTCTAGCCACACATAACATATAGATCTACTAACATGTATGTTCTACACTCAAGCATATATTCACACAGGAATATATTTGTCCTAAGTCAGACGGAACATAGACAGGAAAATCAAAGCAGCGGAAAAAAACAGTTAATCTAAATTAACTTGCAAGTTAAAACATTTTTAACTTGGCCCTAAGGTCCAAGACCCTATGCCAAGATCTATGCCGACTTGGGATGGGTCTGACCATCCCAAGAAGGATCTAGCCTACTGCGATTAAACTAAACTAATGCTAATAAACTACTTTAACCACATACCCGGAATCTCAGCCCTGGAGCAGGCGAGATGTTCCGCGCCGTCTTCCGAGCTGCTCCCGTCCCACGCCGAGCCGCTCCTTGTACCGCTCCTCGAACCGCTCCGCATCCCGAGGCGATCAATCCCCGTGCCGCCGAGCCAACCAACCGCCGAAGAAAGTTTCACGCGAGTGAAACCTCCGCCAAGATTTCGGATCCAGAATCCGAACTCCTTTGTGGCTTTGCTAGAGCCCGCAGGAGTAAGGCAGAAATTTAGGGAGATAGAGAAATATTTATTTAAGCTTAGATCCGAGCGCGCTCCAACATTTACGAGAGCCGCTCAGATCTAGAGCTTGGGACGAGTTTTGAGGAAGGGGGGAGACCCCTATTTATATAGGCGGCGGACTCTCCCCCTTTCTCAAAATCCGATGTGGGACTAAAATTTAGAGTTAATTAAATCAAGTTAGTTTGCACTTTACAAAGTGCAAACTTCCGTGAATTTTAACTCACTCACCGTTGAGCTTCAAGATTGATACAACCTATCAATACGACAAGCGTTCAACGGTGAACGCATAGGAAAAAACCGTTCGTCAATCGGAGTTCGTTTGACCCTCCAATTGATCGTCCAAAGATCAACCCACGGCTAGTTTTTCATAAAAAACTGAGCCGTCAAATCTGTTCTGCCCTAGGGCAGAATTTCTGCACAAGCGGGACCCACCAGACCAACTGGGTGAGCCCAGACCAGGCTGGACGCCTGGTCTGGGCGCACCCAGGCTGGTGCACCCAGTCTGGGCGCCTGGCCCAGGCCTGGGCGCCTGGCCCGGGCCTGGGCCAGGCGCCCAGGCGCCCAGGGCGCCTGGGCGGCCCGCCTGGGCCAGCGCCCAGGTGCCCAAGGCGCCTGGGCAGGCCCGCCTGGGCCTGGCCCAGGCGCCCAGCGCCTGGGCCTGGCCCGCCTGGGCGCAGGCCCAGGCGCCCAGCGCCTGGGCCTGAGCCCAGGCGCCTGGGCTGGCGACCTGGCTCAGCCAGGTCTGGCCAGGCGCCCAGGCCAGACTTAGTCTGGTCTGGGTTAGCCTGGTCTGACCCGGTCTGATCCTATGGGCTGTTTTGAGCATAACTTGATCATCTGGTGTCCGATTTGGACGCCGTTCGAACCTGGGTCTAGACCGGGACATTCCCGTCTTACCCGTGAACTTTTCCTTGCGTTTATTTCATTAAATATTGTATTAAACAATTTAATACATATTTAATCACTTTTGCATCAAATGCAAAATAGTCCCTATCTAAGCTTAAATTATCATATTGCATCAAATGCAATTATCTCTTCTTTTGCATCAAATGCAAATATTCTCCCTATTTATTTTCTACCTATTACTAGACGAAGCATTGCACTCTGTGTGAGACCCTACAGCCTGACCCTTACAACAGGTTGGGCTCGAAGCCCTATACGGCAGTGACCACGAGCAGTGGTTGCCGTCCCTGCTTCAGGAATCATCATTATGTGGTTGACTCATTGACATGAGTATTGTCGGGACCACCTGACTGTTTCCGTGATGAATTCCGTAGTTATAGTCTTTTCGTCTTAACTATGTCGTGTAGATCAAGTCTGGGGTACGGTCAAACTGTCAACCCCAATAACTTGACTCCGGTTAGTTTCTATCGATCTTTAGTCAACTAATGTTGGACTTCTTCCAACATACTCTGCGCAGAGTTTTTACTAAAGACCGAACTAACTCTACGACACTAACTCCCATTGACCGGGAGAGACGAATCCTCTCTTGGTCATTACTCGCCTCGTACGTTTCAAGTGACACCCAATCAAAAGACCTTTCGACAGGCCTTGCCTCGAAGCTAGGTCAATTGATCTAAGTGGCACCGTTCACGCACAGGTCCGTCAAAATGACCTCAAGTCAAAAGACCAACTATCCTATCATCACTCAGAGTTATCACTGACAGATTGGTCAATATAACCATGTGATAACTCTTGTGGATCGTTCAGTGAACTCATTCTAATGAGCACCTGTGTCTCGTCTTCGACTTCGCCAAGTCAAGCGATCATGAGATCATCGCCACCGCTAAACGGTGAAGACTAAGACACAATGGTCTATCCGATGTTTCGATATCCTTGTCTCGGAACATCTACGACCACGAACCATTTTAGACTTATGCTACAGACGGTCAAACGTTTCTCCATGATCGAGATACTCATCTCGATACCCGTTTGACCTTGCATAAAGTCTCAGGACTTTACCTAAGTTTATATCTAAAGTTGACTACATTACAATATAGCTTAGATAAATTATTACCAAACAGCTTACTGTTATTTCGAACAAGATGTTTGTGCTATTCACACAGGAATAAATGGCCTCGAGGGCACCATATTCCTACATCTCCCACTTGCACTCAGGCCCATTTATCTCGGTATCTTATATCGTTTTTACACATAAGTTTTTCCGACTTCATGTGATAGAGCCTTCGTGAGTGGATCTGCTAAAACCGTCTACACTATAGACTTAAGGGGTTTCTATGTTTAAGTCAGACCAACCATTTGAATCTCATTCAAATAATTCATTTGGTCTATCGGAATCTATAATATTTTATTTCCCTGGATCTTATCCGGTTTATCGTACTTTACGATAATCATTTAAATTAGTTAATGGTCATTTTTAAATGGCTCATAACCATTCTTGATAAAGTATCAAACCTTTTGATTACTTTGTCAAAATGTATGTTCCATCTCTTTGATGTCTCGCATGTAATTTATACGCTCCCACTGACCTTGAAAACTATCTGGCCAATTCATATAAGTTGGTTCGTCTAAATCATATTTAGAAAAACGAACTTATAAGTGAATGCACAAATTTTCATGGTCAACTTAAGCGTTTTACATCGGCTTTGGTCCGAGTAGATCTGTACACATCTGTTGGCGAAACCGGTTTCATCATAATCCGTTTTAAAGAAATTAGGATGAAAAACCGTTCCCGTCCAACATTATTGTACTTCACTATTTTCTTTTCTGCACCAATCTTTCAACTTAAAGATTTACTTGCAGAAAGTGAGGAAGCATTTTCTTTGGCCACGTAAACTAAATTCTGAAATTTATTTACGCACACGGACCTGCATCAAGTTTTAAATCGGAGTTACTACTCCGAATTTCATCCTAGAAGTTGACTAAGTCATCATCAGTTATGATGTCTAACTTGACAATCCGTCTCACGAGATTCGAGTAATAATACAACTTCCTTACTATTGATTTATTGAATATATTATTGATAATGTTCTCATAGAACTTTATCAAAACCTAGGCATTACTATCGGAAAAAACAGTTAATTAATGCTAATAAACTACTTTAACCACATACCCGGAATCTCAGCCCTGGAGCAGGCGAGATGTTCCGCGCCGTCTTCCGAGCTGCTCCCGTCCCACGCCGAGCCGCTCCTTGTACCGCTCCTCGAACCGCTCCGCATCCCGAGGCGATCAATCCCCGTGCCGCCGAGCCAACCAACCGCCGAAGAAAGTTTCACGCGAGTGAAACCTCCGCCAAGATTTCGGATCCAGAATCCGAACTCCTTTGTGGCTTTGCTAGAGCCCGCAGGAGTAAGGCAGAAATTTAGGGAGATAGAGAAATATTTATTTAAGCTTAGATCCGAGCGCGCTCCAACATTTACGAGAGCTGCTCAGATCTAGAGCTTGGGACGAGTTTTGAGGAAGGGGGGAGACCCCTATTTATATAGGCGGCGGACTCTCCCCCTTTCTCAAAATCCGATGTGGGACTAAAATTTAGAGTTAATTAAATCAAGTTAGTTTGCACTTTACAAAGTGCAAACTTCCGTGAATTTTAACTCACTCACCGTTGAGCTTCAAGATTGATACAACCTATCAATACGACAAGCGTTCAACGGTGAACGCATAGGAAAAAACCGTTCGTCAATCGGAGTTCGTTTGACCCTCCAATTGATCGTCCAAAGATCAACCCACGGCTAGTTTTTCATAAAAAACTGAGCCGTCAAATCTGTTCTGCCCTAGGGCAGAATTTCTGCACAAGCGGGACCCACCAGACCAACTGGGTGAGCCCAGACCAGGCTGGACGCCTGGTCTGGACGCACCCAGGCTGGTGCACCCAGTCTGGGCGCCTGGCCCAGGCCAGGGCGCCTGGCCCGGGCCTGGGCCAGGCGCCCAGGGCGCCTGGGCCAGGCGCCCAGGCGCCCAGGGCGCCTGGGCGGCCCGCCTGGGCCAGCGCCCAGGCGCCCAAGGCGCCTGGGCAGGCCCGCCTGGGCCTGGCCCAGGCGCCCAGCGCCTGGGCCTGAGCCCAGGTGCCTGGGCTGGCGACCTGGCTCAGCCAGGTCTGGCCAGGCGCCCAGGCCAGACTTAGTCTGGTCTGGGTTAGCCTGGTCTGACCCGGTCTGATCCTATGGGCTGTTTTGAGCATAACTTGATCATCTGGTGTCCGATTTGGACGCCGTTCGAACCTGGGTCTAGACCGGGACATTCCCGTCTTACCCGTGAACTTTTCCTTGCGTTTATTTCATTAAATATTGTATTAAACAATTTAATACATATTTAATCACTTTTGCATCAAATGCAAAATAGTCCCTATCTAAGCTTAAATTATCATATTGCATCAAATGCAATTATCTCTTCTTTTGCATCAAATGCAAATATTCTCCCTATTTATTTTCTACCTATTACTAGACGAAGCATTGCACTCTGTGTGAGACCCTACAGCCTGACCCTTACAACAGGTTGGGCTCGAAGCCCTATACGGCAGTGACCACGAGCAGTGGTTGCCGTCCCTGCTTCAGGAATCATCATTATGTGGTTGACTCATTGACATGAGTATTGTCGGGACCACCTGACTGTTTCCGTGATGAATTCCGTAGTTATAGTCTTTTCGTCTTAACTATGTCGTGTAGATCAAGTCTGGGGTACGGTCAAACTGTCAACCCCAATAACTTGACTCCGGTTAGTTTCTATCGATCTTTAGTCAACTAATGTTGGACTTCTTCCAACATACTCTGCGCAGAGTTTTTACTAAAGACCGAACTAACTCTACGACACTAACTCCCATTGACCGGGAGAGACGAATCCTCTCTTGGTCATTACTCGCCTCGTACGTTTCAAGTGACACCCAATCAAAAGACCTTTCGACAGGCCTTGCCTCGAAGCTAGGTCAATTGATCTAAGTGGCACCGTTCACGCACAGGTCCGTCAAAATGACCTCAAGTCAAAAGACCAACTATCCTATCATCACTCAGAGTTATCACTGACAGATTGGTCAATATAACCATGTGATAACTCTTGTGGATCGTTCAGTGAACTCATTCTAATGAGCACCTGTGTCTCGTCTTCGACTTCGCCAAGTTACCCGTTTGACCTTGCATAAAGTCTCAGGACTTTACCTAAGTTTATATCTAAAGTTGACTACATTACAATATAGCTTAGACAATATTCACATAGCTATCCAAGTATAAACACTAACCATTATACATTCAAACATACACACTAATGTAGTATATGACACATATGGGTATTACAAATTCATCGCTAATAAAATGCAAATTATTTGTGGTAGCTAATTTATGTTTTATAAAGTTCTCAATGATGGAAATATAAGTTATAAATTGCTACAAGATATTTTATAGGCATTGCGATTAAGTGTTACGTACGTACAGGATATAAAGTAGAAATCTTATTTCATTTACGTACAGATACAATTTTTAACAACGATACACGTAGTCGATCTAGAAGAATCGACATTAAGTTCTGTAAGATTGAAATTAAAATTATGATCATTGAAGACATTTGAGCACATTAAGTTATATTCATGATATTGACCGATTGACTAGACTGTTTACATCATTGTAGTAAAATGTCATATAAAGACTATGAGCTACTTTATATGATGTTTGTCATTGTAATGATTCTACACATGATGTCTAGACATATTTTGAGTGGTGTTTGTATTTCAGACATGATTTATAAGGTGTGCACATTATAGTTAAGTCGTGATAATTATTTATAAAGCAAATAAAAGTTGGACTTATAAAGTTATTTGCCTTACGTAAAGGTATGTACACATTAAAGTACAACGAATTTTGGCCATAGCGAGTTGCAATATTGTGATCTATAAAGTTATTAATAATTATTCGAGTCTGTGAGAAAGAAATTTACATAGCTTCAAACCTTTTAATCGTATAAGACATGCGTATTATGCATATATGAGCACTATGATATGTCATTTGACACATTATAACCATATATATGTTACTATAGTTATGATATATAACTACATATGTGGTTATTGAAACTCCTTGATGGAAGGGTTGTATTGCCTAGCTACACATGTATGGAGAAAAATGGAGAAGAATTATGAAGTGTGAATTATCTTGATTAATGCATATTTTCAGTTTATTTATTCCTCCCATCAAGGAAGACATAAAGTAATTGCTGTAAGTAAAGAATAATGATGATATTCAGGTGGGTTTTCTTCATATATAGAGGAATGAACGTTCATGTTTACTCTCTTGTTCGTCATGTACATGAGTTGCATTTGTGTATTGTTGATCATGCCATATAGTTTTCTCACAATAGATGGTTTTAAGTCGGGCGTCATCCCAACCACTCCTGACTTGTTCTTGCAATTAGTGTCCAAATCAAAGAAGGAGAGGCCATTATCTTAGAAGATCACAAATGCAATATTGGTGGTTGCAGTTCTCATTCCATACAAATTCATTGTCGGTGATACTGTTTTGCCATAAGCACTGTGTTGCAACAATATATAGAAAGGGAATTTTTTGTTCTAAAGATAATTAAGAGCAATACAAATATGGCTTTCTTGCAGGGCCCTTGCCATGCTTATTCAATCACTTTCACACAGAGATACAAACATGGTGGGAAGGAAGGACAAGCTATATAGGCTCCTCCAAGGCACCTTAATTTCACCTTCATATTATTCATTACAGACACTTGCACACACAAACACAGACAAGCAAAGCTTCATGAAAGATTCTAACCACCAGCTGCTTACTGCAATTCAGTTTGGAGTCGGCTTCGCGTAGATCCCAAAACCATGGACGTGGTTCTCCTGGAACCCAAAGAAGCCCACGACGCTCCCGTCGAGTTTAATGTCGGTCTTCGTCCCTCTTTCCTGTCCGAACGGGCCAAAGGAGCCCTTGCCGGTGACAAAAGTAAGCGATGATATGACGAGCGGGTTCTCGCCAACAGTCAGTATTATCTCGGTAAGCTCATCTTCGCCGAGGGAGATCTAAAATAATAGAAACAATAGTTTGCTCATCATCAAAACAGAAGACCATAAACGTATATATATGTCAGTATTACTACTATACGTACGTCTACCGGCACATCAGTAAGCCTCTCTCCGTACAGTGGAGACCAATGAGTCTTGCCATTGAGCTCGTATTGGAACTGGATGCCGTCGACCACCTTAAGGGTCCAGATTCTGATTGTTAGGAGGCGGAAGGAGGAAAGGAACGGCCCCAGGGTCCAAGCCTGCCCTACTTCCCCACCCAAAAGGCCCATGATGATGATTTTATCCCCGAGCTTGTCCTGCACTTGCTTGCATATGCAACATACATTTCAGAACTAGGAATAACCCGATACAATAAAGCCACGCAGACCCGCGCTTAGATGGAATGGGTGTGTAAATGATTGTTTCGGGTAAAAGCAGTTGTGAAAGTGCAGGAAAAAGGAACAATGTCTAAGAGAACGTTGGGGCACACATATGACAAAGTCTCAACTTATGATACATATATTCAGTATGCAGGGAGAGAATTAATGGAGCTCTTACCATGCTTAAAGTAGCTCTATGCTTCAGATTGTTCAGCAAGTAGTATGTAGGACTGCCTGAATATCATTCATCTGAACTACTCATTTATATAGAGGTGGCTGGGTGGCTAGAATATTTTCTTTGAAATAATTCTAATTTTAATTGACCAGTCATACATTAATATTTGTTAGAACATGTGGGCGAGATGTTGCTGCTAATTGTTTTTCATGTTGACCGGTCATAAATTAATATTTAAGGTGGCATGTTGGCTGATACAATCGACATCGCCATCATTAATAATTTCATTTGGACAAAAAAAAAACCTTCACTCTGTTATGAATGAGGGAGGCCTTTGGCCTCCCCTCCTTCATTATCTATTCATTAGGCCCCCATTACTTAGAGTAATGGGGACCCTTGGTCTCCTAGAGGCTTTTGGCCTCACCACTATGAGATATATAAATAGAGCACCATGGCTCTTAGCCATGGTGACTTATTCTTAGCAATGAAATTCTCTCTCTCTCTCTCTCTCTCTCTCTCTCTCTTGAGTTCATTATCATACAACACGTTATCAGCACGTTTGCTCCCCTTTTCTTGAGCCTTTCTACCCTCAATCCATCCCAAAAATTTGTTACGCTATTCTTACTTGTGACGCGCGAAGGAATCTCTTGTTGCGGCTCTACGTATCGGCGTTCCTATTGTGCGTACTCGGAGCGTGGGATTTTATATCTACGGATCTTCTCATTTTTCGATCGTCCCTAGATTTATAATCTAGAGGTAATTTCCATAAACCCCGTAGATAAATACGAATAAAATTTGATTTGGCAATGATTTTTCCAAAATTTGACCGGTAGTGCTGTCCATACCGTTTTCATTCCACATACCGGAACAAAATCATCGTTCTGTTCCTGGCACCTTTGTTTAAAACCAAAAAATAAACATCTCTCTCAGAAATGATTGCCAAGAATAGCAGAACGTAGTAAGCATACAAACAATGGCATGGCTCGCATTCAAGTTTTTTACAAGCATTTATATACATGAGAAAGAATGAGCCTAGTACAATACATGAGAAAGTCAAATTTGATTTTTGAATACCGATGAGATACAACCACACAGCTGGATCTTCTTAATATGTCACTAACCAGATGTTAAATGTGTAGACAAAATAATCCAAACAGAATATGGCATTTATCCGGGTCGAAACACCTCTTGTTTTATACATTATCGCCTATTTGAAAGGGTTGGAATACTACAGTCATTGAGGCATCATAGAGCAACGACATATTTACAAGTTACTGTCTAAATTCAGAAAACAAGATGATGTATATGAAAGTAGACTTGATTCTTTTTGACAGTAACTTGATTCTTTTGAAAACAGTTACTGTAACTTGTAAATATGTCAATGAAAACAGCATCAGGATGTAAATATGGTTTTCAAGCATTCCTATTTACATATTTACATATTTACAGTACCTTGTAAACTTGTAAATATGTTTTCATTGAATCTTGTAAATATGTAAACTTATTTACATATTTACATATTTACATTTAACATATTTACATATGTAAACTTATTTACATATTTACATATTTAAATATTTACAAGTAACTTGTAAACTTGTAAATATGTTTACAAGTTACTGTCAATATGTTTACAAGTTTACATATCAAGTTTACATATTCAATGAAAACAGCACAAAAACTTGGTTTTCATGCATTCATCAGGATGTCAATGAAAGTAGACATAAAGATTAAACCAAATGGAAAATAAAAAGAAAATTGTAATACGGGGTTTCTGGGCGCTGACGCTGGCCGACAACAGTAACAGATGGGGTGGAATTTGAGGTGACAGACTTAGTGTTTTTGGGATTGTTTACATTCCACAACCCAAAAATGGGCTTAATGGCTGATTTTGTTTAAATTCAATAAAATTGATTATTTTGTTGTTGGGCCTGCAGCCCACTTGTGCCTATCAATAACTAAATAAATTAATTGGGCCTGCAGCCCCAATTCCTTAACGGTTATTATTTTTTCCAACTAAATAATGGCATGAAGCCAATTACTTAAAGGGACTATCCTCTATGTTAAATCACAAATAATTTCTATAGCCCATGTTGACAACTTTATTTAAACATCGCTTTTGCAAATTATAATCTATGGTTTACTAGGACTCTATTTTTCAAAATATAATTATCTTAAAGATCCTGAGACCGCTCTGCCGTTAGTCAACTAACCTAACGGTGTATGACGTTTCCACGTGGTCTACAAGATATTTATATTTTCTAGTTTCCCTTACCATATGTTTTGCTTGAGATATATGCATGGTTGTTTACTTTTATGCCCGTAGCATATTTAGAACTGTGTGGATGTTTAAATCAGTAAAAATGTGTTTTTCGGGATCGGCCATTGTATACCTATTTACTTTCCTTGCACTTTTATTTTCTTTTGAGAGAATTTGTAAGTGAGGAAATTTGTATTTTAAAGCCAAAGCTCGATGCAACAGCACATAGAATTGATGAAAACTCCTTCAATGGATCATGATGTCGGTCAATGTGTTTGGCTAAGTTTGCTGGACCAACCTAGCTTGACTGGGTAACAAGTGGTCCTGGCTTAGTCAATTCCCTGGCCGTGTCCGCTGGACCGCAAGGAGTCGATTCATGACTATGTAAGCCAAAGCTCGATGCAACAGCATATGAAGACGGAGATATAGGGACCCAGTTCAGTTTGGGTTTCCAAAGTTGTATTATTTTTTTTTTCCTATTATGGACTTTAAACGAACTTTGGACTGTGTACTATTTTGGGTATCTGGCCGATCCCCGCATTTTTACTTGTTTATTTCTTTATGCATGAATTTTTGAATTTTAATTAATTCATGCTCATTTTAAAATACGTAGATAAATGGTAAAATTGGCAAGCGCCGATTTCGAGGTCCTAGATTCTGCAGGGACAAATTACCTGAGTTGGCGAGTGGACCTGAAGTTCCACTTGCGTTCAATGGCCCTCCTTGGGTCCATTTTGGCTCCTTCCTCGGCCCCAGCAGCGGCCGAAGCTTCTGCTACAGCTAGCAGCAGCCCCACAACCACTGTATCCGATGTAGATAAGGCGAAAGCCATAATCTACATTAGGAAGCATATAGATCGGACCTTAAAGGCCGAATACTTAACGGTTGAGGACCCGAAGGACCTGTGGACATCACTGGAAGCACGGTATAAACATCAAATTGATGTTATATTACCCCGTGCCAGTTATGAGTGGGAAAACCTCAGACTTCAGGATTATAAGTCCGTCGCTGAGTATAATTCTGCACTTCATAACATCACCTCACGCCTGAAGTTGTGCGGTGAAGAAGTGACAGAACAGCGCATGTTGGAAAAAACATTTACCTCGTTTCACGAGAAAGATGCAATCCTCATGCAGCAGTATCGTGAACGCAACTTCACGAGATTCTCCGATCTGATCTCATGCCTACTTAGAGCAGAGCAGAATCGAGATTTACTGCTAGCAACTCATAACTTACGTCCAGCTGGCACTGCCCCTATCCCTGAAGCCCATCATGTTTCTCCCCAGAAGTGGAAAAACAAGAGGAAGACTAAAAATACTAAAGGGAAAGCGGTAATGAAGCAACCAAGAGGTGCAGCTCCCCAGACAAACAAAAACAATAAAGGGAAAAGAAACTTCACTTGGAAGCGAAAGGACACCAAGCACGTGTCACTTCCAAAGAAGACCTAGGAGGACAAATGCCATAGATGCGGCATGACTGGCCATTGGTCCAGAAACTGCCGCACTCCTCGCCACCTACAGGATCTATACCAGGCGAGCCAGAAGTCTCGACCTGAAACAAACTTGGCAGGCGTACAGCCGCCAACAGTCTTTACTGCTAAAGACTTCGAGAACGACGATCTGCTAGATTGAGCATCATCATTTATCTATGCATTTAGAATTCGATGTATCTTCATCTGTTATTTGCTTTAGTGCGGACTTTTATTTATGAATGTTGTCTACATTTTCCCTCAAATAAAATTTCTTTTTTTTGGCTTATATAGATGATGTCTGAGTGCCTAGTGGACAGTGCCTCGACGCACACAATCCTTCGCGATCATTGCTATTTTAATAGCTTAAACAAATATGACGGTCCTGTTATCACAATTTCAGGACTGTCCCAAATAATCGAAGGAACTGGTGAAGCAATTATATTGCTCCCAAATAACACAAGACTTCAAATTAATAATGCATTATTCTCTCCTATATCAAACAGAAATCTCGTAAGTTTCAAGGATTTCCGTTTAAACGGATATCACTTAGAGACCAGTGATAAAAATAAGGTTGAATATCTAATTGTAACTCGTCAAAAAGATGACCGGAAGATCATCTGCGAGCGATTCAATGGACTCCCGTCGGGTCTATACCAAATATACATTCAACCAGTAGAAGCCAATATGATTGAACACCAGACGTGCCAATCACTACCAGAATTCCAACTCTGGCACAATAGACTTGGTCACCCTGGAACAGCAATGATGCGCCGCATCATCACTGAATCCCGTGGACACAAATTGAAGAACCTGAAGATTCTTCAAAAGGGTGAATTTCCATGTCTCCCTTGTTTTAAGGGAAAACTAATAACGAGACCATCCCTCCTGAAAGTGGGATTAGAGTCTCCTGGCTTCATTGAGAAAATTCATGGTGACATTTGCGGGCCTATTCACCCCGCAAGTGGCCCATTTCGGTACTTCATGGTACTGATTGATGCATCAACCAAATGGTCTTATGTGTGCCTCTTGTCCACCCGCAACCTAGCTTTTCCAAAGCTATTGGCACAAATAATAAGGTTGCGTGCTCATTTCCCCGATAACCAAATCAAGAAACTACGTCTTGATAATGCGGGAGAATTTACTTCACAAGTCTTCGAAGACTATTGCCGGGCAACGGGTATTGAAGTTGAACATCCTGTAGCACATGTTCACACCCAAAATGGATTAGCTGAGTCCCTTATAAAGAGACTCCAATGGATTGCACGTCCATTGCTTATGCAATCCCAGTTGCCTGTGGATGCTTGGGGGCATGCTATTTTACATGCCGCATCACTTATTAGGATAAGACCCTCTGGAGGTCACATTTTATCCCCGATGCAACTAGCATACGGCGCACCTCCGGATATCTCTCATTTGAGAGTGTTTGGTTGTGCGGTATATGTCCCAATAGCACCACCGCAGAGGACCAAAATGGGTCCTCAGCGTCGTCTAGGTATATATATTGGGTTTGATTCGCCCTCTATTATCAGATACCTTGAACCCCTGACGGGTGACGCATTCAAGGCACGTTTTGCAGACTGTGAATTTAATGAGAAATTTTTCCCAAAACTGGGCACACAGTCTAAGAAGCCAGAAGCTTCTGAGACCATTAGTTGGGACCAGAAGTCTTTGTCCCTATATGATCCGCGTACTAATCTGTGTGAAGATTAGATCCTGAAGATCCTTCACATCCAGAATACAGTACATCTTTTACCGGATAAATTCACGGACAACCAGAAGATTGTCCGTTCACACGTCCCTGCTGCCAATACGCCAGCTAGGATTGACATCCCCATAGATGGATGCAGCCCACCGGCAGCAGAATTGGTTGTACCTCAAATGAAAAGAGGACGCTCACCAGGTTCAAAAGATAAAGTTCCTCGAAAGAGGAAGACTCCTGGCGATACTAAGATTATCCCTCCACAGGATGCTGAGCTCAGACCAGCTACTTCTCCCCTCCTGATTTCCCCAGCAGAGGAAACAATAGGAGAAACATCATTAAATTTTGTACATACTGGAGAAGTACTGGACAGAAATAGCATAGTCGTCGTCGACGATTTTGCGTTCGATATTGCCGTTCACGTCACTGAATATGACGATGACGTCGAACCACGATCTCTAGCGGAATGTAAACGCAGAGATGATTGGCCAAAGTGGGACGAGGCAATAAGAGTAGAGCTAGACTCACTCTTGAAACGCAAAGTCTTTGGACCAGTAGTCCAAACACCAGTAGGTGTAAAACCTGTGGGATATAAGTGGGTTTTCATAAGAAAAAGAGATGAAAATAATGTGATCGTTCGCTATAAGGCACGCCTTGTAGCCCAGGGATTTTCCCAAAGACCGGGGATTGATTACGAAGATACGTATTCCCCGGTCATGGATTCGATCACCTTCCGATTTTTAATCAGCCTAACTTCTCTGGAAAGCCTAGAAATGCAGCTCATGGACGTTGTGACTGCATATCTATATGGCGATATAGATAAAAATATCTATATGAGACTTCCTGATGGGTTTAATCTACCCCCAGAGATGAAAGAGATACCTCGGGACGTATTCTCTGTAAGGCTACATAGATCATTATATGGTCTAAAACAATCGGGCAAGATGTGGTATAACAGACTAAGTGATTTTCTTGCACAGCAAGGATTCACGAATAACGAAGTCTGCCCGTGTATCTTTATCAAAAGAACGGGAACAGGATTTGTCATCATAGCTGTATATGTAGATGACTTAAATCTCATAGGATCTCCTGCAGAGATCAAAGAGATATCTGAAAGCCTTAAACATACTTTTGAAATGAAAGACCTAGGCAAAACAAAGTATTGTCTTGGCTTACAGATAGAACACCTAAGAGGTGGAATCCTATTACACCAATCTAATTATACAAAGAAACTTCTACGCAAGTTTCATATGGATAAATGTCATCCTTTAGGTACTCCTATGGTCGTAAGATCACTAGATGTACATAAGGACCCCTTCCGGCCACTGAAAGAGGGGGAGGAGATACTGGGTCCTGAAGTACCCTACCTCAGTGCCATTGGAGCACTTCTATATCTGGCTAACTGTACGCGTCCCGATATAGCGTTTACAGTTAATCTACTAGCCAGACACAGTGCTGCGCCCACAAAGCGCCACTGGAACGGAGTAAAGCATCTTCTGCGATACCTTCAGGGTTCCATTGATCTTGGACTTTGCTACCAGAGAGGTGCCTCCCCCAAATTGTTTGGTTATGCTGATGCAGGTTATCTCTCTGATCCGCACACAGCAAAATCTCAAACAGGTTTTGTATTTACCTACGGAGGTACTGCTATTTCTTGGAGATCGGTAAAACAAACCACTACTGCTACATCTTCCAACCATGCAGAGCTCATCGCGATCCATGAGGCGAGCAGAGAATGTTTTTGGCTACGCTCCGTCGTCCAACACATCCTCCAATCCACTGGCCTGAAGACCAGTGATCTGGAGCCTACTGCCCTATTCGAAGACAACGCCGCATGCATTGCTCAGCTTCAGAAGGGCTACATTAAAGGCGACAGGACAAAACACATTTCTCCCAAGTTTTTCTGGACGCACGAGCAGAAGAACGACAAGCAGATTGAAGTTCGACAGATCCAGTCATGCAACAACTTATCTGATCTTTTTACTAAGGCATTGCCTAAATGTACTTTTGTAAAGCTTGTAAAGAACATTGGTATGCGACAGTTGAAAGACCTGCAAGCCTGAAGCTTGTACGGATCAGGGGGAGTAACATGTGAGTTGCACTCTTTTTCCTTAAGCTGTTGGGTTTTCCCACTGGGTTTTCCACAGCTAAGGTTTTAACGAGGCAAACACACTTACTCTGGATCCAGAAGTATCCACCCCTTGCCTCAGTAGCTGAGACCGAAGTGATGAATGTGTAAGGGGGAGTGTTATGAATGAGGGAGGCCTTTGGCCTCCCCTCCTTCATTACCCATTCATTAGGCCCCCATTACTTAGAGTAATGTGGACCCTTGGTCTCCTAGAGGCTTTTGGCCTCCCCACTATGAGATATATAAATAGAGCACCATGGCTCTTAGCCATGGTGACTTATTCTTAGCAATGAAATTCTCTCTCTCTCTCTCTCTCTCTTGAGTTCATTATCATACAACACACTCGTTATTGTAAATTGTATTCTTTCAATATATTTGTAAACGCTTGATTGCTTGTTGACTACAGTTGTGATGTCTAAAGAATTTGTTTGACTGGTCTTATTTTAGATATATTGGCTTTGTCACATCTTTTTTGCATGCTTCTTGTGGGTTGTCATTGGACATTTTGAAAGTGGACAAATTTTCAAAATCAAAAATGATTTTAAAAACCGACCAAATTCAAATTTGGTTACAAAAAATCGACTTACTGCTAGGTTTCCATGCGAAAATTCGTGCCGAGATGAACAACCAGGATAGACAACCCCGATCATTTTGCCTGATCATAATAAAATGATCGATGATGTCGGTCATTTGGTGGGTGCACAATCTGATTGGGGCTGTAATTCCATGTCATTACAACCCTATCATTTTTAGTGTCAATTTGCGAGCAAAATATCCGACGTGACGAGAAGTTGGTTGGGTTAATTTTATATTAAAATCTAAATATAATCCGATTTAAAAATTATTCCCATTTTTTGTCTCATTTTGAAAGATGGAATTGATATGCCAAAATACCAAATTGGTCGTTCTTATACCACTTAACTTTTTACTCCGTTTATATACCTTAGTTTTTCTTGTTTTGAAAAACCGTGTTTTTTGCTCAGTTCACCTACCAGATTTCCCAAAACACCCTTAAATAATTTTTGCTGAACAGTTCACATCCTTCACTTCACATACCACTTAATTTTTGTTGAGTACACATATATACCAACTTAATTATACACTATCTTTTAAAACCTAGAACTAATTGCTCATTACACACCCCTAATTGATCATTGTACGCACTGGGGAGGAGGAGGGTGGGGCTGGTGAGGGCAGAGGGGGAGAACAAGGAGGAGGGAGCGGAGGCGTAGTGTGGCTGGGGCGGAGGCGAAAGGGGAGGGACTAGGGTGGAGGCAGAAAGGACTGGGACGGAGGGGGCTGGGGAGGAGGGTGAGGGGGAGGTGCTGGGGTAGAGGGGGCTGGGGAGGGGGCTAAGGAGTGCCGGGGGAGGCAGGGAGGTGGGGCTAGTGAGTGGGGGCGGTGGCGACCGACGAGGGGCTGGGGAGCGTAAGATGGGCTGGGAAGGAGGTGAGGAGGGGGGGCTAGTAAGTGCGGGAGGTGGCGGGGAAGGGGGCGACAGACGAGGGGATCATGGGAGATTGGGGTATGTGTGCAGAGTAGATTAGTTAATTAAGGTAAATAGTTTTTTGGTGATTTTTAGCATAATTTTAGTAGCTTCTCATCTAGGTATTTTGATTTTAGGCATTGCATTCTTCAATGATCACAAAGGTACGTGAACTGATCAAGTTTCTCAAGCTTACGCAATGAGCACAAAGGTATGTGCACGATGAGCAAGACGATATATGATCCGAGGAATTTTGAAAAGAGTGTTTCGGTGTTTTTTTAAAAAGGATATTATTGGTATTTTTATAAAAATTAAGTGGTATGTGAACTGAGCACTTTGGTATATTCGCATAGCAATTCCCTTTTGAAAATTAGTCATTTGAAAGTGAGGGATTGCTAGCGCACGACCGAGTTTGCTCAGTGCGCACGACTATTATTTACAAGTTTGACATTTAAAATTTAAACCTCTTTTACCGTCACCCCCTCCCGGTCGACGAGTTTTTAGGGTTTGGAATTAGCGATGTGGGCGGGGGAGGTCGGAGAAGGGGGCGGAGGGGACGTAGGAGGTTGGGGGAGGGGGCGGCGGAGGGTGAGGTGAGGGGCTGGGTTATCGGTGGAGGGGCGGTGGAGTGGGATGGGGCTGGGGAGTTCGTCGGAGGGGGCGGAGGAGGGGGCTGGAGAAGATAGAGAGGGTCGGAGGAGGGGGCGGCTGAGGGGGCTGGGGCAGAGGAGGGGGCTGGAGAAGATAGAGAGGGTCGGAGGAGGGGGCGGCGGAGGTGGAGGGGCTGGGTAGTCTGAGGAGGGGCGGCAGAGGGGCGGGGGAGGTCCGCGGATGGGGCAGATGACGGGGAAGGACGATGGAGGGGGCTAGGGAAGATGAAGAGGTGTGGCGGAGGGAGGCGAGGCAGGGTTGTCGGATGAGGGCTGGGGAGGTCGAAAGAGTGGGCGGCATAGGGGAGCAGGGCAGGGGAGATCAACGGAGGGGAGCAAGGCTGGGGAGATCGACGGAGGAGGCAACGACATCGTCCGTTGGCGGTCGTGCGTTTTACTCACCGCGCATAACCAGTGTATTTTCATCATTTTCGAACGGTTACGCGCTGTGAGTAATCCTAAGTGGCAAACTTGTAACTAAATGGTATGTAGGTTGTGCACGCGAGTAAAACGGCCGGTGCACGTAGCAATTCCCTTGAAAGTGCCTATAGTCGGAGTGGAAAGGGAACTTCTTTGTTCATGTACCGTTTTACTTCCGTGCACAACTAGAATTTCATTTATTTACAAGTTTGCCATTCAAATTTTCTCACCGCGAACAACAAATTTTAATCCACAAACTGTTCCGTTGTGCGCGGTGAGTAAAACGACGACCGCCGGTGGATTTACCAGCCCCGCCCCTGCAGCCGACCTCCGGTGAGTAAAACGACATGCATGCCGCCAACTCCTCCGACTACCTAGCCCACCCCTCCGACCATCCTCATCTTCCCAAGCCCCCCTCCGCTGGCCCATCCACCGACAACTCCTCCCCCTCGCCCTCTCCGTCCCCCTCCTCCAACTACCCAACCCCGCCCCCTCTGACACTCTTCTTCTTTTTCCCCAACCCACTCATCCGCACCATCCACCGACAACCCTGCCCCCGCTCACTCCGCCGCCCACTCCTCCGACAATCCAGCTCATCTCCCACCCCCGCCGCCGCCCACTCCCCCCGGTCCATTCCAAACCCGAAAACCCGTCGGTCGGGGGCAACGGCAAGGGAGGGCAAAAGAGGGTAAAATTTTGAATGGCAAACTTGTGAATAAGTGGTTGTGCGAGAGAGTAAAATGGTGGTTCCGCGAAGAAGTTGCCGAGTGGAAATGTGTGTTTTCTTACCGACGGGGGATGAATTATTTGGTATCGCGGCGATGGAGGAGGAACAGGGAGTCGCGGTCGATCCCCGATCTGTCATCCACGGCGATGAATGGAGCAAGCTGTCGGATGTCACTGTGTCTTTAGCCCACCATTTCTCCGGCCTCAACTACTCTTCTCTCTCAAAGCCCTCACCTGCGATTTCACTATCGATGGCGAAGTGGGTCTCGACTCCATCATCCTCTCTCGGCGTCCCCTCAACCAATCCGACCCAATTGGTTCTTATCAAAAGTCCAATCACTCTTCCACCTTCCGAAAATCCTACGGTAAAAACTTCCATCTTTGTTTAGTTTTTCTTGGTTAATTTTTTTGATTTTCTGCTGAATCCATGTGCCTGGAGCCCTAATTATGCTCAATGTATGGCTGAATAAAGAATTCCAATGTTAATCTTGGTTAGTTTGGACCCGGTTCTTAGCATGAACGACTAATTTACCCTAAAGTTGTTTGCTTTTTTCCTTGTTATCAAAAAAATTCTGCCTTTTGTATACTTTTTCTTTCTTTCTTGATTTACAAATCAATTTTTGCTTTGATAATTAGATAGTTTATATATATTATACAAATGAGAGATGGTTTTGAATGGGTTTGATGTCCAGGACAAAAGGGTTGGTAGAAAGGCGGATGTGATTGAATCTTGAAAAATAAAGAGTTGACATTTAAACTTCTTTGGAGGAAAGAACCGTAGAGTACTGGTTGTTTTTGGGTTTTGGGGGGGGGGGGGGGGGTTTCTTGGGAATCGTATCATAACGAGATCTTAAAACTAAAAATTTCATGGCTTTTTGAGGAAAATCCTAGATGAACGTGTTGGTCGAAATTCTTCAGATTGAAATTTTTATAGAAGAAGATTTTGAATGTGGTGATTAAATCTTGAAAAATAAAGAGTTGAAACTAAACCTTCTTTGGATGGAAAAACCTAGAGTACCGGTTGTTTTGGGGTGAATTCTTGGGAATTGCATCATAAGCAGATCTTAAAGCTAAAATTTCATTGCTTTTGGAGGAAAAACCTAGATGAATGTGTTGGTTAAAAATTTTGAGATTGAAATTTTTACAAAAGAAGATTTTGAATGGGGTGGTTGAAATTTTGGAGGGGGATATTGCATTATATTGAAATTTTTAGGGAGGAAGATTTTGAATGGGGTGGTTGAAATTGTGGTGGATAATTTTGAATGTGTTTGAAATTTTTAGGGATGAATATTTTGAATGGGGTGGTTGAAATTGTGGTGGATAAGTTTGAATGTGTTTGAAATTTTTAGGGATGAATATTTTGAATGGGGTGGTTGAAATTGTGGTGGATTTTGAATGTGTTTGAAATTTTTAGGGATGAAGATTTTAAATGAGATGTGTTAAGGCCAAAAATGACCGATACAGTTGTTGGGCCAACGAGGACGCTTCCGATGGATCGATTCTTCGTCGGTTGAGAGATGGGACCCTTGAACGAGCGTCTCTGAGTCGAGGGTGCTAGGATCGGACTCCACGGATGTATGTTTTCCTAGCTGCGCGATATCTCCATAATCCTGCAACATGAAAAAATCGTTTGTAGATCGAGGTTGGGGCCCGACCGATTCCCCTTCGACGCTCAAGTTAGTCTCCATTAGATGAAAGAACTATAGAGCAAGATGAAGCAAAAGATCTTGGAGGGTGGGATGAGAGTATATTTTGTGTGACACTCGGCCTTTTTTGGAGATCTCCCCTCGTAGAATCTGGTCCCCATCTCTCTGTTGTTCAGGAGATATTTATCCACATCCTTTCTTTGCAACCTTCCCCCTCTAAATGTGCCCACTAATTCCTCATTTAATGGGCTTTGAATTAGTCAGCAAGGGGTGTAACTCCCTCCATTATTTTGGCTATTTAATTCCCCCAATTAAGGCCATGGATGTAGGCCATAAAGAGGAAATTTGACTTATTCCACCCAAGTGTAGTGGGTTATGGGGGAGGTTGAGTTGACTCATTCAACCTGAGTGATATGTGCCATGGGCCGTATTCGCTCAGCCAGCAGAATTTATCTACTTGCTTAACGGTCTGGGCCCATATATTCAGTAATGGCCTCCATCACCAGAGTTCAACCGATTGTGAAGGTTGAGGTCAGGTGATGTGTTCAATGGAGAGAAAGAATAAACTTTGGTCGATCAGTCGGGTAAAGAAATGTCATTCGGTGGTGAGGGGGGTTGCCCCTTTGGCTTATGGCTGACAATGAGATTGCGTCGCTCAGTGGCGAGGGGTTGGCCCCTCGACTTACTGGTAACGACAGATGTCGTTCGGTTGGGAGTGACTGTTGAGTATTGGTGTTTCATACCAATGTTATTTTGATGATGATCACAACATTATGTTATTGCTAATGACTCTCTTGTTTTAGTCTCATAGTTAACATTTCAAGAATATTATTTTTGGAGACTAAACACTTGGTGCAAGGATGGACATCGAGAGGAGCAATGCCATAGCTTGGACTCAATGGGTGCCAAAGCTTGGAGATGATGAAGAGTATCAAGGTTGAAGCCATAGGCTCTAAGAGAAGCAATATAATCAATGTAATATTTTATTTATTGCTTTTCTCCTTTCTGAGTCTAGGTTTAATGTAATAGCTTGATAGATAGATTAACTCATTCATGCATATGCATTTTCCATCTTAGTGAGCCTCGGGATAATCATAGAAATCATCCCAATAGGTTCACCATGCCTTAAACTCAAACTGGAGTTTTTGGCCTCCAACAGGCGACTGATGAAGGTCTTACAGGCGACTTGGTGATTCCAGGCACCTATCGATCCTTCTACAGTCGACTGTAGTGTACTGCTCAAGTCAACCTTTTATTGACTCCACTTGAGCTTATAAAACAGTCGACTGAAGGTCTATTTACAGTCGTCTGTCTTCCAACAGGCACATGTGAATTGTTCTACAGTCGTCTGTACGTAACTTGCATTTTCTGGGCTTCATCCCAATTTGCAAGTCAGTCGACTGATGAAGTATTTACAGTCGCCTGTATATTTACAATCGTCTGTATTTTGGTCATCAGTCGTATGTATACTCGAATGCGTAAGTTGCCCTTCTCTATTTTATTTACATCCCCTGCAGCAGTCGCCTGCTGAAGGATATACATGTGCATGTCCATTATACAATCGATTGTGTAGTCTTCAACAGTCGCATGTCCTGACTCAGATTATAGCCGTTGGGATTTATTTTGTCGTTGGTCAGTCGACTGTCAGATGTTCATCAGTCGACTGCCGCTGACGTTTCAGCCCAGATTCTAGCTGTTACAGCTTTTTGTTTTTGGCTTTATCCTTGGGTTTTGAGAGTTCATATAAGGTTCATATATATATGAGAGAGGGCTGAGTTTATTAGAACCTTTTGAAACTATTGCAAATCTTTAGAGATTGATTAAGCCACTCTCAGACTCTCTCATTTCCCTCTTAGAGCTCATTCTATCCTTCATGCATTGAAGTCAAACTCAAAGAAAATCATCCAAGTGCATTTCAAGCTAATCTCATCACTTGGAGATCCTCTTCCATGCCTTGCATTCATTAATGAGTAAGTTCATCTCAAGGCATAGGTAAGAGTATTTGTTTCACTTTGTTATTTCTTTGAAACCCTAGCTTTCTGTGTGTGAGCTAGTTACTCTCTTTGTGAGAGTATAACCTTCTGTGTAAGGGTTGGTTGTGATGTCTGTGTGTGTGAGTTTGAGTCTCTCCGTGTGAGCGTTTGAGTCTCTTTGTGTGAGAGCAAGGATTTCTCTGTGTGAGAATCCAAATCCTCTGTGTAAGGTACCTCTGTGTGAGATTGTATTCACTTCTCTGTGTGAGAATTATAGTGGATATTGGTGTGGCTGGACGTACTCAAGTTTGGGGAACCAGGGTAACATCTCGTGTCTGTGTTTGGATTTTGTGGTGTTTAAATTCCTCTTGCATTTATAAATCCGCATTTGCAAGCTTAATTTTTAAATATGCAATTTGTGCAATTACACTATTCACCCCCGCTCTAGTGTGTTGTTAGTATTGCAATGATAAGACGATCCTTACATGGATGTGGTCCCTTCGGCTTACGGCCGACGACGGAAGTTGCGTCGTTCAGTTGCGAGGGTGTTATCCCATCAACTTATGACTGACGACGAGCGTCGTTCGGTTGTGAGGGACATGGTCCCTTCGGCTTACGGCTGACGACTAAGTTGCGTCGTTCAGTGGTGAATGTGTTATCCCTTCGGCTTACGACTGACGACGAGTGTCGTTCGGTTGCGAGGGACATGGTCCCTTCGGCTTACAGCTGATGACTAAGTTGTGTCGTTCGGTGGCAAGTGTGTTATCCTATTGGCTTACGGCTGACGACGAGTGTCATTCAGTTGCGAGAGACATGATCCCTTCGGCTTACGGCCGACGACTAAATAGCGTCTTACAGTGGCGAGGGGTTGGCCCCTCGACTTACGACTGACGACGAAGGTCGTTCGGTTGCGAGGGACATGGTCCCTTCGACTTACGGCCGACGACTAAGTTGCGTCATCCAGTGGCGAGTGGTTGGCCCCTCGACTTACGGCTGACGACGAAGGTCATTTTGTTGTGAGGGACATGATCCCTTTTGCCTTACGACTGACGACTAAGTTGTGTCGTCTAGTGGCGAGGAGATGGCCCCTCGACTTACGGTTGACGATGAAGGTCGTTCGGTTGCGAGGGATATAGTCCCTTCAACTTACGGTCGACGACTAAGTTGTGTCGTCCAGTAGAGAGTGGTTGGCCCCTCGACGTACAGCTGACGACGAAGACCGTTCGGTTGCGAGGGACATGGTCCCTTAGGCTTACGACCGTTGACTAAGTTGAGTCGTCCAGTGGCGAGGGGACATCCCCTTGACTTACGGCTAACGATTAAGGTCGTTCGGTTGCGAGGGACATGGTCCCTTCGACATTTGGCCGATGACTAAGTTGCATCGTCCAGTGACGAGGGGTTGGCCCCTCGACTTACGGCTGACGACGAAGGTCGTTCGGTTGCAAGGGACAGGATCCCTTCGGCTTACGACCGACGACTAAGTTGCGTCGTCCAGTGGCGAGGGGTTAGCCCCTCGACTTACGGCTGGCGACGAAGGAAGGTTCTCATTCTTCCGCCTGGATCGCCCTTGCTCCGAATAAGTCATCTTCACACCAGTTGTTGCTTCCAGTTGATAGATCGTTGTGGACGTTAATGCCACGAATCCAGAATTTTCTCGACTAATTTCACTATCTGAGTCAGGATCATAAACCGCATCGTCATTTTTATGTGCCAGTAAGCACACTTCAGCCTTGGTGCTTTCTTGGTTGTCCTCGGTTGAGTTTCCATGGGTGGTCCTCAATACTCTTCTTATAGGATTCTTAGAATTTTATGGGGAGTGGTTGCTTCACACTAAAAACATTGTCAGATAAACAATCATAAATTATTCACACTATCTTTAAGTTCATTGAGTATATGTCTCTTTTTGATCATTTGTCCACGTCATTCTAGGAGTGGTTGGAATATCATAATAGCATTGTAGGAATATCACATACTTAATGTCTTCGACCCAAATTGAAAAGTTTGTATCATCAAATACGAAAGGAGAAATCAAGACTGTGTCTCATCATTGTTGACCATCTAATCAACCATGCTCTAATACCACATGATGCGGATCCTACAGATGGCAAGCACAATAGAATGAAGGGTTGAATAGTATGGATCAAAAATAATGCGCAATTAAAAATTTATTCTTCTAGCAAGCTTAAGTCTTGTAAGGAAGTTATTTCACTAGATACTTGGTCAACAACTCAATTTACTTGCAATCAAAGTACTAATGAATAACGGAAATGAAAGCAACCATATAAGTAAAGAGAGTGAGAGAAAGAGACAATGAGCAAATGCAAATCAGAGCAATTTATCATGGTTCTGCTAATCCTAGGCATACATCCAGCATCTAATAAACCAATCTTACCAAGAAAGCAAAATTCCTCAACTTGAGGGCTTCTACAACCGACACCCTCTCTCCACTAGATGGCTACCACAACCAATTCCACTTCTCCATTAAGTGGTCTTCCAATACAATCAAACATATTCACAAAGAGGACCTCACACACTTGAGGCTTTTCCAACAATTACAAAAACAATACAACACTTATCACCACACCATTGTATGGATTTTACAAACCTTTTCTCTTTGGATGAAAAATACAACCTTCCTATAGCCAATAAGTTGAAGCTCTTTGAGTGTATGAATGTGGCTTTGAAAAACTCTTTTGATCTAAATAGAAATACAGATTAAAACAGAAAGATCAAGTACTCTAGTTTGTGTTTTCAAATGAGTCAATATTAAGCTTGAGGGAATCACAAATTAGCAAGGCGAAATATGGCTTAAAAGGTTTTAGAAGAATGAAAAACTATTGCCTTGAAAAACCTTCGAGAGGACTTGGATGGGGGGAGAGAGAGGGAGAGAGAGAGAGAGAGAGAGAGAGAGAGAGAGAGAGAGAAATGCATAGAAAACTTAGTTTTTTTCAAACTGCCCCTCTAACGGGCAAATTCGAAACAATCCCGTAAATCACGGAGCTGGTCAAATCATATTGTCAGAGCCATAGTAGTCGACTCTTATAGGTCAGAGAGTCGACTCTTGACTAGGTAGTTGACTCCTTGGACTACATTAGTCAACTCCAAAAAGGGATAGAGAGCACTCATTCTTGGTAATCGACTCCTTCACTTCTAGGAGTTGGCTCCTATACAGATACATACAAATGTATCTTTTAAGAGTATTTAACTATATCCAAATGATTTTAAAAACTTTTTAAAAACATTTTAGTAATATAAAAACATTTTCTAAGTGTGCGTACAAGCTTCAACTAATAGCTTTAACATACTAAGACAATTTTACAAAAATGACACACTACTCACACTATACTATGGATTCTAAGTGTCTTTCATTAGCTTCATCAACTTGTCTTAAAGTCTTGCACTTCCATAAGTCATTGACTTGAGCTTCCAAACTTCCTTGTCGAGCTCCAAGTACATTGACTCTTCCAACCTTCAAGCTTTGTCTCAAAATCATCATTCTTATTGAGCTTGAAAGGATTCCTTGTCTGTGTGGACTTAGATACATACATTCGCAAATCATCTTACAAAAATATCATTAACAACCATAATTGTTTGCTTGTCATCATAATTATCATAGGGGTGATGCAATAACCAACACCTATTCCAAGCATATGACCAGTAACCCCAAGATGTTATCGTCAATCTAAAAGAAGACCCGGAGAAACCATGACTTTTGGATACAACAATCAAGGGAAAGTAATTTGCATTAGAACGGTTGGTAACATTTCAAAACCTTTAATAGAAAATGTCTTACTTTTAGATGGTCTTAAACTTAATCGCATTAGCATAAGTCAATTATGTGATAAAGACTATAAGGTAATGTTTGAAAAAGATGCATCGTTAATTATGAAACAACTATGAAAAATATTCGTGTAAAAGGAAAAAAAGAATAAAATTTACATTCTATGACTGAAATGTTTGAATCTAATCTTTGTTTAGTAGCTCCAGCTAATGATCCTCTTTTATGGCATAGAAAATTTGTTCATGTAAACCTAAAGAACATAACTAAAATATCTGAAAATGATCCAGTTAAAGGATTATTTAATTTAAATTTTAAATTTAATCATTTGTTTTATGCATGTCAATATGACAAAATGCATAAGAGCACATTCTAACTTAAGGATGCAATTTCAACGAAGAGAACCTTAAAACTACTACATATGTATCTCTTTGGTCCTTCTAGGGTTGCTTCATTAAGTGGTAGCAAGTATGCATTTGTTATGGTCGATGATTTTTCTAAATTTAATTGGGTAATGTTCTAGAAACACAAAAATGAAGCGTGAATTTAAAATTATTTTTCAAATGTGTTCAAAAATTATTTTCTTCCAGAATCATTTATATTCTCGTATAATAATGAGAGATATATATAACAAAGCAAAAGCCAAGATAACCCACCTCTCATCTAACAATGAGAGAGATATATATAATGATACGAGGAATTCCTAGTCTAGTATAACTCTTATACAATGAAACATATCCTAGTACAACTCTAATTTAGTTATAGCCTACACAACTAAATAACCGAAGTTCTACTCCTATAGAACTTTTACCATGTATCTAATTCCTTTACTTAAAAGGAACTCTTACCTGAAAACAACCCTTGAATCCAATCTGGATTTAAATTCTTGTGTATTTTTATCACAATTCTTAACATGACTAGTCTGCTAGTAGATATATTTAGAAATTGCTTATGGTTGACAGTGCACCTGTGGTCCGATGTCTTATTGCATTTTTTTTTTCATTTTACTTTTTGTAGTCAAATCTGCTACACTGGCAAATTGTCTGTGTAGGCATGGATCCAGTGTTAATTACATTTCCACCTTGATAGGGGTTTGACGATTAATGCATTTCTCTATCTAACCACTCATAAGATGGTAATTTTGGCATTTATAACCTTTTCCATCTCCAGCGTATTAATTATGTTAAGCCATATGCCTTCATGTCTTGCCCTACAGTCGACTGCCATACTAGTCGATTGACTGAGGAGCGTGGATTCAATGTTTCACTTTTTTACCTTGGTGGGAGTAGGGCGGTCACCACATTCCCCATGTTCAACACTCACATATCGGTACTTTTGGCAGTGAATAATCCGAACCCCGCTTAATCTTTTATAATCAAAAGCGCCATGTAAGAGTTGGAATGTCTACTTTGATAGGATAATCAAAATACTTGACCATCCCATGAATATAAAACTATCAATGAGTGTAATACCACAGAGATGATATTGTCCACATTTGTAACATCATATTGATGTTGAAAATCAATTAAAGTTTGTTAACAAGTTCTCTCCATAAAGAGTTTAAGAGGCATATCCTACATACAAATCATTATAGATAGATTAGCAGAATGTGGTGATTATAAAAATCATAATCCATCATGTTAAATGGTTAACGTGTAACTAAATAACCGAAGTTCTACTCCTATAGAACTTTTACCATGTATCTAATTCCTTTACTTAAAAGGAACTCTTACCTGAAAACAACCCTTGAATCCAATCTGGATTTAAATTCTTGTGTATTTTTATCACAATTCTTAACATGACTAGTCTGCTAGTAGATATATTTAGAAATTGCTTATGGTTGACAGTGCACCTGTGGTCCGATGTCTTATTGCATTTTTTTTTAATTTTACTTTTTGTAGTCAAATCTGCTACACTGGCAAATTGTCTGCGTAGGCATGGATCCAGTGTTAATTACATTTCCACCTTGATAGGGGTTTGACGATTAATGCATTTCTCTATCTAACACTCATAAGATGGTAATTTTGGCATTTATAACCTTTTCCATCTCCAGCGTATTAATTATGTTAAGCCATATGCCTTCATGTCTTGCCCTACAGTCGACTGCCATACTAGTCGATTGACTGAGGAGCGTGGATTCAATGTTTCACTTTTTTACCTTGGTGGGAGTAGGGCGGTCACCACATTCCCCATGTTCAACACTCACATATCGGTACTTTTGGCAGTGAATAATCCGAACCCCGCTTAATCTTTTATAATCAAAAGCGCCATGTAAGAGTTGGAATGTCTACTTTGATAGGATAATCAAAATACTTGACCATCCCATGAATATAAAACTATCAATGAGTGTAATACCACAGAGATGATATTGTCCACATTTGTAACATCATATTGATGTTGAAAATCAATTAAAGTTTGTTAACAAGTTCTCTCCATAAAGAGTTTAAGAGGCATATCCTACATACAAATCATTATAGATAGATTAGCAGAATGTGGTGATTATAAAAATCATAATCCATCATGTTAAATGGTTAACGTGAAACACTTTCAAGCAAGGTAATGTGCATCCTTGAAATCAGTTTCATTCTTGGATATTCTAACTTCTTTCAATTATAAAACTGAAGTGTTAGCTAAGTAACTTCAATCTCATCAAAAGTCCCAACAGATTCTGACATCATATCATTTGATACAAGAGATGGTTTGATATCCAGACATTAAATAAAATAAAGAAAAACTGATAAAACAATATAGCAAACTTACACACTAATGTTTTCTCAAAAAAATCCATGATTTGGGTGTCTTTAGAAAAATATAAGCATGAGATGTTGTATTTAACATTAATTGCAAGTAAGAGATGTTTTGAAATAAGTGCCCTTAAGTAAATTACAATTATTTATAATGGAAATATGATATATATATGGTAGCAACTTGTTTGAAATAACAGTGTGCTATTTGATTTAGTATTATCGATATATGTTTATATATGTGTATGTGTGATATTATTCACATACACTAATAAAATCCTTAGAATGATGGGAGATAATTAGGATCATAATGAAATAATGATAATGCGGTATAGTCAATCTCCCAGATACATTTCAAAATGTTCTTGGTTATAGGTATATCGAGATATGACATCAATATTCCGAATAAACCACTTTATACTCTTCTTTACCATAAAGATGGCAATGATTGGACTCATAACCATTCAATTTGAATATATTGTGAGACAATATGCATGTGCTTATTAGAAAATAAGTTCACAGAACAACATATCTAGTAACTTCTAGATGGCCACATACTCTGACTGTTAAATTGAATTTCTCAAGTGACTATTGATACATGTTAGTCTTTATACCTGAGATACGTTAAAGAACCTTACATATGGGATGGATATGCTTAGACTTCTTCCAACCAATGACGTTTAACCATTGCTAAATACTTGTTTGGTATAATCTAAAGTATGCGAAGGGAGGTGACGATTAAACAGGAATTCGTCTCTTCTGATATGGGAAATATGTGTCGTGTATAGTTATATACAACTATAGTAAATCCATGTCATATGTAGGAAGGATAAACATTATAAAGAGTAATAAGTTTTATCTGATTTGATTATGAACCCATATCATCAACTAAAAGGATGAAGATGTTATTGGGATTTGCTAGTTTACCATGCCACATGTATCTTGGCGATATAGTGTTGGTGAAGAGACCAGATTGTATGATAGTCATTACTGACAAGCCTAATTTGTTTGGATGAGAATGATGTCTCACCCCAGCTGAATGATTACAATTCCAAAACGTGTGATCTTCATTTGTAGCTAGTTGTTACTATTGTACTAGTGACATTAATCGTAGAGTATGGTCAGTTATTGCTGAAGAAAGAACTGGGCTTTTAGGGTCCTACAAAGTAAAGATACTATCTCAATAAACAAAGAAGGTACTAATGTACCTTCGATGTCTGGCTAGTCAACTGATTACACTGAGTTATCAATTTAACTTAGAAAGGAACAAATTACAAAGTATTGTTACACATGAATAAAAGATGGGGTTTTAGCATATCTGTCCCTTAAATCTTGCGTATTTTGATATCTGTTCCTTAAATCTATGTATTTGCTTGTAAGTCCATCAAATATGTATTACATCTTAATAGTCATTCTTGGCTTATTCTGTTAGAACCGTAACGCAACTTAACCCAACTCAAATTTTTAATGAAGAAGTGGACAAACTTACCACTGGGTTAACACGTTTGCAGGTTAGTGGGTGGAGTTATGAAGCAAACCACTTCGCGTAAGAACTCGTGCTCGCTCCTCTCTTTTTTCGTTTTTCTCTCAGATATACTCGTCTCACGTCGCTGAGGGAGCTAAGGAAAATCTAGTGATGTGAGAGGGAAAATTGAAGATTACGATTCCTTGGTGATTGGTGCAGTGAGATTTGAGGTAAAACCCCTAACTTTTGCCCGCATTACAGTTGATTTACATGATGTGGAGTTTTTTTTGGGGAAAGTTGCAATTTTTATGGGTTTTCTTCTCAATTGAAGGGTTTTCTGACTTGATTTAAAGTGAGTTGAGCATTATATGTTGATACTAAAATTTTAATTCTGAGAACAAGACAACAATATGTTTTGTAAAAATTCAAAATTTTAGGTGTTATTTGCGTGATGTATGGATTTTTTTGAATGGTTTCAATGCA
This sequence comes from Scilla litardierei, assembly GCA_030789695.1. NCBI lineage: Eukaryota > Viridiplantae > Streptophyta > Magnoliopsida > Asparagales > Asparagaceae > Scilla > Scilla litardierei. The sequence goes on along the minus strand of CM061134.1, from coordinate 2,181,658 downwards.
TGTTGCATTAGAGAATATTCAGTAGTGTTTGATTACAGATATATGCACTGCATGTATATGTCATATATGTTATTGATATCATATGCATGTCTACAAATACATGTCTTGTGTTTTGATTTCATATGCATGTCTACAAATACATGTCATGTGTTTTGATTTCATTGGAGAATTGCATTAGGACATCATAATTTTATGGTTGTAATGTTTGTTGTAGTATAGAATGCTGCATTAGTCTTTTGATTTCATACATATGCACTACATGTATATGGCCGATATGGTTTCCATATATGTATTGCATATAGATGTCCTGTTTTTTGATGTCATTAGAGAATTGCATTTGTACAGCAAGGCTTTCATAAATATTGCCATGTGTTACAGAATGGAGGCAGGTGTTATTGAGATAGTGTTAAGATACAATGTCTATTGGAGAAACATTCCAAGGACTGGTAGAAAGAAGTATGAGTGTGGTAATCAGAAGACAGTATGAGTAGAATTGAGTAAGATAAGTTTGAAAATGTTTGAAGAACAGATTGGTCAGTTTTTGCCTACTACTAAGGATCATTTGTTGAAGCTGTCTTATACAATTCTTGGGTCAAATCCTAGGAAGTTCAAGAGAATTAAATCAGGTGATAGTTTCATGAAAGTGTTAAGAACACATGAATTGGGTCAGAGGGTGGAGATGTTTTTAGTACTGGATCAGAAACCTGGTATTAGATGCATGACTACTAAAGCTTATAGAAGGAGAAATCCTCTTAGAGAAGGTAGCAAGATGTCCATGGCAACATGCCACATCAATGTTGATGATAGCTCAAGTGAGGATGATATTGACATTTCTGACGATGTGGATGATTTATATGTAAATAATGAAGTTGCAGCTAGATCAGATGATGTAGCTGATGCAGCTGATGCAGATGACAGGGAGGGTGAAGGGATGCAAATACAGATTCAAAATGAAGAAATAGCAGAAGATGATGCAGATGACTGCTACTCTGAAGATGAATATCATTCTATGAGCAGCTCTGGAGATGAGTACGTGTCTGATGAGGCTGATGAAGTTAGTGAGAGTTCGCAAGAAGTTTTTTGTAACAATTGGGATGTTCTATTGATGGATTTGAGACAGAAGTTTAAAGATGTAAAGAAGTTGAGATTATGCTTGCAACAATTCAGCATCAAGCATAATTTTAATTACAGGTTAGAGAAGAATGATGCAGTAAGATTGGTTGCAAGATGTGCTACTGAGGATTGCCAATGATATCTAAGAGCTAAGAGGTTGGTTGATGGGAAGACAATGGATATTAGGTATCTCTTGCGTGGGAGTTTGCAGGAACTATCAAGCAACATCATCCTGGGTTGCAAGAAACTTTGCTTCAGAGGTCAAGCAAAAGCCCAACATCACTCCAAAAGATATTGTGTGGATGATACAAAACAAGTATGGAGTGACAATCAACTATAACATGGCATGGATGGGCATGTGGAGAGCAAGGGAAAAACTATATGGTAATGTAGAACAAAGTTATGATTTAGTGGAAACTCTCAAGCACGAGTTAGTGAAAAATAACCATGGAAGCCACATAGAAGTGATGTTGGAAGAAGACAATGCTTTTAAAAGAATTTTTTGTGTCTTTTAAAGCATCTGTTGAAGGATTTAAAATGGGTTGCAGACCATTTCTTGGACTAGATGGCTGTGATCTTAGATCAAAGTATCTTGGGACCTTGTTATCTGCAACAACACTTGATGGGAACAATGGATTATTTCATGTGGCATTTGCATGTGGCATTTGCAGTGGTGGATGGAGAAAGCAGTGAAACATGGTCTTGGTTCCTACAACAGCTATTGCATGCTTTTGATGGAGAAGTGGGTAACATGACTATCATTTCAAATCAAGAAAAAGGGCTATTGGATGCTGCAAATATTCTCATGCCTAATGCAGAACATAGAGTTTGTATGCGACACTTTTGGAAATCTTTGAAGAAAGATTACCCTGGGGATTTTTTTGAGCAAACAATCTGGGATGCATCCAGAGCTTTTTCTGTAGCTGCTTTCAAAACACATGGATCATTTGAGGGCTGTTTCTGAGACTGCATACAATGATTTGCTAAGTAGAGACAAGTATGTTTGGGCTAGGAGTTAGTTTTCTGTGGTTTCAAAGAAACACTACATTACAAATAATTTGTCAGTCTTGCAATGCATGGATTCTTGAGGCAAGATATCATCCAGTAATTGATGATGTTGATAGGATAAGAATTAAGCTTCAAGAAAAGTTTTGTCAAAGGAGAATGCTTGGTGCAAAGTGGAAGGGGAAATTGGTGCCTTATGCAGATAGGTATTGTCAGGAAATAATTAAGAAGATAGAGAGTTATTTGGTGGGGAATGTTAATGAGTACATGGTGGAAGTTGAGAATGAAATGGACAGAATGATCCTAAATTTGAATGACAAGACATGTTCTTGTCGAAGGTGGCAACTCATTGGACTGCCATGTATACATGCTGCAAGTTATATAAGCTCAATAAGGAATGTAGAATGGGCCACGTATTGTGATGGATACTTCAGTGTGGAAAGATAATTTTTGCTAGAAGAATACACTAATAGTTTATGTCTACAATAGCAACATGGCTTATATTTATGTTTACATATAGTTTATGTTTATGGATACATGTAGTTTATGTTTATGTTCACTAATGATTTATGTTTCTGTTTAAGTATACTTGTAGTTTATGTTTATCTTTACACTTATATGGTATGTTTAATATGCAGTTTCAAGAAGGCATATGCTATGTCCATTGGACCTATTGCTTCTAAGGACCAATGAGAAGAAGTTGTGAAGGACTACATGATAGGACCACCTCATACAAAGAGGCCTAGAGAAAGACCCAAGAAGAAAAGGATCAGAGGCAAGGACGAGTTTGATGGGAAGAAGGTATCAAAAAGGGTGCACAAATGTAGTAGATGCCAAGGAACTGGGCATCACAAGAATTCATGTAAGATGCTAATCAATCCCAAAACAGTTCCAACTATGACTGATATGGGTTCCATGCATCCACAAGCAGAGAGTAGTACTGTTATGTTCCAACCAGCTTCAGTATTTGATGGGTAACCTTATTTTATTGTATACAAATTTTAAGAACTATTCTTATTCTGAATTTCTGATTTTAATACTCTCTTTTTTATCATGTTAGAAGTGAAATGTCTCAGTACTCAGTGGAAGATTTTAATGAACCAGTCCAACAACAACCAATGTCACATTCTAGTTCCATTTTTAATCTCTTTTCTAAATAAGTTCATTGGCTATCCATGTCTCCTTTCTTTAGGAAAGTGATATACTATGACTTTATCATTTTTTGCTTGTAGGTCTAGTTCCTCGACTGGAACATCAAAATTGGCAACATCCAGATGAAGAAAATGGACTAATATACTAAGTGGGATGCTGAGGAGAAGTGTAATGGGACCTCCATCATCTAGAGGGGCTGGAAGAGGACATGTAAAGCGAAGAAATGATCATGGAAGAGGAAGGGGACATACCACAACAACAAACATAGGGAATGCAACACCACAAGGCAACCAGACTGTGGTGGTTATGACATCTCAAGCCAGCGCTTATTCTTCATCCTCTAGAGGTGCTGGAAGAGGAACTATACCGCAAAGACATCTGCAGGGAAGAGGAAGGGGGTAGTCAACAACATCAACAATCAGAGGGAATGTAACAGCTCAATGCAACCAACCTGGGAGTGTGATGCCATTGGAAGACACTACTCATAGTTAAACAACTCTGTTTTTTTTTGGCTTCTTGTCGGTTCAAAGAAGTGTTTATGTTGGTGTAGTCATGTTTTTGTGATTATCACATAGTCAAGTTTTTTTGGTGACACAAACTCACAAAGTCAGGTTTCAGTATGTTGTGAGTTTGTAACAAATATTTTGGGTTTTTGTGATTTTCACAAAGTCAAGTTTTTTTGGTGGCACAAAGTCATGTTTCAGTATGTTGTAAGTTTTGTTGGTGTAGTCAGGTTTCAGAAGTGATACTGCAAATGCTATTAAATGATACTAACCGATACTACTATTTTGTACAGTATTTTGTGATACTAACTGCTTTGTAGAGTTATGGAGTTATGGTTGGAGTTTCTTGTTGAATTGTGGAGTTATGCTTTGTGGAGTTTTTTGTGATACTTGGTCCATTATTTTGTGATTGGTTTTGGTTGGAGTTGTTTGTTTTCTTCTCTTTTTTATATGAATTGCAGCTGTTTATTTGTTGTTCATTTGTTCTTGTATAGCAGCTATTTATTTATTTGATGTCCATTTGTTCAGTTGTTCATTTAGTTGTTCAGTTGATGTCCAGAATTTTATGAAACTATGGATTTATTTGGTAGGAGTTGAATTATTTGGTTGGAGTTAAAACTAAATGAAGTGCAGCTGTTCAGTTGTTTGATGTCCAGTATATCAAATTCATATGAAGTGCAGCTGGTCGGTTGTTGTGGTTGTTGTGGTAATGAAAACTGCAAGCAAATGGAACCCAAAGAGCACAAACTATTGTGAACACCAACTGCAAGCAAATGTCCAGTATATCAATTTCATCTTTGTTTTTGATATTGCTGTGTTTGCAAGGGAATGAAAACTGCAAGCAAATGGAACCCAAAGAACACAAACATTACATGTATTATTTAACAGATCAATAGAACCAAAAAATTGTCATTGTGTACAGCATCACCTAAGAATTTGATATACACCATTCATCCAGGAAATGAAAACTAAAACTTGAGAACTTCAATTAAAAAATTCACGCATAACAGACACTGGAAACCAAAAAATGCAAGCAAATTTAACAAAACGGAACCAACCCATTCTCATCACCTCAGAATTTGAAGTATACAATTCATCAAGCAAAGGGATCCAAAAACATGAGACATGCCTTAATTGAGACATTGTAACAAACACCTTCAGTGCATATCAAATTACTAAAGAGAATTCAAAAATTCCAAACAGACACTGCAAGTTACATGGATTGCAGTTACATGGATGATATTACATTTTCAAGCTATTAACACTTTATATTGACTTCCCCAGCAACGAAACAAAAACTACAACTCCCAATATCACCGACCATTTCAAATACAACAGAGTTCTATCAATCCTATCAGCTAATACACCCATCTCTTTCCTTGTCATCATTCTTACATTATTATTAGGATCTTCAACCCACTCAAAAAAAACTGCAGCCTTTGCAGTGTGGACCCTTGTATTTGGGGCACCCATAAAAATCAAAGCCTTTGTTCTCTCCTTGCTTGCATTTCCAGACCTTGCAGCATAGGCCACAATAACACTTTCTTGTGAGTGTGCTGATGGAGCTAGAAACCTCTCCATCATCATTGTCGTAGCCCCCAGCCATTAGAGTCATCCCTTAGTGCCCTAGGTGGTTTATGAGGGAAGAACAAAGAAAAGAATGAAGGCAGCCAAACGAGGGGAGAAAAAATTGAGGCTGCCGACTGAGATGAAGGTAGCCGATGGAGATGAAGGTGTGCCACGTGGGTTGTTTAAGGAGCAGCAGCTTGAGATCGTTGGATTTTGACTGTTGGAGCTTTTGTTCTTTAAAGCCGCGTTGATGTTGCGTGGGTAAAACGGTCACTCCTTGTATTTTTCTAACAGAAGTAGAATAAACTGTTAGAATTTTAACTGAACCGAACTCAAGGGACTATTGAGGTGAAATACATATATTTGAAGGACTTACAAGCAAATACAAAGATTTAAGGGACAGATATCAAAATACGCAAGATTTAAGGAACAGATATGCTAAAAACCCATAAAAGATTCATAAATTGTCATGAACAAGTTTTTTTACGAAAAATCGTTAAAACCATCAACCAGGCAAACGACAGCTTCACGACGACGGGTCATGGTCACCAGCAGCCATCCTCTAAAATCTATGTTTAGTCCCTTATTGGTTATGATAGACAAACTCAAGGATCTCAAAGGCTATACACAGACATTTTCAATTCCTCTCTAAAGTCATCCTCTAAAATTATGAGAATCTAATTGCATGTAAGCTTCTAGCTGAAACGCATAATTCGATTTGATAAGATAAAAAATTTCTTTCTTCCTTTCAACCAAGTACTAGCAGCGCTTGGAATAGAGTTCGAGTTCGACTGTTGAACGTGTGAAGAATGGTAGGTTCATCATCAATGTGAAACTACTATTGCATCGGTCAGTGTAGAGATCACAAGCCTTCTTCATAAAATTATCATTTTTCACCAACATTTTGCGAGCTAAGTCCGAAGTGGCTAAGAATGAGTCAGTTTTGTTATTTCTACCGTTTTATCTCATTTCCTGAAAGTTTGTCCTTATGGGGGGCAATTAAGAAGAAAACAAAATTAACAAGGACTATTACAAGATTGGAGCCTTTCATTTTCAACCAAAAGTTTTGGAGGGGCCATCGTATATGATTAATTGATGAGGGTTGAGGTTGGCGTCACGCTTTGATATTTCACTTGGATGGCGACCCCTGGAAAATGCCCGGTTCTTTCCTAATTTGTCCACTTCCTCGGCCGGTCCCGAGCCGGCTGCCCTTTGCAACTCAACCGGCTTTGGTTTGACTAGCTTCATACCAGGGACACGCTTTGTAGACGATTATGGACCTGGTTCCCTCTAAAAATAAATATAATAACAATAGTGTGATAGTATAATAAACAAATGACATTCGATAATCACTATATATATCCCTCCCAGTTTGGAGGAGGCAATCTCATTCTAATTTTAACTCTATATATCCTTGTTTACGGGTGTTTTCTCACCACAGCTCGTTGACCGTCGGCTGTATGGTCAACGTGGTCAAGGGGCCGACTTGGGGGTCTCTTGGGTTCGCCGAGCCAACGTGGTCAACGTCCTGCCTCCTCTCACGTCCTCCCGATCCGCCTCCGCCTCCTCCCACTCGTGCGTAGTAGAGGGGTGGCCCATTAACGGGTCCGTTAATGACCATCATGGGATCGCGGATTCGGGGGGGTGGTTAATCCGGCCGAATGGGGGCTGGTCGGGTGCCCCCGAGGGCGAATTGTCTGGGCCTTCAGCCCCGTCCGTGGGCTCCCTTCGGGCAGGCCTGTCTTCTCTAGTGGGCTTCTCCTTTGAGGTCGGGCCGTGGGCCGTTGTAATTCGGGCTCGTTGATATTAGTTGTAACAATTGCCCCCATCGCTCGGACCGTTCGGCTTCCGTCGGTTCGGTTCGGGTGATGTGACTCTTTCATGATCCGACGGGTGCGTCAGTCGAGGCTCCGCTATTAAATGGATGTCATTATTACCGCTCCGTTTGAACTTCCGCTGGTGCAGTTTTCGAAGCATCGCCGCCGTTTTGATGTCGCCACGTGCCCCTTGCATTCATCCCCACCGTGTGCAGGGTCATTCAAAGGGCATCAGGAAAGGAGCGCCGACATCAGTTGAACTCCCTCGGCCAGATTTTCCTTCAGCATCTCCTTTTTCTAATACTGCTCCAACTCCTCGTCATGTCGTCTTCTCCTGCCCCCGGTTCGGGTCGTCCAGAGGATGCAGTCCGCCTTGACTCGTCTGATAGCCCCGGCTCGGCGGTTGGTAGTCAGGAGGGTGACCCCTCGGTGGTGCCTCCGGAGGTTCTGGGATGTCCTTCTTCCTTCTGTGCCACCTCCGCCGGAGATGTGCGCGACCGCTACCTTCTACCCCCATACTTCATCCGGGCCCCTGAGCCTAACGAGCGGATCTGCTTTCCGGGCCCGAAGGCGGTCGGGGTGTACGAGGTGTGCTTCCGATTCGGGCTTCGGTTCCCCCTTCATCCTTTCATCGTTGAGTTTCTGCGTGCTCATCGCGTGGCCCTATGCCAGTTCTGCCCCAACGCGATCGGGCTCGTCACCGGGTTCGCCGTGCTTTGCCTTCTGAAGGGGGTGGTCCCCTCTCCCCGACTCTTCTCCCAATTTTATCGTCTGAGCCGCCATCAGTCGGGGGCCTGGATTTATATTAGCGCTCGGCCCTCGAAGAGCCTTATACTGGGGCTGACGAGCTCCGTCAAGCTCTGGTAGGGGGAGTACCTCTTCGTTGTCGGCCCGTCGGATATGGATTTCCCAACTTACTGGAGCGCCGACGTGATGCTGGCACCGGAGCTGGGTGACCCGACTGCGGCTGAACTCGAGACCGTGGAGGCCCTGTTGGCGATCCCACCGGGCGATCGGAAAGTCTCCGTTCTCTTTCCTGACCTCAACCTGCGGAAGACCACGTGGCCTGCTGGTGAGTTTTGCCGCCCTTCATCGCTCCAGAGATAATGCTCCGCGGCCACTGTTCTGTGGCCGATAGGGTTGGTTAATGATGACTTTTCCCTGCGCAGGTGGGTTTCCCTCCAGTTCTTCGGCCCTTCCTCCTCCAGTCGGGATTCCGGACCCCGCCTCTCGGAGAGGGGATCATGTGCTGGCGGTCCGGAAGAAACAACGTGTTGACCGCTCGGCGGCTGGTGCCGAGAAGTCGAAGAGGAAAGTCCCCTCTTCCTCTCAGCATGGCGTCCCTAAGAAGGCCCGCACCCTCGTCGGGGAGGTTAGTACTTCATCGCCCCCGTGCCGGGATCTGTCATCCTCGGCCGAGGCGGTCTGGCCATGGGCTGCCCCCTCATCTCCGCGGCCTGGACCTCTTCCTGATATATACGAGCGGTATCTAGGTGCGTTCCGCTCCGCCCCTACTGATTTACCTCCGGGGGAGGATGATCCTCTCCGTCCTCGCTTCCCCGTAAGAGCGGGTGAGTCGGTCTTCTCCGGCTGCGACGTGGCGGCACGGGTGGCTGAGAACTGCAGTCTCTCCGCGGACCGAGCTGCCTTGGACGAGATCTGTGGCGACCGTCTGGCCGCTTTCGTGGTACAAGCCGGCCAACAGGTGGGGTTTCTTCCCTAACCCAGTCTTTTGCTGCTATCTTCAACTTACTCCCGCCTCTCTTGTGTAGCTGTCCTCCGTTGGGCTTTCGATGAGGCGCCAATTTGTGGCTCTCTCCAAGGCCAAGGCGGACGCGGCGCCAGTTCCCGGGGCCCGGGAAGGTGAGGAGGAGGCCGATCTCATGTCCAAGGCGCTCGTGAAGTCCTTGGAGTCTCGCGTGGCCGAGCTTTCCTCTGCCCTGGAGAAGTCGGACCAGGAAAAAGCCTTAGCTCTGGTCGGGAAGTCCAAGGCCGAGGAGCGGATTGCCGCGCTCACCGAGGCCTCTGGCGCGGCAGCTGAGGCAGGTGCCGATCCGGCCCCTTTCATCACGGCCGATGCTCAGGAACTCAATGCCCTGCTGGAGGCGGCGGAAGAGCGGGAGAGGGCCTACCTATCCCAGCTTAACGCGAGATCGAAAGAGATCGAACTGATCCGATCTAACCACCAACAACAGGTGGCTACTCTCGAGGGTCGGATCCGCGAGCTAGAGGGCGTGGACCTTGCTAAGGTCGCCCAGGATGCCGTGAAGGAATACTCTCTTTCCTTCACCTCCAAGGCCCTGTGCTCGGCGTTCGAGAAGGGATTCGCCTGCTGCCAAGCCGAGGTTCGAAAGAGGTTCCCGCTTGCGGAGATCAACTTTGAGGAGCTTCAGGCGTACTCTGATGAGGAGGAAGAGATCCCGGAGCGGTCTGGCGCTCCTCCCGTCGACGGTCTTGAAGGGGTTCTCCAAGGAGATGAGTGAGGGAATGTTTAGACCTGTAGCCTGGTCCTTAAATTTTTCAGGACCAGGGTTTTGGGTGTAGCCCCTTGTGTCTCCCGAAAGTAAAGTATCTTTTTCTTGCTTGTAATTGCTCCCCTCCTTCCTAGGCCCCTTTTGAGTTCTGACGGAGAAGAGTCGGCGCTTCTGCCGGGGGGGTTGTCCCCCAGGTCGGTTGGCGTGCCGTCGGGCCGAGGGAGTTGCCCTCGGCTCGGTTACTCGTGCAGCCGTATCGGGGAAGTTGCCCCGGCTTAGTTGGCGTGCCGACGGGCCGAGGGAGTTGCCCTCGGCTCGGTAAATCGTGCAGCCATATCGGGGGAGTTGCCCCCGGCTCAGTTGGCGTGCCGACGGGCCGAGGGAGTTGCCCTCGGCTCGGTTAATCGTGCAGCCGTAGCGGGGGAGTTGCCCCCGGCTCAGTTGGCGTGCCGACGGGCCGAGGGAGTTGCCCTCGGCTCGGTTAATCGTGCAGCCATATCGGGGGAGTTGCCCCCGGCTCAGTTGGCGTGCCGACGGGCCGAGGGAGTTGCCCTCGGCTCGGTTAATCGTGCAGCCGTATCGGGGGAGTTGCCCCCGGCTCAGTTGGCGTGCCGACGGGCCGAGGGAGTTGCCCTCGGCTCGGTTAATCGTGCAGCCATATCGGGGGAGTTGCCCCCGGCTCAGTTGGCTAGTCGGCCTGGGGAGCGACCCCACGTCTTGCGACTAGCCGCTGAGGTCGACCTCTGAGGTCATCCTTTCGACCGACCCGCCCGGGGAGTTGCCCCTGGCTTAACGGTCGGTCGGTTCGCCGGTCCGCGGGGGGAGTTGCCCCCAGCCTTACAATCGGTTTGAGTCGTTTCGTTCGATGGGAGGGCTATCCTCGCCTAGTGGCTGGCCCACCCCGGGATTCGGCCCCGGGAGTTTCCCGACCAGGCGAATCGCGGAGGGGGGACCAGCCTGTTTGGGGGTCGTCCCTTGTCTTTGCGTGGTGCCACCCGGACACTCCCTTGGCGGGGTCCCCCCTCTCTAGGAGGTTTTCCGCAGCCATGCCATAAAAGGAAAGTAAGATCAAATCAATTTATTGAGCATGGGGGAAAAAGAGTTACATTCGCGGGCGATCCCGTAAGCTTTACTGGTAATACTTGCGCAGATGCTCAGCATTCCAGGAATGGGTGAGGGCCTTTCCCTCCGGGGTTGCTAGCCGATAGGCAGCGGGTCCTAGAACTTCGATCACCCGGTAGGGACCTTCCCACTTGGCTGCCAGCTTCCCTTTGCGCGCGACCTCTGGGCAGAAGATCGCCTTTCTAAGGACCAAGTCCCCTTGGCGGAAACTCCGCTCCTTGACGCGGGAATTGTAGTAGCGCGCCACCTTTTGCTTCTGACGGATGATGGTGGCCAAGGCCTGTTCTCGTCGTTCACCCAGGAGCTCCAAGCCGAGCTCCAAACCCTCGACGTTTCTTTCCTCGTCGAAATGTCGGATGCGGAGGGATTCCTCGCCCACCTCGACCGGGACCACTGCTTCGGCGCCATAGGTGAGCATGAATGGGGTCTCACCCGTGGCTTGTTTGTGGGTCGTACGGTAAGACCAGAGTATCCCGGGAAGCTCTTCAGGCCACTTTCCTTCGGCGCCTTCTACTTTCTTGCGGAGGGGTTCTATGATGCATTTATTGGCGGCCTCGGCCATCCCGTTGGTCTGGGGGTGCGCCACCGAGGCGAAGAGTAACTTGATCTTTCATTCGGCGCAGAAGTCTTTAAACCCAGCTGAGTCGAATTGCTTTCCATTGTCGGTGACGATGGCGCGGGGGATTCCGAATCTGGAGATGATGGAGTTCCATACGAAGCTCTTTGCCTTCTTCCAGGTGATTGAGGCTAGAGGTTCGGCTTCGATCCATTTGGTGAAGTAGTCCACGGCCACGATCAGGTATTTCCTTTGCCCTCGGCCCGTCGTGAATGGTCCCAGGATATCGAGCCCCCACTTTGCAAAAGGTATTGGGCTGATGATTGGGATGAGCTCTGAAGGGGGAATGGTCCCGGTGCTGGCGAACCTTTGGCATTCCTGGCACCTCTGGACATACTCTGTCGCGTCGCGTATCAGGGTCGGCCAGTAGTATCCTTGCCGCAAGATCTTCTGGGCGATTGTTGTGCCTCCATGGTGGTTCCCGCAGGTCCCCTCGTGCACTTCCCTGATGACGTAGTCAGCTTCCTGGGGGCCGAGGCACTTAAGGTAGGGGAGGACGTCAGTCTTTGTCCACCGTCTTCTGTAGAGGGCTCCTTCGTGCATCACATACCGGAGCGCCTTCCTCTCCAAGGTTCGACGTTCTTCCACATCGGTCGGTGTTTCCCCATGGGTGAGGTATCGGATGATTGGGTCCATCCATGTGGGGTCTCCGTCAATCGCCATTACCTCCTTCTCTTCCGTGCTGGGGCTCCTGAGGTTTTCTATATAGACGGTGCGACCCAACTCCCTGGGCGAGGAGGAAGCGAGCTTGGACAGAGCGTCTGCTCGGGCATTCTCCGACCGCGGGAGGTGAAGGGTCTCGGCCCTTTTGAATTTGGACATCTCAGTCTTGGCCGTGGCCAGGTAGTCCTGCATCGTCTCTTCGTGTGCCTCGTAGCTCCCTTGCAGCTGGTTGATGATGAGCTTCGAGTCACTAAGGAGCCGTACGTACTCAGCTCCGAGTTCTCGGGCCAGCCTCAAGCCGTTTATCGCGGCCTCATACTCGGCCACGTTGTTGGTGGCCGGGAACTCGAACCTAAGCGCGTATTCGACGACGTTCCCCTCGGGAGACCGAATCGTGATCCCGGCTCCGCTCCCAGCCCGGGTCGCCGAGCCGTCCACGTGAATAATCCATGTGTCCTGGTCGCCTGAGTGGCCAGCCGAGTTGATGTCAGTCATAAGTAAGTACAAAGGTTGGTTTGTTACCGTTTCCGAGACGTCTCCCGGCGTGAGGGTCCTTTCTTCTATGGTACACTCGGCGATGAAGTCAGCTAGGGCCTGCCCTTTGATGGCCGTGCGGGGCTTGAATCGCAGGTCGAATTCGCTCAACTCGACCCCCCAGTTCAGCATCCTTCCCATGCGGTCAAACCTTTTGAGGTTCTGTTCCAACTGGGAATCGGTTAGGACCAGTATCGTGTGAGCCTGGAAGTAGGGTCGGAGCCGCCTGGCTGAGAGGACGAGGGCGTACGCTAGCTTCTCCATTGGCGTGTACCGCCCCTCAGCGTCTTTCAAGACGCGACTGGTGTAGTATACCGGCCTCTGCACCCCATCGTCTTCCCGGATCAGCACCGAGCTCACCGCTTCCATCGTGCAGGCTAAATAGAGGCTCAACGATTCCCCCTCTCGCGGCTTGGAGAGGAGTGGTGGGCTGCGGAGGTATTCCTTGAGATCGACGAAGGCTCGGGAGCAGTCCTCATCCCATGGTATTGTCTTCCTCTCGTCGGCTGGCGCGGTGATTGCCTTCCTCAGAGTTTTGAAGAACGGGAGAGATCTTTCCGCCGACCGGGACAGAAATCGCCCGAGGGCGGCGATGCGGCCATTCAACCTCTGCAGCTCCTTGATGGTTGTCGGCTCCCGCATGTTGATCAGTGCCTCTAACATGTGTCACCCAAAAGAGTAAAGGGGCACATGTCAGCAAGTCTAAAAGACTTGGGCAAGGAAAGTGAAGTAAGGCAACTAGCAACCTAGCAGTTTAGTATGCATGACATGGCAGTTATAACATGAGTGCACAATCAAGACATGGCAAGACAATTTGTACAAGAGAACAATCATCGGGACAAGACAAGACAAGACAAGACAAGAGTAGACACGCTACTATCAATCTCAATCAATTCACTATTCACGTTGTTTTGTAGATGTTTACGCCTTACAGCTGAATGGTTTTACATTCGCTGATTGGCCGCTTAACAACTACCCCAAACCCAAGAGTTTACGCCTTACCACTGCAGTTGCTGATCGGGCAGACTCCCAGTTGATTGGTCGCTTAACTCTTACCCCCAATACCCACACGTAATGGAGCCAGGGTCCCTGAACATGAGCCCAGCAGGTGAGCCAGGGTTGCCCCGCACATGAGCTCGCATCATTAAACATTTGGCGTAGGGGTGCACCTAGCCGGAAACACGTAATTCAGGCATTGGCTATCAACCAACACATGGCCCGCTTCTGGAACACGAGCCAGGAACACAAGCATTTGTAGCAAAGCTACGCAATCACAGAAACACTTAAAAATGCAATGACATGACAATTAATTTGCGTACTGTTAATGGAAAGCAAACATGACATGGAAATTGTGCAACATGCTATATGTGTTGGAACTAGCTTCGTTGTCAAGCTAGTTCCCCAATTTGCGCCTAGGCGAGTATCATTTCGTCGCCTAGCCTCTTTTACGCCTACAACTAGCAAATGGCCTAAAACATGGCCTAAACCCTAAGTGGCAAGTTTCACTTGCCTAGCACCGGGGATGACGACCACTTCGTCACACGGATGCCAATCTACGAGGAAATCGTTGTTTTGGGGGAACAATCATCAAACAACTTGAAATTTATTAGGGTTTCATAAAAAAATATGAATAGGTTATGAAAACAACGGTAGATCGATTTCTTACCGAGAGGAGGCGGAAGAAACACTCCGGGGAACCCTAGGATCAGATCTGGAAGCAAATGGAGAATTGGGGAAACTAGGGATTTGGGGGATTTTGATGGATTTGGTGAGATTTTGGGGGAGATGAGAGGTAGATAGAGTGAATGGATGGTTTGGATGATGATTCTAGGGCTTGGAATGGAGAAATGAAGCTTGGAGGAAGATGGGGGCTCAAGGGGGAAGATTTTAGGGTTTTGGGTCGTGTTGAGGAAGAAGAAAACTTTTGGGTTGGGTTTAAATAGGTTGGGCTGGCGGCTGCCCAGAAATTAGGGTTTCAACACTAGTTAGTCGGTCAAAGAGCAACCACTGACCGACTAGTTTGGAAACTAGTCGGTCGGTCGACCAACGCAGACCGACTAAGTGCAAACAGTAACTCCTGAACGAAAATAGGATTCTAGGGTTAGTCTGTCCATGAACAAATACTGACCGACTAGTTTGGCATCTAGTCGATCGATGAACGTTCTTAGACCGACTAAGAGTAAACAGTAACTCAACTAAAATTAAGATGATGAGTTAGTCGGTTAAAGAAGCATTGCTGACCGACTAGTTTGCAACCTAGTCGGTCAACCAACGTTCTTAGACCGACTAACGATAAACAGTAACTCCTGAGAAATTTAGAAAGCTAACTAGTCGGTCCAAGAAGGATTGCCGACCGACTGGATCGTCATCTAGTCGGTCGGTGGCCCTTCTTACACCGGCTAATGAGCACCAAAAGTTCCGATACGGAGCACGGGGCCCCGGGATCGATTCCTAAGACTCCTAGGCTTGATCTAATAGTTAGATACGACCGTTATGAAGTCCGTCACGAGTGACACACTTCGAAATCGACGATCCTAAGGAAGAAACGAGAAAATACGACGAATCGATCGAAAATGAAAGCTACGGAGACGAAAACCACACATGAGGAGAAAATCCACCAAAACATATATTATATTATATTAAATCCAGATACATGAAAAGCAGTCGTTACACTCTGCATCTCCTTGATGGTTGTCGGCTCCCGCATGTTGATCAGTGCCTCAATTTTGTCGGGGTTGGCCTCGATCCCGCGATTGGTGATCATGAATCCCAGGAACTTGCCGGATCTCACGCCGAACGTGCATTTCGCGGGATTGAGCCGAATATTGTACCTTCGTAGCCGTTCGAAGGTTTCCCTTAGGTCGGCGATGTGGTCAGCAGGATCCTTCGACTTCACCAGCATGTCATCAACGTAGACCTCCAGGTTTCTTCCAATCTGGGAGTCGAACACCTTGTTGACCATTCTTTGGTAGGTTGCCCCCGCGTTCTTCAATCCAAAGGGCATTTTCTTGTAGCAGAAGGTCCCTCGGTCCGTTGTGAAAGCCGTCATCTCTTCATCATCAGGATCCATCTGGACCTGGTTGTACCCAGAGTAGGCGTCCATGAAGCTGAGCATCTCGTATCCCGAGGCGCTGTCTACGAGGTGGTCGATCCGCGGCAGTGGATAGCTGTCCTTGGGACAGGCTTTGTTGAGGTCGCTAAAATCCACACACATCCGCCACTTCCCGTTGGGTTTTCTGACCATTACCACGTTGGACAGCCATTTGGGGTACCAGACTTCTCGGATGAAACCGGCGTCGAGGAGTCGCTCTACTTCATCAGAGGCTGCCTTCATCTTTTCACCACCTAGGTTCCGCTTCTTCTGCCGGACGGGTCTGAAGTTGGGGTCGGCGTTCAATCGGTGAACGATCACCCGGGGATCAACGCCAGGCATGTCTTCGGCCGACCATGCGAAGACGTCCAGGTTGGCCTCCAGGCATTCGACCAGCTTGCGCTTCGAGTCAGGATCCAGCCCTGACCCAATGGAGACGAATCTCCCCTCGACGTTCGTAACCGGGATCTGCTCTTGTTCTCCCGCAGGGGTGGGTCTCGGTCCATGCCTCAGGTCGAGTGAGGCCATTGGATCGCCAGGCCCTCCGACGACCTTCTCGTCTGTCAAGTGGTAGCAGATCTTCTCTCCCTTCGTGTCGCCGTTGATTTGCCCGACCCCCCTTGGGGTCTGAAACCTGATCGTCCGGTGGAGCGTTGAGACCACCGCGTCGATAGCGTTGAGGAGGGGGCGGCCGATGATCCCATTGTACGCCGAGCCGACCTTCAGCACAATGAATTCCACCGTCAGCGTCACCGAATCGGGTGCTCCCCCTAGCGTGACCGGGAGGTGGATCGCCCCGATGATAGGTGCGGAATGTCCCGTGAAACCCACCACGGGCCCCGTGCATGGCTCCAAGTCTTCGCCACGCAGCCCCATCCTTTCCAAAGTCGATGTGAAGAGGATGTCGCACGAGCTGCCGGTGTCGACTAGTAGCCGCCGCACCACGGAGGTATCTACGATCAGGGACACCACCAGCGCTTCGCTCGATCCCGGCTTTTCCCATGTTCTCTCGATCCTACTGCCCCGGGAAGCTAGCGATCGGCCGCCGGTCTCCTCAACACTGTCCTCTGCTCGATCCAAGCTCGCCGCCCGGTTCGCGTGCCTGGGAGGCATGGCCTCGCTCCGCTTGCCACGGGGTAGGTCAGTGCCCACCACCGGGGCCGCGCCTCTTCTCCGCCGCGGGGGGCGGAGCCGTGTCATTGTCGGTGTGGTTGTTTTACGTGGGTGTTCTTTCGTTCCCACAGACGGCGCCAGATGTTTACGGGTGTTTTCTCACCACAGCTCGTTGACCGTCGGCTGTATGGTCAACGTGGTCAAGGGGCCGACTTGGGGGTCCCTTGGGTTCGCCGAGCCTGCTTGTTCTCGGCGCTGGAGAGCTGAGGGGTAGCCTCGGCTCGGTGAATCGCGCTCGGCCTCGGCTGAATCGCGCTCGGCCTCGGTCGGATCCGCGTCGAGGGATAGCCTCGGCGCCTTGCAAGTGAGATGACGCCTGAGCAGCCGTCCTCCTGACGACTGCGATGGGGGTAGCCGACCGACGCTGAGGGGTAGCCTCGGCGCCTCGGATGTCTTCTTCCTGGACAGATGAGGAAACTCGTCAGGGAGGCCGGACCTAGGTTCCGGCCAAATCCCCTCCGATGCCTAAGTCAGATCAGGGTCTGAAAGGGTACTCGGCGGGGGAGATCCGGCTTGCAAGGAAGCCGGAACGTCAACCCAGGCGGCGCGAGTAAAGGGGGAGGGAGGAATATGGTGTGGCGAAAGCCTAGGTCGTTGATGGAGTACCTCTCTGTCGATTACCTGAGTTTCGATCCCCCTCTCCGTCGTCCTGGCCTTCCCCTTATAGGGTCTTCCGTGATTGCCCCACGTCCTGCCTCCTCTCACGTCCTCCCGATCCGCCTCCTCCCACTCGTGCGTAGTGGAGGGGTGGCCCATTAACGGGTCCGTTAATGGCCATCATGGGATCGCGGATTCGGGGGGGTGGTTAATCCGGCCGAATGGGGGCTGGTCGGGTGCCCCCGAGGGCGAATTGTCTGGGCCTTCAGCCCCGTCCGTGGGCTCCCTTCGGGCGGGCATGTCTTCTCTAGTGGGCTTCTCCTTTGAGGTCGGGCCGTGGGCCGTTGTAATTCGGGCTCGTTGATATAAGTTGTAACAATCCTCATTTGAGATTGGGCGTTATCTATCATATGTCCTAATTTTGGGCATCGGTGAAGTCGAAGCCGGTGCCCACGCTCGGATTCGACTCGCTAATGCTTTTGACTGGTGTGATGTACGGACCACGTGATCAGCTGATCGCAAGACCAAATACAATATGCGCAAGTCCAAGTACCTACTGTGACATCAGTATCAAGAGTCATGTTCCACGTGAATCTTACCGCCCATTAATTTTAGTTTTTGCCAATCATTTTATCCACACATTCGGAAGAGTTTCGGGGTGTTTTCTCACCACTTAAATTGTTGTAAGATGGTTCGGAGGTAGCAGCTGACGTAGGATGACGTGTGCCGCTGACTAGATGTTTAGACGAACTATCATCAGACTTTAGGTTGAAGGGGCTCCGATCCGAGCTATCTTCAGGTCCGGGATAATTAAGTTGCTTTATTGTCGACATTGATGATGAGGCATTGATTGAAGTAACGGTCATCGTTGATGAAGAAAACGGGTCACCATGAATGCAAGCCAAAATTGTTGAATCAATGGCCATGAAAGCATGCCATAATTGTTGAATCAATAGCCATGAAGGCGTGCCATAATTGTTGTAACATGTAGTGAACAGTTCAATCCGTGAATTATAATTTATTGTAAATTAATATATTGTTATGATTTCTTGACACACCTCTGTGGGTGTGGGGGAGGGAGGAGGGGGTGTGTGGGTGGGGGAGGGGGGGTGTGTGGGTGGGGGAGGCATTGTGGGGAGAAGGGACAAAGCTGGTAGTGGTTAAAAGACACCCTAAAGAAACCCAACTCTATCCATACACGCGTAAATAGAAGAAAGCTAATTCATGAACTATTTTAATCCTAGTTGGATTGTAGATTTGAGTCCAATGCTTATAAAAAACAAGGTGGAATTAAAAGATTAAAACTCTTAGAAATCCTACGACTCTTGAGAAATCCATTTCAAGTTAAACTCTTTGAATTGGGGTTTTGTTTTGGATCCAACTATTTGGATTAAACCCACACCCACGAATAAACCCAACCCACCCGTTTGCTAACTGGGCCCCCACCGCTTGCAGCTGGGCGAAGCCCAGCCGCTCCTGGCGGCCGCAGCCAGTTGCTGCAGGCCGGACTGTAGGACGACCGGCGTCCTACAGGCCTGCCTGCCTACCAGGACAACGCCTCGTCGTCGGCATATGCTAGAGCATGCATTTGTGGAGTTTTCTAGCTGTCTATTTTAGATGAAACATTCGTAACTCCCAAAGAATATTTCTAGTTCGCATTTTACAACTCATTATGATGCACTTCTCAAATTAGCTGATCACAACTCCTTGTGATTGGTCCCATATTGTTGGATATTGAGGCACCCCTAATGTATTTTGATGATGAACAAATAATTAAGTGTGCTAATCTAATTTGTGATGTGCATGAATTAAAGATCAATTACTAATAGTGATGAGTTCAAAGCTAGGATGATGATATGTACTAAATTAAGACTTGTGGAGCTCATTAATGAAGATAAACATTACAAGTTAGAAGCACAAATTCAAGTGTTGAAGCTCACCCAAACCTCATGGAGTACAAGGAGTTAAGACATGGGCCAAGCTTAAGTGGACTACATTAAAGATTCAAGACCATTGTATTTTTGAGTCTTTTTTATGGAATTTTAGTCATGTCTTAGATGTACAACCATTTATTGAAGCTTCACGTACTTAGGAAAACCCTTGTCATTGTTAAAAATATTTTAAAATCATTTTTGAAACCTTTTCCTATAGTTTTAGGCCATATCTTAAGTTTATTAGGCAAAGTACCTGACCACTCAGACGCCTAGTCAACTATTTACATTGTCTTAAAACTAGGTTAAAAGCATGTCAGAAAGTAATCAACTGTAGTTATGAGACTAGTTGACTAGTTATTAAATACGTGTGGACTAGTACATGAAATATGGTCGATTGGTTTTTACATAGAGCGATCTTCTTTCGAAGACATGCTTGACTAGTCGACTAATATACATAAACTAGTCGACTAGCTGACAAGTAAGCGTACAATAGTCGACTAGCAACTAGCCGTTGATGGTAAGATTTTTCTAGCCATTTTACTAGCTGTTGGGGGGGCATTTTGGGGAGTCTGTCTTGAAGACCTGTCTTGAAGAGATTCACTTTTTATAAATAGAGGGTTGTTTAATGGAGTTATTGTGAACTTATTGGGCTATTTTTGGAAAGAAAAAAGTTTTCAAAGCCCTCTTGAATTCATTCAAAAGATTTTATTGGCCAATGTACTTGACAAGCTTTTAAGCAATTTTCTATTAGCTTTATGTTTTTGATCTCCTAAAGCTTTAATCTACCTTTTTTTAGATCAAGACTTTGTTTCCTTAGCCACTTTCACACAAGCTTCAATTCTTGGCTATAGAAAAGTTGTAACACTCCACTAAAGTAAGGTTTGGAAAATCCTCTATTGAGATGTGATAAGCATATCTTTTCTATTGCTTATTAATCTTCACTTTGTAAGGCGGTGTTGTAAAATACATACTTGCGGTAATTGTACAAGTCATCTTGTAGGGAGACAAGGCAAAGTCTTTAGGTTGTGAGGCAAGGCCGCGTTCTCAGGTTGTGTGGCAAGTGTACTATTCTTCCATAGAAGGCAGTTAGTAATGGATTAAATCCCAAGTGAGTGTGGACTGGAGGTAGCCCTGAGATGTGAACCATAATAAATCTATGTCTTTGCATTGCTTTCATTGTCTCTTGCATTTATCTTTATATTTGCATATTGGTTTACATTTCTGATAGTTATCTCTTACTTGTAAATATATGAGAGTGTGTTGATTAAGATCCCGGTTAGGTAATTCTAATTGGAATCTTAGGTGGAATTTAGAGAAAATATTTTTGTGTAAATTTTATTTGGATAACAATATTCGCCCATAGTGTTTCACTTGCCTTTTATAGGAGATCCCAACTCATATATCACATATACATCAAGTTTCTTCCTTCGATTTTTATGATTAATCATCATCGATATGAGACTCTAAAAAGCATGATTCCTACATCAGCTGCGACTCGATCGTACTCTACGATCATGCCATATGTACGATAGTGACGCTAGCTGCAAGTGAAGACCATCAGTTTTGGAATCGTCGTTAATTATTTGGTATGAGCTGGATTCTCTAAACAACATCTGAGCTTGTCGGTGACAGCTACCGTGCAATCTGGTTTCTTCGTCAAAACTATGTTGCAAAGACATCTAGGACACGTAAAACTGTCAAACCACATTAATACCTTAAAGTCGTGAGCCAAGTATGTGATGCCATAGTCAAATGGTTGGCTAAAAGGTATTACTCTTAAGAAGTTCATCATCTCCACCCTGGCCAGGGATTTACTATGGATCAATATCGACTCCCTGCAACACTAACCTCTAATACCGGAGTAGACGAATCGCTTCTTGACCGCCACCTCCCTTTGTGCGCTTTGGAATATGCCCAGCAAGTACATAGCAATGGTTGCTTGTGCCATTGGTCAGTAAAAGCCCATACATAGCCCTTCTATACGCAAGGTTCTTAGTGCATTTCAAATCATTGGACTAAGCTGTACCAATTATCACTTGAAAGCTTCTATTGATAGTTAGAGTATGATTACCATATAAAAGTTACTCGGTAAGTTGTTTTGTGAACTTATTCTCTAATAAGCACATGTACACCATATCACGATGTTTTAGCATTGAGTGGCTATGAGACCAGGCACTACCATTGCTATGGTAAATGTCAGTGCATACTGGTCTATTTGGAATATCAATGTTTAGTCTTGATATTCTGAAAATCAGGAGCATTTAGGATATGTGTTTAATCGGATCTATTGGGTCTCATTGTCATGCTCTAATCATGATCTCAATGTTCTCTCACAATTCCAATGACATTATCCATGAAATCACATATTAATAACCAAACATACTCAATTTTATCAACGAATCACGTAGATAAAGTATCACCAAATAACATACTATTATTTCGAACAAGATGTTTTAGTTACAACAATCGTCTTAAGAGCATACATTTTTCAACAGCTAAACAAAGATATATTTCTTAACATGCAAGTAAACATGAGCAATGTGAACATATATAAAGTGGGGTCTTTGGCTCACTCCATTCTACAAGAACTATACTCATATCTATCTCTACTTGTTGTTGCTGTTGTGAATTCATATCAAACATCGCAAGATTTGGGAAATCAATCGTGATCATGAGGTGGCAAGATCAATAAGATGAGCATTAACAAAACTAGTCGAAGATCACAAACAAGGTAAGGTACACGTTTAATTATTTTTTTTATATGCAAATAGTAGACTCATATTACGTGTGATGTATTCCGATATATGCATGTGTGTGTGTATCATGACATAACGGCCCATGCTAAATTCCAACCGATTATTATTGAATTCACCATCAAATTCATTAGACTCTAAATCAATGATTGTAGATGGCTACTAGCAAACTAATGCTTGGAATTACAACATGACCACCAAGGATGTTGAATCACAAAATGGATCTTTAAGAAATCATAATCAATATAACAAACAATCAGCGAAGAAAGGAAAAAATAGTTAAATTGTAAATTACTAATAGAATTAATCTTGTTCATGAGTATGGTACACGTCTATAGTTAGCATGTTAAGGATCTAATAAAAGAAAAGCAAATAAAAGCTCCGGTGCTCATTCTAGTGGTTGAATCATTAGACTGCCGCGGAGAAGGCTTGGGTACGAATCCACACCCTTCCCATAACTACCAGTCTGTAAATAACTAAGTAAATGTTATGAGCATGCTTTTGTAGGCTCATTAGTGTAATGGGTATCCAACCATTATGTAACCCTACTTCTATAAATACAGGGCTACGGAGTTCCGTAGCCGCCAAGTTTACAACACGTTATAAGCACGCTTAAAGCTGAGCCGAACCTCTGCCGACAGACGAATCGCGACGTGAAAGAGCTCCCTTCACCGAACGTCGCTAGATCCGGAGGGTAGGATCTAGAGGTAATTTTTTTTCTCTAGATCTAAACTTTTTATGCGCATATGATTGGATCAATGTTTGGTTAGTATAGATCGAATTTTTATCTCAGATCTACATGCTAAATCAACCTTTGAATGATAAATCGACGTTTTTATCACTAAAAATCAAAATTTTACGCTTAAAACGCTGATTTGAAGACTAAAAATAGGTTTTTTAAATAAAAATTCTATTTTTGATGATCTTCTTCCCCAAATCTTCAAACCCAAGAGGGGATTTTTCGTTGCCACGCGGCCAGAAGCCACGAACGCACGAAACCCTCTAGCGATCTCCCCGCAGCCAGAAGCAGCGTCTTGCCACTGCCACTCCTGGCGGCAGCGCTTGCTGCCGCCAGGAGCGGCAGCAGGCGCTGCCGCTCCGACGGCAGCCCGCACTGCCGCTCCGACGGCAGCCCGCACTGCCGCTCCGACGGCAGCCCGCACTGCCGCCCCTGGCGGCAATTGCCGCAGCCGCCAGGAGCGACAACCAGAACCACCGCCGCCTAAAACCCCCCTCCATCCCCCCTGCGTGCGAACGAACCCTAGCCGCCAGAAGCGGCAGCCCACGCGACGCAGACCCTAGCAGGTTATACTGGATCGCACGGCAGATCGCCTCCAAAAACCCTAACTAGGGGTTTTCCATAAAAATTTTGTTTTTACAAATTCTTTTTCAGATTTAATTAAGTTTTTTCTTCGTTAAATTCTGATTAATTACATGCTTTATAAATCATCGCATTTTTGGATTATTTGATTATTATACTTTTAATTATTAGGAAGATCTTGCGACCGCTCTGTCGTTAGTTAACTAACCTAACGGTGTATGACGTTGCCCAGTGGTCCAATAATTATCAAACGAAAAATTTTCATTTCCATTATAAAATGCCTGTGATGATTAATTGCCTGTGATGATTAATTATCTGCGATTAAATAAAATGCCTGCTGCATTTTTCTGCGACGTATGTTTATATTTGTTGTGGTTTTGGATCGGCTAGCTATCGTCATTATTTTCCTCGCATTTTTTCCTTTTTGAGAGAAATTGTAGTGAGGATAAAATTGTATAATTCCAAGACTGGCGCACGTCCCACGAAGATGAAGATCTATTTTCAGAAGAATATGGGCCCCACGAGGGTTCCCGAGTTGTATTTTCTATTTTATGGGACCATATGGATTTTATTTTAAATGGTGATTAGCCGATCCACACAACAAATATCTGTGTCTGAAATGCATAATAACTTGTTTTATTTTAAAAATATCTAATTATTGCTCATTTTTAACATGCTAGAGATAATTGATAAAATCGCGAGCGTCGACTTTGACGTATTGGATGCTACATGCAAAAATTATCTAAGCTGGCAGTTGGATATCAAATTCCACCTGCGCTCACAGGGACTGAGTCATGCCATTGATGTAGGCGATAAGGTTTCTGACATAGATAAAGCGAAAGCAATTATCTATATCAGACGTCATATCGATCGAACCCTGAAGGCCGATTACCTCACTGTGGAAGACTCTTACGAGTTATAGACTGTAACGCCCCGCTCCCCAGGATACCTGGGAAGTATGAATCCGTCCAAGGTATTCCTAAGGCAACGAGTGTTACGAAGGAAAAGTACAAAAACTCTAGCAGGTCCACTGCGCACTGCTGGGATAGTACCTGTAATGTTCCCAAAGCACAACCAAACAACCAAAACATAAACACGGAAGGAATCACAGAAGGGAACTGTACAGCAACTAAACCCAAAGAAAAGTCTGATATATATACATCATCCAGCAACACATACATCCATCATAAACATCTCGTCACTACCCAAACAAACCCCAACAGTACAAACACCCTCTCCTCACCCCTCGCCATCCCAAAGTAACTCATCCACAGAACTCCACTGCTCCACTTCCTAGCCATCAACCAACTCCATCACCAACACCTGAAAAGTCAACGGTGGGGCACGTCAACGCGTGACCCAGTAGGAATTCCATATCTCAACTAGTCCTTACATAAAGTGTGGAAAGGTGCACGTGAGCAGGCAGAGTGTATGACATGGCATAAACATCAAGCATCATAATGAAACATAAGGCAAGTTATAAGAGCTACAAAGGTGAAGTGAGCTACAACATCAATCAAGATACAAATGAGACTTAAGGGTACAAGAGGGTCTATCATGGCTATGGGACAATGGCCTTATACATGCATGGTTCATGGGTCATCATGGCATGCCTTCATGTAAAAGATAATTTCACATTTCCAACATCTCATTTCCAACATCATATCAAGGTGTCATGCACATCGTGCCATGTCCACCATACCACACCACACCAAATCATACCACATTACCATTCAACATAAATACATGTCATGTCCACCATATCCATCCCACCATGTATAAGCATCCATGTCCAAAAGCATGTTACAAAACATAAAGGCTAATTCCATGATTCATAAAAAAAGTAAGTACTTCACTTCCACCTTCTCATCTTTCACATACCAACCGAACAACATCAAACCCCCATAAAGCCATGGAAAATAACCACAAATAAAGAATAAGATCAACATCCAACAATGCAGCTTGCTGGGAAAACAGAACAGTCAGATTGATGAGCACATTTCTCCATACTTTCGTATCAAACATGTCCATACAATATAAATGAAAGTTGCTGATATGATTGTGCTAGATTCACCTAATTTTCATACAGAAATATGAACTGGATGATTTTATGGTGAATTGGTTTGGTGAGACCTGACGAATCTGTTTTTCAGACAGATTCCAGGACTGTCTTGATTGCTGATTTTAGGCATAGTAACAGTCGGAATTACGAAAACATTATCTCAGGGAAAATTGTAAAGAAGTCGATATCTTTCCAACGAGACCAAGATTACCAATTTTCTATGAAGTGTGCAGGGACTGATCTACGTTTTGCAAACTGTGACCAGACTGAGGAAAAACCGACATGTTGTAAAGATGGAATTTTTACTCCTAATTGCAATCTGAATTAACAAATGTTCTCAACATGAAAGTTATAGATAACAATCAAATCTTTAACCGATAAAAGTTTCAGAGCAATACTCAATTCTAGATTGGAAGAACTAAGCAGAACAATCAGCATGTAAATCTGTTCACCGCACAAAACCATCCAAAACTCAGGATTGCTCACCGCGCACAACCATACAAATCTCATGATTGCTCACCGTGCACAACCATACAAAACTCAGGATTGCTCACCGCGCACAACCATACAAATCTCAGGATTGGCATAAGAAAAGGTATAGCCACAACAACAACCACCATGAAACTAAGCATGCAACTCTAATACTAGTTGGAGATGGAATCCTACCTTAGGGGTGATGAGAGATAAGGGGGTAGCCCAAATCCCTGTGGCTCCTCCTCCTTCAAATCCTTCTCCTTCTTCCTTCTCTTCTCCCTCCACAAGCTCCCAGAATGAGCAACGGCACCCCAAACAACGACAAGGATGCTACGGGTGTGTGCAGAGTGAGGGTGGCGTAGCCCTATGGGTGCTCAGCCTCCCTAATGTCTAAGAATGAGCAAGGGGAAGGGATGAATTCAGCCTGATCTTTGGGGAGAGAGTGAGATATTTTTAGAAGAGTTTAGAAACGAGGAGAATTTGGGGAGAAAGAGTAGAAGAGCCAAGAATTACGTAGAAGAGTCAAGAAGCTATATGCACAAAACCATACAAACTTCAGAATTGCTCAATGCACAAAACCATACAAACTTCAGAATTTCAGAATTTCAATGGCGATGATTTTACTAAGAATTTCAAAGGTAAATTTGTGAAACTAAGCCATGGCATGTAAATTAGAAATGTCAAGAAGTCATGTTTACAAGTTTGCCATCCTCCACAAATATCTCTGCCACTATACTCACCCACCCAATCTTAATTACAAGTATGCCATTACTTCTCACACTCTCATATTGATTTACAGGAATGCCACTAACCTTAACCCCTTTCACACTAGCCTCTCTACACCAATCCTACACACCCATTCACACGCATACACATATCATCACATAACCTCCTTCATGCATCACATACACATGCATGACCTCACTATTCCTGCATGTACTCTATACCCACATTACTAAACACACTATATTACTAACACATAAGCCTTCAACGAACATCCATGGGCAACCATGCAAGCACCCAATAAGAATACACCATTAGCATCAATTAAATTAATAATTCTAATAGTAAGTCTATTTACTAGGACTACTCCACACAATCATATAATATTACTATACCACTTCATAGTTCACTGCACACACTACATGCACAAGCAACCATATAAAGTACATGCAATCATGTACTCATTGATATATAAGCATGTACACAATACATAGTATACAGATATACACTCTACTTCCATTCCAAAAATATAGGCCCTACGTATATGGCACTCTGGGCCATTACATTCTACCCACCTTAAAAATCAAGTCCGTCCTCGGACTTCCCAAACTAGGGGTCAACTTAAGAATGGACAGACTTAGACATTTAGGTCATTATACCCCATGCATACAGACACTATAACAAAAGCAAAGCATACTCACGTGCATACATTTACACGGATATCAAATAGTCATACACATAACCGGGCATACACCTACCCATGCATGGGCACACACCCATACACGTCAATGTACAGATCATACCAACATACACGTACATTCAACTATACACACACATCATAGGTACATCCATATACCTATATACATATCAATACACATAGATAACTATACAACATATATTCATCCATACACAGGTGTAAGCGTACCAGCTTACAGCCATACATGTATCATATACTCATCACATATATCAACTCATAATACAAGTGCTCTTAAGACATATCCACACATACATGGGTGGAACTCAAAGATCCACACATGCATCTGCACACTCTACATGTGCATACATCACATACAGTATATATCCACTGCACAATACATCTATACATTACCTGCACCTCAATCAAGTATATATACACAATTCACACTGCTCATAAGTCAATCATTTACTATCACATATACTTCAAATACAATCACATAGCCATATAATCATTCATACATATACCATAATCATATGCACATGAGTATATCATCTCAATATACTCGAAAAAACCACATTCAACACTTATAGAGCAACAGACATATCCGTACATATACATACATGCTTACTCAATAACCACTCTATTGTCTACCCGCAGGGCTCTATACCTCAAGCTTCTGATATCAGGGCTCTATCTTAAGGCAGAACTCCTACACACCTTAAGACCAAACTACCGCTGGAACACTACACGCACTACCCTTACACAGCCGCAGTGCGGTGACCTGCATGGGCCACCAACTGCAACGCCCCGCTCCCCAGGATACCCGGGAAGAACGAATCGGTCCAAGGTATTCCTAAGGCAACGAGTGTTACAAAGGAAAAGTACAAAAACTCTAGCAGGTCCACTGCACACTGCTGGATAGTACCTGTAATGTTCCCAAAGCAACAACCAAACAACCAAAACATAAACACAGAAGGAATCACAGAAGGGAACTGTACAGCAACTAAACCCAAAGAAAAGTCTGATATATATACATCATCCAGCAACACATACATCCATCATAAACATCTCGTCACTACTCAAACAAACCCCAAAAGTACAAACACCCTCTCCTCACCCCTCGCCATCCCAAAGTAACTCATCCACAGAACTCCATTGCTCCACTTCCTAGCCATCAACCAACTCCATCACCAACACCTGAAAAGTCAACGGTGGGGCACGTCAACGCGTGACCCAGTAGGAATTCCATATCTCAACTAGTCCTTACATAAAGTGTGGAAAGGTGCACGTGAGCAGGCAGAGTGTATGACATGGCATAAACATCAAGCATCATAATGAAACATAAGGCAAGTTAAAAGCTACAAAGGTGAAGTGAGCTACAACATCAATCAAGATACAAATGAGACTTAAGGGTACAAGAGGGTCTATCATGGCTATGGGGACAATGGCCTTATACATGCATGGGTTCATGGGTCATCATGGCATGCCTTCATGTAAAAGATAATTTCACATTTCCACTTCTTATTTCCAACATCATATCAAGGTGTCATGCACATCGCGCCATGTCCACCATACCACACCACACCAAATCATACCACATTACCATTCAACATAAATACATGTCATGTCCACCATATCCATCCCACCATGTATAAGCATCCATGTCCAAAAGCATGTTACAAAACATAAAGGCTAATATCCATGATTCATAAAAAAAGTAAGTACTTCACTTCCACCTTCTCATCTTTCACATACCAACCAAACAACATCAAACCCCCAATAAAGCCATGGAAAATAACCACAAATAAAGAATAAGATCAACATCCAACAATGCAGCTTGCTGGGAAAACAGAACAGTCAGATTGATGAGCACATTTCTCCATACTTTCGTATCAAACATGTCCATACAATATAAATGAAAGTTGCAGATATGATTGTGCTAGATTCACCTATAAATTTTCATACAGAAATATGAACTGGATGATTTATGGTGAATTGTTTGGTGAGACCTGACGAATCTGTTTTTCAGACAGATTCCAGGACTGTCTTGATTGCTGATTTTAGGCATAGTACAGTCGGAATTACGAAAACATTATCTCAGGGAAAATTGTAAAGAAAGTCGTTATCTTTCCAACGAGACCAAGATTACCAATTTCTATGAAGTGTGCAGGGACTGATCTACGTTTTGCCAAACTGTGACCAGACTGGAGGAAAAACCGACATGTTGTAAAGATGGAATTTTTACTCCTAATTGCAATCTGAATTAACAAATGTTCTCAACATGAAAGTTATAGATAACAATCAAATCTTTAACCGATAAAAGTTTCAGAGCAAACTCAATTCTAGATTGGAAGAACTAAGCAGAACAATCAGCATGTAAATCTGTTCACCGCACAAAACCAACCAAAACTCAGGATTGCTCACCGCGCACAACCATACAAATCTCAGGATTGCTCACCGCGCACAACCATACAAAACTCAGGATTGCTCACCGCGCACAACCATACAAATCTCAGGATTGGCATAAGAAAAGGTATAGCCACAACAACAACCACCATGAAACTAAGCATGCAACTCTAATACTAGTTGGAGATGGAATCCTACCTTAGGGGTGATGAGAGATAAGGGGGTAGCCCAAATCCCTGTGGCTCCTCCTCCTTCAAATCCTTCTCCTTCTTCCTTCTCTTCTCCTCCACAAGCTCCCAGAATGAGCAACGGCACCCCAAACAACGACAAGGATGCTACGGGTGTGTGCAGAGTGAGGATGGCGTAGCCCTATGGGTGCTCAGCCTCCCTAATGTCTAAGAATGAGCAAGGGGAAGGGATGAATTCAGCCTGATCTTTGGGGAGAGAGTGAGATATTTTTAGAAGAGTTTAGAAACGAGGAGAATTTGGGAGAAAAGAGTAGAAGAGCCAAGAATTACGTAGAAGAGTCAAGAAGCTATATGCACAAAACCATACAAATTTCAGAATTGCTCAATGCACAAAACCATACAAACTTCAGAATTTCAGAATTTCAATGGCGATGATTTTACTAAGAATTTCAAAGGTAAATTTGTGAAACTAAGCCATGGCATGTAAATTAGAAAGGTCAAGAAGTCATATTTACAAGTTTGCCATCCTCCACAAATATCTCTCCCACTATACACACCCACCCAATCTTAATTACAAGTATGCCATTACTTCTCACACTCTCATATTGATTACAGGAATGCCACTAACCTTAACCCCTTTCACACTAGCCTCTATACACCAATCCTACACACTCATTCACACACATACACATATCATCACATAACCTCCTTCATGCATCACATACCCATGCATGGCCTCACTATTCATGCATGTACTCTATACCCACATTACTAAACACACTATATTACTAACACATAAGCATTCAACGAACATCCATGGGCAACCATGCAAGCACCCAATAAGAATAAACCCTTAGCATCAATTAAATTAATAATTCTAATAGTAAGTCTACTTACTAGGACTACTCCTCACAATCATATAATATTACTATACCACTTCATAGTTCACTGCACACACTACATGCACAAGCAACCATATAAAGTACATGCAATCATGTACTCACTGATATACAAGCATGTACACAATACATAGTACACAGATATACACTCTACTTCCATTCCAAAAATATAGGCCCTACGTATATGGCACTCTGGGCCATTACATAGACCGCTCTCGAGGATAGATACAAACATCTAAAACATGTTATCCTTCCCCGAGCGCGATATGAATGGGAGAACCTCCATCTCCAAGACTTTAAGTCTATCGCCGAGTACAACTCGGCACTTTTCAGTATCACCTCACGCCTGAAGTTGTGTGGTGAGAAAGTGACGGAGGAGCGCATGTTAGAGAAGACGTATGCATCCTTCCACGAGAAGGATGCCATGCTTATGCAACAGTATCGTGAATGAAAGTTCACGAAATACTCGGAGCTTCTCTCATGCCTTCTGATGACAGAACAGAATAGAGACCTCCTTCTGGCCACCCATAACTTGCACCCTGTTGGTACTGCACCTGCGCCTGAAGCGCACCACATCTCCTCCCAGAAGAAGAGGACCAACTTCAGAGGCAAACTCCAGAAGGGAAAGACAATGAAGAAGCAGACTAGAGGATCTCCTCCAAAGACCAACAATGAAGTGAAGATAGAAAATGTGTGGAAGAGGAAAGCCAACGACCAGACATCTACCCCCAGAAAATACTGGGAAGATAAATGCCACAGGTGTGGCATGACTGGACACTGGTCCAGAAATTGTCGGACTCCACGCCACCTCCAGGACTTGTACAAAGCTAGCCAGAAGCCAGCCGAAACAAACCTGGTGGAACACAAAGACCTGGCACCAATCAGGTTCATCGCTGAGGACTTCTCAAACGATGACATGCTCGACTGAAGCCTTATCTATTTTCTTTCTGCAATACATTGTAGTTAAAACAATTTACTCTCCAGGTATTTGTTTTCTAGCATGTTGGATAATTTTCAGACGTTGAATGATATTTGGTTATCTTTGTGCCTTATACTGCTATGCTTTTCCTCTCTTACTTTAGATGGATTATAAATGCCTAGTGGACAGTGCCTCTACGCACACGATCCTCCAAGATATTTGCTTTTTTCAAAGCATGCATAAATACGATGGAACCGTGAATACCATTTTCGGTCCGTCAGGGATAATTGAAGGATCAAGGGAAGCACATTTTCTGCTCCCCAACAAAACATAACTACTAATAAAAGATGCTCTTTTCTCCCTAAGCTCACATAGAAACTTGTTAAGTTTCAAAGATATCCGTTTAAACGGATACCACTTAGAAACGGTGAACAAACAAAACAAAGAATTCTTGTATGTAACGACTCATAAAAACGGTACTAAAATCATCGTTGAGCGTTTTGAGGGACTCTCGTTGGGTCTCTACCATACAAAGATACGAGCAATGGAAGCTAACACACGTGAGCACCGGAAGTGCAATAATCAACCAGAATTCCAACTCTGGCACAATAAACTCGGACACCCTGGATCGGACATGATGCGTCGCATCATATCCCAATCCCGTGGAATTAACTCAAAAAAGCCTGAAGCTACTTCGAAAGGGTGCATTTTCTTGTCCCACTTGTCACAAAGGGAAATTGATTACGAAACCACTCAACTTAAGGTGGACTCAGAGTCTCTCAGCTTCCTAGAGAGAATACATGGGGACATTCGCAGGCCTATTCACCCCGCAAGTGGTCCTTTTTGGTACTACATGGTACTGATAAACGCATCTTCCAAATGGTCGTATGTGTGCCTCCTGTCCACCCGCAACGTAGCCTTTGCAAAGCTACTGGCACAAATCATTAAGTTGCGGGCACATTTCCCAGACAACCAGATCAAGAAATTGCGTCTGGATAACGCTGGGGAATTCACATCACAAGTCTTCCTAGACTACTGCCAAGCAACTGGCATTGAAGTTGAACATCATGTAGCTCATGTTCACACCCAGAACGGGTTAGCCGAATCTCTTATAAAGAGACTACAATGGATTGCTCGTCCATTGTTATTGCAATCCCAGTTACCGGTGACTACATGGGGACATGCCATCTTGCACGCTGCATCGCTAATAAGATTACGACCGTCAGGTAGTCAATCTTATTCTCCAATGCAACTCGCATATGGGACTCCACCGGATATCTCTCACTTGAGGACATTCGGATGCGCTGTCTATGTCCCCATAGCACCACCGCAGAGGACCAAGATGGATCCTCAACGCCACCTGGGTATCTACATAGGATTCGACTCACCATCGATCATTAGATACCTGAAACCACTAACAGGTGACGCCTTTAAGGCACGTCTAGCAGACTGTGAGTTTGACGAAAATACCTTTCCCAAACTAGGCATAAACACGGAGAAGCCAGAAGCTTCAAAGACCATTTCATGGGATACCAAAACTTTATCCCACTTTGATCTGCGTACAAACCAATGTGAAGATGAGATCCTGAAGACCCTCCAAATACAGAATACAGCTCACATTTTACCGGATAAATTTACTGACAACCAGAAGATTGTCAAATCACACGTCCCTACTACAAACACGCCAGCTAGGATTGGCATACCTAAAGATGGATGCTGGATGCAATCCACCTGCAGCAGAAGCGGCCGTACCTCAACAAAAGAGGGGACGACCTCAGGCTCCATGGATAAATCCCCTCGAAAGAGGAAAACTCTTGGAGTAATGATAACGATACCACCACAAGATGCTGAGCTTAGCCTAGATACATCTCCCCTCCTAAAACCCTTGTAGAGAAAATATAGGAGAAATATCATTAAACTATGTACGTACTGGGGAGGTTCTGGACAGAAAAAACATAATCATCGATGATAACTTCACGCTCATTATTGCCAATCATGTCACTGAATACGACGATGAGACCGATCCACGCTCTCTAGCAGAATGTAAACACAGAGAGGGTTGGCCAAAGTGGAACGATGCAATAGGAGTAGAGCTGGACTCACTCTCGAAGCGCAAAGTTTTTGGACATGTAGTCCTAACACCGATGGGTGTTAAACCTGTGGGATATAAATGGGTATTCGTAAGAAAAAGAAATGAAAATAATGAGATCGTACGCTACAAAGCGCGCCTTGTTGCACAAGGCTTTTCCCAACGACCAGAAATGGACTATGATGATATATATTCCCCGGTCATGGATGCGATCACTTTCCGTTTCATTATTAGCCTAACTACTATGGAAGGCCTGGATATGCAGCTCATGGTCGTTGTGACTGCATACATATATGGCAATATAGATAAGGATATCTATATGAGACTTCCAGACGGCTATAAACTACAGACGAAAAGGACAGAAAGACCTCGGGACGTCTACTCTGTCAAACTCCAAATGTCGATGTATGGTCTAAAACAGTCGGGGAGAATGTGGTATAACAGACTCAGTGAATTCCTAGTGCAACAAGGATTCACAACTAATGAAGTCTGCCCTTACATCTTTATAAGAGCAAAAGGAACGTGATTCGCAATTATTGCCGTCTACGTAGACGACTTAAACCTCATCGGATCTCCTTAAGAGATAGCTGAGATATCCAAGAGACTTACATAGACTTTTGAGATGAAAGACCTTGGCAAAACGAGGTTCTGCCTAGGCTTACAAATCGAACACCTAAGCGGGGGAATCCTGTTACATCAATCCACCTACACAAAGAAGTTGCTGAAAAACTTCCTTATGGACAAATGTCATCCGCTTAGTACACCAATGGTTGTCAGATCACTGAATATTAATACGGACCTCTTCCGGCTGCTGGAAGAGGGGGAGGAAGCACTGCGTCCCGAAGTACCCTACCTGAGTGCAATTGGAGCACGCCTCTACTTGGCAAACTGCACGCGTCCCAATATAGCGTTCGCAGTTAACCTACTAGACAGATACAATTCAGCGCCTTCAAACCGCCACTGGAACGGAGTGAAGCACCTTTTGCGCTACCTCCAAGGGTCAGTTGACCTGGGACTATACTTCAAGAAAGGCGTATCCTCCAACTTAGTTGGTTATGCATATGCAGGATACAGATCTGACCCTCACACCGCTAAGTCCCAGACCGGCTTCATATTCACCTATGGTGGAACGGCTATCTCATGGCGATCTGTGAAGCAGACTTCAACAACAACCTCATCCAACCACTCCGAACTCATTGCGATCCATGAAGCTAATAGAGAATGCTTCTGGCTTCGTTCAGTCATCCACCACATCCGTGTGACAACCGGCCTGAAGACGGGAGATCTTGGACCAACGACCATGTACGAAGATAATGCTGCCTGCATAGCTCAACAACGAGGTGGCTACATCAATGGTGACAGGAGGAAGCACATTTCCCCCAAACTCTTCTGGACGCATGAACAAGTAGACAACCAGATCGACATCCAGCAAATCCAGTCTTGCAACAACCTGGCAGATCTATTTACTAAAGCTTTACCTCGCCGTACCTTTAGAAAACTTGTAATATGAATTTGGATGAGACAGATGAAAGATCTACAAGCCTGAAGCTTGTACGCAACATAGGGAGTTAATGTTGAGTTGTGCCCTTTTTTCCCTAGCTATTGGTTTTGCCCACTAGGTTTTCCATAGCCAAAAGTTTTAACGAGGCAACCAAATCAACTCTGAATCCAGAAGTATCCACCTCTGATGATATCCATCGATCAGTGGAAGTTATAGAGACATGTACTCTTTTCCCTTAGCCACTGGTTTTTCCCACTAGGTTTTATATGGCAAAGGTTTTAACGAGACAAGAACTCTTAACTTAGGATCCAGAAGTATTCATACCCCCATGATCAGATAAGCTATATGAACCCTGAAGCGCTCATATACCTAGCAAAAACTGTCACGCCTCGTTCCTTAGAATACCCTGCATTTAATTTTTTTCCAAGTATCCTGAAGAGTGAGGGTGATGAGAGAGGAAAAGAAAGAGAAAGAAGAAATAGAACAAGCAGGCCACTGCGCACATGCTGGGATAGTACAAATGAAGCTCCACTATAATATCAAACAACTCATAAATAACATAGATCTACAACATCATATCATATATATAAGAACTCCCATTAATTTACATAGTCCAGGTACACCACTACATGTACACCATCACTCTCACCTCCTAAAACAACCATGCCACACCACAACTACAGCTCACACCAAGTGCTACCCCTTAAACCCGACTCCAAGTCACCACCAACCATGCTGACCCTGCTACCTGAAAAATAAGGGGGAGCACGTCAATGCGTGCCCCAGTAGGAACCAACTTGGATTTGGAACACTGTTTTAAGGTTATTAATCCACAAGACAAGGCAAGAGAAATAAGGCACGCAAACTAAGTGTCGTAATGAAGAATAAATAGCTAGTAAGGGATCATACCTGCGGTCCAATGTCGAGCTGCTGCAAGAAAAGGGTTAGCACGAATAATAATAATAATAATAATAACACAAGTGTTCAAGCAACTAATATCTAATAAAATAAGTGCAAGTGCCTGAGGCATGACACAGAGTCACAAGGAACATGCAAAGGGAAAGAAAAGTACTGCCAGCAGAAGGAGTAACATGCAAATTCTTATCTTTTTATTTAATAATTGAATTAATTAGAACTTGGGTAAACTATGTGATACCAGGACCCGGACTTCACCCCAAATTTGGGGTGAATATAGCATACGACGCAGTGGACACGGGCACTGTACGCCGGGCCTCTCAGCTCCCCCGTCCCTGGCAGGAGTGAGGCTCATATCACAACCTCCGTATGTCCTCTCCCCTTCCACCCCCGGTAAAGGCGAGTGGGTATAAAAGTCACATCCACTCCCGGTAAAGGCGAGTGGGTATAAATATCACATATCACATAATCATCTCCCAACTTCACAGTCCACGCCTCATATCTACAATTTACTCAAATTACACCTAAAACCCTGGTTCTGCTAACTCACCCTCATTAGAGAGGACTGAGATATATCCAATTTTATAAGTTAACACCATACGTAACACGTTAGGGGTCATGATGGCATGGTTGACATATTACCTTAGTTGTCCATCATTAAACATAGGGTCATGCACTCACATGACATGCCCTCTATTACAACACATCATCCATTCACAATTACAAACGTGATATGGATATGGTGTAATGTTATATCACATAGGTATGAGTAGTACCTTGGATATGTATAATAATACGTGTAGAGACTTAATTGTGATGTGTGATGTATATGTTTGATGTGTAAATATGTGTGCCAAGATGTTTATATGAAGAACATATATGTATGTGTATGTGATGATGCATATAGTGATATGGATGTGCTACTAGATGGGTAATAGGATGTATATCTGTGACATGTGTGCGATACGGATGTGTATGGATGATAGTGAAGCATATAGGGTATATAAGTGTGGTGTAGATATGTATTCTTGTTTGTGCTTCCTGAATAGTAAGACCATCCTACCTAGCTGACCTCGGCAAGGTGCACGCCCTAGGAAGTCCGAGGACGGACTTTATTTTAAGGTGCGTAGGATGTCATGCCTAATTTTGCGCTATACGTGTATTCTACTGAATACGCGTGGTGTTTCTACCTACGATGCATGCGTGGGCATGAAATAAGCGTAGATATCGACGTATGTGACGTAATGCCAAGGAGATTAGGTCGTAATACGTGGCTAAGGGAAGAGAATGCGAAATGTGAATGCGGAAGAAGTGCAAATGACGTCGTGGGTGTAAAACGACAGGAATGGGTTAGACGTGTGTGTGATGCATGTATGCACGCATGGATGTGCATGGATGTGTGTAAGGGGAGCCATGCTTGCGTGAAAAGGGGTTAGGGGTCAATGGCAACCCCCGTAAATTTTTAGAAAGGTCAGGAGCAAAACGGTCATTTGGTCTAAAATTGCTGAGCGTACATCCCAAGGTTGTGTGTGCATAAAGTAATGGCAAACTTGTAAATACTTGGAACATGGGAGGGTATTTTGGTCATTTTCACATGGAATATTCCTTTGGAATATTCCATTCTGAGAAGAGAAGAAAGGAATATGAAGGAGAATATTCCTTAGATTTTTCTCCTTCCTTCTTAACTCTTCTTTCTTTTCTTTTCTACACTAGTCTCCATTCTCTCTCCCCTCTCCCCTACCATGGCCAGCCACCCACCCTCACTATGGCCGAAATTCTTCAAAAAAAAAGAGGAGGAAGAAGAAGAGGAAGAGGAAGAGGAAGAGAAGAGAAGAGAAGAAGAAATGGGTTTCTTGAGGTAGGATCTAACTTGGTTTTGGAAATCAATTAGGGTTTATTTTTATTATGTTTTGACATCATGTTTACTCAATTTAGATTAGGAGTAATCAAATTAATGTGTTATACTTCAATTTCATGCAAAACCCCCTTGAAAATCCAAGCAAAATTATCTCTTTGAAATCCTGAAATTTTGAGGTGTATTGTTCCTTTAATTCTAATTACTGTAGCTCGAATTAGGTTTCGAAAAAATATATGTGTGTAGATCTTGAAGTCCTACCCCAAAATCATATAAATTTTGGCATATGTTCAATTCAGAAATTGGTAGTAAAAATTCCAACTTTACAGCATGTCTGTTTGATTTCCAGTTTTGACACATTCCAGTAGAAATGGCCTAAACACTTGCACACATCTTGGAATTTTATGATCTTGGTCTTGTTGGAAAGCTAACAAGTTTTTCTAAAAGTTCATCAAAGTGCTCTTATGTCGAATTTCTGGCTAGAACATGCCCAAAATTGGCTTTGAACACAGACCCTAAAATCTGTCTGAAAAACAGAATTGACACACTTCACCAATTAATTCACCATAACTCATATGCTTAATATTTTTGCATGAAATTTTATCTGTGAATCCAGGACTAATATACCTATAACTTTCATTTGAAAAGTTTTGTTAAATTCTGTCTAAAATTGGGTGATATCTGCTATCCTTTATGCCTGCACATGCAATTCCAGCAAACTGAAATGGATAAGTGGTGTGATGTATTGTGCATCGTTGCTAAACCACCCTCAATGATACACGATTAATGTTCTTACATGTAAATTAGATTAATTATATATCTTGCCAAGTGAATTTCTAATGTGCTTATGGACATGCACGTCACGCTCACCACATGTTTGTGAAAATGCCTGAATGAAAGCAATGTCAGAAATGTGAGAAATGCGTTGTGAAATAGTAATGATGGGGTCATGTGAAGCATGATTTCATATGTGATGAATGATAAATTGAAATGAATATGATGAAGGGCATGACACTTGAGTGCATGACCCATTTGATATATGATTTGGTTATAATACAGGGCATGGCACTTCGGTGCGTGACACATGCTGATATGAGTATGGAATATGAAATCATGCATCATGTCCCCTTCAGTGCTATATATAATGTTAATGATGATTTAGAATGTCTCATTCCTCTCTAATGAGGGTGAATTAGCAAAAAAAACCTGGGTTTAGGTGGGATTTGAGTAAATTGTGGATATGAGACATGGACTGTGAAGTTAGGAGATGATTATGTGATGTGTGGAGTTTACACCGACTCGCCTTTACCGGGAGTGGAGGGGATTTTTACACCCACTCACATTTACCGGGAGTGGAGGGGTAAGGAGGTGGAGAGCCTCACTCCTGCCAGGGACGGGAGAGCTGAGAGGCCCGGCGTACAGTGCCCGTGTCCACTGCGTCGTGTGCTAGTTCACCCCAAATTTGGGGTGAAGTCCAGGTTTTGGTACCACACAGTTTACCCAAGTTCCAATTAATTCAATTATAAAATAATAAAATAAGAATTTGTGTGTTACTCCTTCTGCTGGCAGCACTTCCCCTTCCCTTTGCCTGTTTCTTTGTGACTTTGTGTCATACCTCAGGCGCCTGACTTATCTTATTAGATAATGGTTGCTTGAACATTTGTGTTATTATTATTATTGTGCGTGCTAACCCTTTTCTTGCAGTAACTCGACATTGGCCCGCAGGTATGGTCCTCTTGTTTAGTTACTTAATTTTCATTATGTTACTTAGTTACACGCCCTATTTCTCTTGTCTTGCCGTGTGGGTTGAAAACTTTAGAATGGTGTTCCAAATCCAAGTTGGTTCCTACTGTGGCACACATTGATGTGATCCTCCTTATTTTTCAGGTAACAGGGTAGCAGGGTCAGCTTGATTGTAGGTGACTTGGAGTTGGGAATCAGGGGGTAGTACTCGGTGTGAGCTGTAGCTTGTAGAGTGACTTGGTTGCCTTGGGAGGCAGAGAGTGACGGTGTATATGTAGTGGTGTACTTGGAGTATGTGTATTAATGGAAGTTGTTGTATGTATGATATGTTGTTGTTGATCTATGTATTCATGAGGTCATTTTGATGTTATTGTGAAGCTTTACTTGTACTATCCCAGCATGTGCGCAGTGGCATGCTTGTTCGGTTTTTTACTTTTTTTCTCTCTCATCACCCTCACGCTTCTGAATACTTGGAAAAAAATTATTAAACGCCGGGTATTCTAGGGAACGGGGCGTGACAGTTTTTGGCGGCCCATGCAGGTCACCGCACTGCGATGTGCGTAAGGATAGTACATGTAATGCTTCAGTAAGTGATTGGGATACATTAGCTCTAAGGTGGGTAGTGACCTTAGAGTCTTAAGTGGTTCACTCTGAAACTCCTAGCTTAGGAAGTCAGGGGATGAATTTATTAAAGTGGAGTATACTATAGATGTATACATGTGTATATGTAGCTGGGTGAACCCGTGGATATAGGTGCATTTGTTGTGCTTAGAGATTTGAATTATATATGTTTTGGTATACTTGTATATTTGAATGACATGAACGTTACATGCATCATGGATGCTTGTAGTAGTATATGGATACGTGTGGATGCATATACTATGTGGTGAATACTTGAATTTATGTATACTACGCCTCTATAAAAGTACATGATACGGATATGTGAGGCTAATATGTGGTATACTTGTGTGACTCTGAGACATAGGTGACATATACATGTTTATTTGTGAATGTATATTAGTGGGTACATGTAAGCTAGTGGAGACATATACATGGTAGAGGTGTGAGTGAAGATATGTACGTGCGAAATATGAGTACATGCAAGCGTTTCTATCTATTGAATCATGGTTGTGTTCCCATATAGGGAACGTACCCAGGTGTGTATATCTATCCTTGTATAGATAGAGTAGGTGAAATGTCTATATTGTCTTTGGACA
This sequence comes from Scilla litardierei, assembly GCA_030789695.1. Taxonomy (NCBI): domain Eukaryota; kingdom Viridiplantae; phylum Streptophyta; class Magnoliopsida; order Asparagales; family Asparagaceae; genus Scilla; species Scilla litardierei. The sequence continues at coordinate 2,140,533 of CM061134.1, read as the reverse complement.
TATGGAGGAAGGTGCAGGTGTGTGAATATATGTGTGCTTGTGTGAGTAGGTGGTGTAGATATATACGTGTGAAAAGTTAGTGTGTATATATATCGCTAGTGTTGCATTACTATGGTAAGAATTCCTAGTGTATTAAAAGGGTTTAAACAACCGAGAATATATGTATGTGCTGCTTATGTGCCAAAAGGAATTGGTATATTGTTTTACCTTGGTACATGGTTGTGAGTTGTATTATTGCGTAAAGATAAGTGTTGTGCTATAGCCATACGTGGTGTGTATGCAACGATATAGATAAATAATGGACATATGTATAGTACGAGAAATGCTCCTGGGTGTTTGAAGTAGATATATCCTAAGGAGGGCAAGAATGCTTTCGATCCGTCCACCCTAAATTAGACTCTTAGCCCTATACCATGCCTATTATGGGATATGGATATATGTATAACGTTTATCATATGTAGGATGTGATGAATGTGAAGATTTGAGCTTATACAGTGCACGTATAAGTGGGATGGCTGTGGGTTTGCACGGTTAAGTGGAATTGTGGTATATGTATATATGTGTGTATATGCCTACCCATAGAATGGTGCATATAGGAACATTTGGATGTATATGTAGTGCATGTACCCCTCCGTTTATAGTGACACTAGGGGGATTGTGTATTGGTGTATGAGATACTTATATGTATGTAGGTGTATTGTAAGAAGTATGGCGTGATTGTATATATATGTTGTTATTAAATGCGTGTTGGTGTATGACTTATGAGCGGTTACATGTACATGTATGTGAATGATCCCTATTCTGATATAAACGTATATTGGATATGGCTATATATCAAATGTGTATGAATATTGAAATGCACTTATTTCTGTATGTACTAGTATGCTAGTAAAGGTACGGATATATATTGGACGTTATGAATATAATGGTATGGGTAGCTATTGACTACCTGCTAACATAGTTGGGTAGCTTGATTGTATGGGTGTGGGCCCATACATGGTAATGTATGTGCATAGTGCATGGGTCCTAGTACGTGTACACACACACACACACACACACACACACACACACACACCCCCCCCCCCACACACACACACACTAGGCATAACCCGTGCCCGGAGGGCATGGAGGCAGTCGTTGCCCGGTCGCAAATACAGAGATAAGCAGTCGCCAAAGTGAAAAAAGCGTGTGTATGTGTGTAAGAGGAGGGTCGGGGCAATAAGAGAAAAAGCAGGGACTAAAACGCAAAAAAAGGCACCAAAAACACAACCAACCCCCACGTGGCGTCCCAGTCAGCAAACAAAAATTTGACTGGGACAAAACTGCCACGTAGGACAAACTTCATGAATTGTATAATAGATATATATATATGTATATGTATATATATACATGCATGTTTTTGTGCTTACCTAATATAGTATAATAGTCTTGTGTGTATGTGTACATGTATTTGGCTATATGTAGATTCAGGAATCCACGTATGGTATTGGTGCTTATACATCTGTGGTGTATAATGAGTATATGCTTATGGAGTATCTATGTGGGGTATTGCTTATTGCAAATCCGTGAATATGTATCATAGTTGTATGAATTCATATTATGTGCGTGATGTGTTCATGTATATGTGGTGTGCATGGGAATATATGTGATGATGTGTATCTTGGATGAGTGAATATTTATAAATACTTATACATATCTTTGTTTGAATACCTGCCGATCTATCATATAGGGTTGTTAATCCAGGTGTATCACGGTGCCTTGTATAAATGTATTCAAGTTTGTATGCATGTATATTTAGGTCTGGACCAAAGCGTGTGTGTATGTATATACATATGCAATGTGGATGTAAATGTGATAGATATGGAACATTGATATATGTATATATACATGTTTGATGAATGTAAGTGAATGAAGCTGTTTGATACGTGGGTATTGGAATGTGTGTAATTGTTTGTATATTTATGGGTATACTGTGTGTGTGGAGTGTAAATGGATGTTTATTTCACATCCATGCTCATCCGTAGACGCATACATGCTTCACACAACCACGTCTATCACATTCCTGTTGTTTTGCACCGACGTCTTTCACACTTCTCCTGCGCTCAATCTCGCTTTCTCGCATCTTAGCCACGCATTACATCCTAATCCCCCTTTCATTAAGTTATATTTATCGATATCTATGTTTATTTCATGCATACACATGTATCGTATGTAGAAATACTATGCGTATTCAGTAGAATACACGTATAATGCAAAATACAACAATGGATGGATAAGGAGAAGTGTTATGGGCGTGCTTTTGTAAGTCCATTAGTGTATTGGGTATCCACCCATTATGTAACCATCTATTATACATTTGACAACGTTTTTTGAATTCTAGGGCAGACTAAGACAAGATAAAGAGTGGCTGAGATTTGATCTTGGTAAATCAATGGTTAAGATTGGATTTTGGGAAAATTTTGGTGGGAAAACTTAAATTTTGTTTGGAAAAGTGTCTTGGGAACCAAAACTTTGAAATTAGAAGTGTCTTGGGAAAGATTGTTGAGATTAAATTCGGGGGGGGGGGAGTGCCTTGGGAACCTAAACTTTGAAATTAGAAGTGCCTTGGAAAAGATTGTGGAGATTAGGGGGAAAGTGCATTGGGAACCTAAACTTTGAAATTAAAAGTTCATTGGGAAAGATTGTGGAGAAGCATGATCCATTAAATTAAACAAAATAAAAAAATTTAGTGTAAAACAATTCAGCGGATCAACAAATTAGCGTATAAAACCCCTAAGGTTTGTTGTTACGCGCCGACGGCGCCGGCTAAATTTGTTTACGCTAATTTGTTATTCCGCGCCAAAGGCGCGAGCGCCAAATTTGTTGTTCGACGCCAAAATTTGTTGTTCTGCGCCAAAGGCTCCTGCGCCGAATTTGTTGTTCCGTGACGAAGACGCCTGCACCGAATGTGCCCGTGCCGCTAAATATTTTCACTCTAATTTATTGTTCTGTTAAATTTTGGCTGTGAAAATAATTTTTAGGGGAACAAAGATTTCGCGTGGAAAATCTTAAATGAACCGTGCCTGCGGGCACGGGTTATGACTAGTACTTCTATAAATACAGGGTTACGAGGTTCCGTAGCCGCCAAGCTTACAACAGTAAACAAATATTTTAAAAGTGTTATAAACGGGCTTTGGAGGCCCAACCCGTTAGTGGGTATCCACCCATTATGTAACCCTATTACTATAAATACAGGGCTACGGGGTTCCGTAGCCGCCATGGTTTACAGCACCTTATCAGCACGCTCAAGGCTGAGCCGAACCCCTGCCGACGGACGAACACGACGCGAACGGGCTTCCTTCACCGAACGTCGCTAGATCCGGCGGGTAGGATCTAGAGGTAATTTTAATTCCCTAGACCTAAATTTTTATGCGCATACGATTAGATCTACATGCTTAGATCTATTTTTGATTGGTATAGATCTAATTTTTCTACCTAGATCTGCAAGCTAAATCAATTGTTTAATGCGAAATCGCCGTTTTTATTGTTAAAAATCACCTTTTTCGATAAAAACGCTGTTTTGAAGATCAAAAATAGTTTTTTTTCCCGTAAAAATCGGATTTTTATGATCTTCTTCCCCAAATCTTGAAACCCTAGATGGGATTTTTCGTCGCTACGCCGCCGGAAGCCGTCACGTGACCCCCCCAATCCCGCGCCACCGCCGCCGCCGCTCGCTGCGGTGCGCGGCTATCGCCGCCGCTCGCTGCGGCGGGTAGGGCTGTTAACGAACAGAACGTTCGACGAACTACTCGTGAACAAGCTCGGTACATGTTCGTTTATGTTCATTTAGGAAGCTTAATGAACAAGCTTGAACAGATTTTTAGAGCTCGGTTAGTAAACGAACAGAGCTTGAACATAACTGTGTTCGTTCATTTATGTTCATGAACAAGCTAGTTAAGTGTTCGTGAACAAGCTCGTTAAGTGATGTTCATGAACAAGCTCGTTAAGTGTTCGTGAATGAACATGTATCGAAAATAGTAGATTTAGACAAATACTACATTTTTTTACTATGCTTGGAATGGATGCTTGTAATGGGATCTATGGAGCTATTATGCTGGATTTATTTGTTTTTGTTCTGCAAATATTTAATCCTTTTATTTAATTGATTTAGTCATTGGCAATTATGTTTAAATATTATTATTCCTAATTAAAAATGGACGTTTGTTTGTTTGATTGAAAATCTGTTCATGAACAAAATTGATTGTGTGTTCACGAACATGTTCCTGAACATGTTCACGAACAAGCTCAATAAGTCTTGTTAACGAACAGAGCGTTCGATTAACTACTTGTGAACAAGCTCGGTAAATGTTCGTTTACGTTCGTTTACGTTCGTTCGGTAAGCTTAACGAACAAACTTGATCAGGTTTTTAGAGCTCGGTTAGTAAACGAACAGAGCTTGAACATGGATTTTATTCATGAACAAAACCAAGCTCCATGTTCAAGCTCGTTCAAGCTCGTTCGTCACCAGCCCTAGCGGCGGGCGACCCCGCCGCCGGAAGCGGCGGGCTACCCCGCCGCCGGCAGCGGCGGGCAGATCCCGCCGCCCCAGCGGCGGGTCGTCCCCGTCGCCGGCAGCGGCGGGTGACCCCGTCGCTGGCCGTGGCGGGCTGATCCCGCCGCCCCAGCGGCGGGTCGTCCCCGCCGCCGGCAGCGGCGGGCAGATCCCGCCGCCCCAGCGGCGGGTGACCCCGCCGCTGGCCGTGGCGGGCAGACCCCGCCGCTCCAGCGGCGGGTCGTCCCCGTCGCCGGCAGCGGTGGGTGACCCCGCCGCTGGCCGCGGCGGGCTGACCCCGCCGCTCCAGCGGCGGGCCGTCCCCGCCGCCGGCACCGGCAGCGGCGGATGACCCCTCCGCTGACACGGCGGGCAGATCCCGCCGCCGGCAGCGTCGGGCCCGCCCACGCCCCCGGCAGTGGCGGGCCCCGCCGCCCGCAGCGGCGGGCCCCAACCCCCCGGCAGCCTCTCGTATCGAGTCCCCCCCGGTGCGCGCTCATGCCCGGAAACCCTAACCGCCTGAAGCGGCAATCCGCGCGACCAAAAACCCTAACTAGGGTTTCACCCCGAAAATTCACTATTTTCAAACGATTTTTAGATTTAAATTCGATTTTCCTTCGCTATAATCGGATTAATGCTTTATAAATCATCACACTTTATTCGGATTATCTGATTATTACACGTTTAATAATTAGGAAGATCCTGCGACCGCTCTGCTGTAAGTTAACTAACCTAACGGTGTATGACGTTGCCCAGTGGTCCAATAATTATTAAACGAAAAATTTTCATTTCCATTATAAAATTTCTGTGATGATTAAATGCATGTGTAGAAATTTGTTTGCCTGCCGCATATTTAATGATTCTGTGATGTACATTTTTTAGCATGCTAAAATCATTAATGACATAGTTTAATGCCTGTAGCAAAACTGTATGTCTGCGATGAGATTTTTTTTTAAAATGACTGCAGCATATAAATAGCATGTGTATACATCATACTTATTCCAATTTTGGTTAATTGAGCACAATTTTTTTTAGCTTACTAGATTTATATTATATGTATGATGTGCTCATGACATGACGATATTTTATGACAACAAACCAATAATGATTTCAAAAAGTTTAACATCATATCCTAGTTGACAAAATGAACCTGGAGTTCAAAATCAAAACGAACCTGGAGTTCAAAATCAAATCAAAAGTCAACACCCTTTCACACTAATAAATAATAACAAGTACGAGGGATTATACGAAAAACATGTATGCGTTTTCTTTTAGAAATACACATTTCGCGGTAAATAGATCTCTCAGATCTATGGTTTGTATAAACCAATATTGACACCAGCAGTTGTCATAACACCACCGAACTCTTTTGAGTGATCTCACTTTACAAGGTATGATTCTTGAATCTAACCTTATGTTTTAAGCGTACGCCCGAAGTCGTGGCTTAATAGATAAGTGAGAAATTATAAAATTCGTACCCACGTAATTGTTTCCCCTAGAGTATGATTCTATATCCACACAATACTTGAATGACTTAATAAAAATGGCCTGAAGACCATACTTGAGTTTTCAAATAGACTTTTAAAAGTCTATCATAAACTAGAAAAGTGGAAATATAGAAACTAACTCATTTTCCTTGTATAAGTCTACTTTGTAAGACCAATAAACATTCTTCCTTATAAACGACAATAAGGACGACTAAAAACAGGGGAAGTCTTGAATAAAAATGAGAAAGGGAAGATATGATGTACCTCGATATGGAGTATGAAATGGCAACCCAATATCAGACCAGAAGTTCTGACAAGACCCATAATGCTTTTTGCAAAATTAATGGGCATTAACGTATGCCATATAAAAATATATACATATCTAGTCTAAACGACGAAAGTCAAATTGACTGTATGTATAATTCGCTACTCCCCGAGGACAAATAAATTTTGAAAATAAATTTGACATGTTGTCATAATATGAGTCTAAAATGAGCACAATTGTGAACGTATATTTTATAGAACCCACGTCATACTATGAAACTTGTTGCTCTAACATAATTATTAGTAGTATTCTCTTGCAGTATATATGTGCTTTTTACGCATTTTATTTTACTGTAAATGATTTGTCATCCTGAATACTCCTAAAACGAGGATGCCATGTACTCTCTGAAACTTATAAAGCTTCAAAGGATATTCATCAAAATGAAATCCCTAATGACTCGAGAAACCAATAAAGCCTGAAGCTTTATCCAACTATGAACCGCATAATAGTCATTGTGAAGATGTAATTCTTCACAGTCTGAACCGAGTTCACTTATTACCGGACAAAATTAACTTGAGCATTTTAATGGACGTTCAAAAGTCCCACATAAATTCGAACAGAGGAATTAACTTGGAACACCAGAAGTGTCCAGAATCGACCAACTTTGGATCGATGTCACCCTGGATTGATGATGCAAGACATCATTAACCAGAAGAACCCGAAGATTCTTCAAAAAGGGTGAAACTCTCATTATCCCATTCAAAAGGGAAAAATGATTACGAGATCATCTCCATTCACGTGGACATTGACTCTCCTCACTTCCTCAAACGAATTTAAGATGATATACTATCATTAGAAGAATGAGACCTTTAGGCCTCTTGAGAGTATTTGAGGGATAAAAGTGGACTCACACTCCCTACATATGGCTAATGATGTACCTTAGAGTACTCATCTATATATCCTCTTAAAATGGTCATAATCAAAACCTTGTTATCCAACCGCAGTCCAGATTATTATTAATCACAACGGACAATTACATTACTGGGATATTGGTTGGGCTTTTACTTACCCTCATACCACCCTCAAAAATGCCGCAGTGGAACTTATTCATCGGGACTAACCCTCCTAGATGAATATGTTCCGAGATCCCCAAACGGGGGAGGCATTAGAGCACATCTTATAGATGGAGCCTTGACGGGTTCATATCCCTAGTTCTATGCTCAACTTCATTGAAGTCGAACTTATTGCGGATTTTTGGGATAACACTGGGAAATCAATTTAACAACTGGAAGAAAATTGAACACCCTGAAGCTTTGTGTTCACACCCAGAAATGGGTTATATGTAAATCATTAAAATGATTTAAACGGATTACTTGTCCACTAGAAATCCAGTTGTAGGTGACCACGTGGGAGCATGCAAACCATCAAAACGCCTCCTTAGAAACTATTTATATGCGCCTGATCACCTCATATAAACAGTTTCCGAGAACCCCTAACGGGGGAAGCGTTTAGTGCACATCTTATCGATGGAGTCATGATGAGTTTACATCCCCATATCACCACTATGGACCATTTGAAACATTAATACCTATGATCTGATTATCATGAATAGTGATGAGATCCTGAAGATCCACACTTATGAAACTGTTAAACAGTTATCAGACATAACTACTGACAATATAAATATTGTCAAATTCACACATCCCTGCTACTAAAAATCCAGCTAGGATTGACATACCAACTATAATGGATGCAATCTACCAGTAGCAGAAGTGGATATCCTCAATGGATGAGAGGACATACCACGAGACCCTAAAACAATACCACCACAGGAAAGTGAGCTCATCTCCATATCCTCTCCCTTTCCAGAACCTCCAGAAGAGATAAATCTGGAATAAATTGAATAATGTACGTACACGGAGAGGTATTTGGATAAAACACGCTTGTCGACAATTACTCACATTTCATTTTGCCATTGATATCGTTCACAATCTCCGTTTCCTGAAGCAAACGCAGAAATTTGGCCAAATTATGTGGAACGAGGCAATAATAAGTTGAGCTGGACTCACTTATGAAATGTGAAGTGTTTGGACCTGAAGTCCTGATATCAAAAGATATCAAACCTGTGGGCTACCGAGTATTGTATAAATAAATAACATCGTATGCTATAAGCAAAACACTATAGCCTTAGGGGTTTATTTCGCAGAAACCAGGAAGTAACCATGTAAGATGAGTTTAACTCACTTACAAATTTAATCAAACTGATGCATCAGGCTCACTGGTCATGATTGCGAAACCCATGCGATTAGCAAAGATAATTTTAGGCTATGTTTCTATGGATGATGTGACAACATACCCTTATGAATAATCATCCCGAAGATGAAACCATCATCCTGAAGATGAAAACCTTCATCCTGAAGATGAATTATCATCCTGAAGATGAAACCTTCATACTGAAGATGAATTATCATCCTGAAGATGAAACCATCATCCCGAAGATGAATAACCATCCCGAAGATGAAACCATCATCCCGAAGATGAAACCATCATCCAGCAGATGAATAATCATCCAGCAGATGAATTACTATCCAGAAGATGAAATTATCATCCAGTCGATGAAGAAACATGGAAAATTGCAATCCACCAATACACCTACTGGTTGTATGGATGCACATTAAGACCACTTCCGTTCGCTGGAAGAGGGGAAGGATATCCTAGGTCCTGAAGTGCCTTACTCAAATGTCTTTTGTACACTCCTTTATCTGGCAGTAAACACTTTAACCAGATACAGTGCAGCGCCTGCAGCACCACTGGACCAGAGATATGTAGCTTCTGCGCTATCTCCAAGGGTCAAGGATCATACAACATGTTAAATGTATGTGCAGATACATGTTACAGATCATCGCGATGACTACAACAAAGAAGCGACCAACTCCTGGAGACCAGCAAAGCATACTTCCAAGGCAACATCAATCACACCATCCCGAGAGGCTCATCAATCCAAGAAGCAAATCATAAGTACGCACAGCCAGGTCATGCAGTACCTCGCAGACACAGTGAAGACTGGGTCAGAGACGTGATGCTACCTACCGAGTCTGCAGACCACTCCTCCTCTGAAGAGATCCCTCAGATTCAGTAGCTGCCATAGATGAGCGATACTTGTATAGATGAGCGATGTCTTGTATAGGTGAGCGATGCCTTGTACTTTGTACTCATTATCGGAACACTGTAAGAGATTGATGTATAGTTGCCTAGGAGATCTGCAAGCCTGCAGCTTGTACAGATCAGGGGGAGTCAAATGTAGTGTTGTACTCTTTTCCCTTGGCTATTGGTTTTTCCCACTGGGTTTTTCATAGCTAAAGGTTTTAACGAGGCAACCTCATTGACTTTGGATCCAGAAGTATCCACCCCCTAAATACTTCCACTAATCAGGGGAAGTTACGGAAACTGTACTCCTTTTCCTTGACTATTGGTTTTTCCCACTGGGTTTTCCATAGCTAAAGGTTTTAACGAGGCAGTTATCCCTAACTTAGGATCCAGAAGTATCCACCCATAGTGATATCCATCGATAAGGGGAAGTTACAGAGACTTGTACTCTTTTCCCCTAACCATTGGTTTTTCCCACTGGGTTTTCCTTGGCAAAGGTTTTAACGAGGCAAGTACTCTTAAACTTGGGATCCAGAAGTATCCATAGACCCATGATCAGATAAGCTCTATGAACCCTGAAGCGTTCATCACGGCTTACAACAATGGATGGATAAGGGGAAGTGTTATAAACGGGCTTTGGAGGCCCAACCCGTTAGTGGGTATCCACCCATTATGTAACCCTATTACTATAAATACAGGGCTACGGTGTTCCGTAGCCGCCATGGTTTACAACAAAAAGTAATTTTGATGGGAAAATTGGAAACCCGTGCGTCAGCCGCCGAGGGTGAGAGCTTTATAAGCCAAGCCGGACGCCATACCCAGACATTTAAATACAGCGGAAAGTTTGTCTCCCGTCCGTCTCTCTCTCTCCCCCTTCTATCGTTTTCCGCCCTTTTTCGCACTTTTTCTTCTCTATCTTTTTTGTTAATTCAGTCCTCCTATAATCTCTCTTCTTTCCCTTCCTCTCTCTGTCTGGCTCGAAGAGGAAGAGAGAGAAAGAAGCAGTAAACAAGAGCAAAGGAGAGAGCTTGGGATCTCCCTCGATTCTAAGGTCAGTCATCCAATATTCTACTACACCTTTTCTTAAATGCATGCTTTTGAACTGGGTTTGTTAGTTAATAACTTTATTTGATCTTTTAGCGACGGAAAAATGGGATTTTGTGGCGACCCATTTAATTTTTTATGGGCAGTCGGAGCTGTCAGTGGGTTGGGATTAGTTGAAAGTTTGTTGCGTTCGTCTGTTTTCATTGATTTGGGTGTTGTTTTTGTTTTGCAATGGTTTTACTTAATTGCTGAGTTTGACAAAAAAATGTCTTTTTTAAATAAACTCTGTAAATGGCTTTTTTGATGGACTATTTTGCTAACGGGTTTACGTTTTTTTTTGCTCAATGTGCAGCAAGTTTGTGAGGGATGCTGGTTAACAGTTATTTGTTTGGCAGATTACTGAATTAGGAAGAAATTTCATTGATGTTTCTATGTATGTTAGGGTTTCCTTGACTGTTTGGTTTTATTTCGTTTACCACCCACCCCCCCCCCCCCAAAAAAAAAAAAAAAAAAAAAAAAAAAAAACAAAAAAAAAAAAACCAACAACAACCAAACCAAAAAAAAAAAAACAAAACAAAACCCCCAAAATGTAAAATATAGAAATGAAGTTGTTGTGCTTGACAATGATAATCGTTGTAAAGTTTGTTGCTTTTTAATGTTGGGTTGGATGGGGTTTTGTTACTGAATGTGAAACTTATTATTTCTATAGTATTAGGAGAGAGATTCTAGTTTTTTCCCCTAATAGATTTGATATTGGCTTGCTTTATGCACCAGGGATTGTCGTTTAAACTGCATTTGATGGTTTCTGTTAATCGGGTAGTTACTTTGTAAATGTAATTGATTTGTGTTGATTCTTAAAAATAGGAGGATATTCTAAGTTGTAACCTTATTTGCTTGGACTTAATTTAGATGTCCTTCGAATTTTCATATCTGAATGCACTTCTAATTGATTATTGTTTGACAAATAAGAGTATCTAGTTCTTATTTAATAATTGTTTATGTAACCAGTACTAATGAAACTTTAGGTTACGCTTCAATCTAACTAGTAACAAAGAGAATGTGACAAAAATTTGTGTTGCTTTGATTGTTCACAAATCTTTTTACATGCGCGCGTGTCGCTGGTGGATAGTTTAGCTACTTGACTATCTCAATCATGTGCAGCGCTTCGCTCACTCTCCCTATTAGAATGGATACGTCAGCCTTCTCTCAAACACTGACACAAGAACACAAGAGAGAACTTGGAAGTGGATGATGTCTTTGCTTCTATTGCTTGCAACTCTTGATGTATACAAATGACCTCCTCTTGCCTCTATTTTAGGTGCGCTCCCCTTACAATAAATGGTGGAGTCTTTCTTGATCCAACGGTCTAGGATGAGCCCCTAGATCATTCTCCATTCTTCTACACTTAATTTCCTTTTTAAAGAATACACATGAATATTCAAGAAGATTGTAGATACAATTGTTTACAAGAGTACCCCTAGGAACTCTCTAGAGAATGCCACCTCATGCACCAATAAGCGCCAACTAGGCGACGACGTGGCGTCTGTGACACGCCCACAATGTAAGTTTTAGATGTAACATGCTCTTAATACTTTCTGATTTTGTTCCATTTAGATTGCAAGCTTAATTGCACCCCTTCCTTCCATTACCTCTTTACACTTTCTGCTGTCTGTTTAACTGTTCTTGCACTATTCCGTATTTGGCCACATGAAACAGATATGTTTGAACTGCATAGTTTTTTATGTGGAACTTTTCTATATGTGAAGGAGTAGGTTATTTTTGTTTGCTGCATTATTTCTTTATTAATAATGATATACCAGCATTTTAAAAATCCAATAATGGTGCTATTATTTACTTGTGCATGTCATCAAAGATGAGATGAGGGATATCCCTATATGATCCTTATACTTGTAAATTCTTTTGACGAGTAAAGTAACATTGCGAAACAAACTGATGCATCCTGCAGTCTTAAACTCCCATCTTGTTTGCTCATGCTTAGGGGTGATGCAATGGAGCACTCTTCAGGTTACTCATCCATAATAGGTAAGGTGCCAAAGATATATTTCTGCTGCTTCTCATGTGATGTCAGAACAGATCTATTAACCTCTATTAATGGTTCCACAGGATTCTCACGGACCCCTTCAGTGAACATTTCCCCAAAGGGCCCAAACGGTGAAAGAAATCCATGGGAATTTCCATATGGAATCAGTGGGTATGGTGGGTCAAATGATGCTAGCCTCTTCTCCAGTTCTCTGCCGATCCTTCGACACGAGAAATGTATATTGTCGTTTCTTGTACCACGTTTTATGCACCGAGTATTGAATTCTTTGTTTACTTCTCCCTGTTCTCTCGTCAGTGAATTTTACAGATCCAGAACATGAGCATCGGTCTATGAATGATGCTTCTTCGAAGTTGGATAAAATTGTTAAAGATGTGAACCATAAGGAGTCTATTGGAGCGCTTGATCTTTCTGGCATTGGCATCTTTTTACCTGATGATGAAGAGGAGCTCTTAGCTGGCATAACTGATGATTTTGATACATGTAAATTGCCTAATCAAGTGGAGGATGGCGAAGACTGTGATATCTTTGGTAGTGGAGGAGGTATGGAGTTGGATTTTGATCCTTCACAGAGTCTTGTAGTTGGTGTGGCCAAGACTAGTATCAGCGATGGATATTCAGGGAATGGGGGTGCTCCGTACAGCATTCCAAATGGTATTGGTGCAGTTAATGGTGAACATCCATATGGAGAACATCCGTCTAGAACATTGTTTGTGCGGAATATCAATAGCAACGTTGAAGATTCAGAATTACGGTCTCTCTTTGAGGTAATTTTTTTTCCCTTATAAACTCTTGTTTTAAGATGCTAAGCCCGACTTTTGTAGGTTTCTCTTGTTTAGCTAATGCCACCATCATTGTTAGAACTTAGGACACTTGCTCTTCTTTGAATTACACACACACACACACACACACACACACACACACACACACACACACAAGCGAAGCACGAATGCTTCAGCTAAGCTAAGTCCCCTGACCATGTCCAACACACTTGGCACCAACACTTGCATGATACCTGGAGAGTTAGTATTTGATGGGTACCATCAGACAAATCGGAGAAATGATGGTTTAAATAGAATAAGACTCCATGACTTAAGAAAAAAATGATTGTGTGTCAAACATGTTAATTATAGCTTAATAAATATGAGTACCATTCCCGTAGGCTGGATGCCATTTTAGCAATACTTGAACTCCTCCCTGACATGTGATCGGCATATGGGCTTGTTTAGCTCTCATATTAAGCAGGATTTTATGATGTCATTTGTTGGTGTAAAGTTAGAATTTATGGATATTAGTCATCGAATTTTTTTATTTTGTTTCTCTTTCTATTTTTCACAATTAATGTCTTATCCACTACTGGTCATTTGGTGTTTTAGATTGTTATGTGCGTCTTTCTTCCCGTGTGTCACCGAATCATGCTTTTAAGGATTTTTTATTGTTGCATTATCATATCCATGTGATTGCTTCTCCCCTGAAAATATTACCTTTTCTTTGTTCCCAAGAGATAGCATGAAAGACCTAGTAGTTGTTAGAGCTTCCACCACCTATGAAGTTTTGGTGGAGTAGAAACTGATATGGAATAGAATCAAGCTGATTATCCTTCAAAGCAGATCCAAAAGAAAGAACGGAGGATAAACAGTTGCAGAGCACATGTTTGGTTCATTGATGGGACGTAAATACAAAAATATTTCCCCTAAAATCTTCCCAAAACTTTTGAGGTTTAGTGTCATGGAAGGGACATCGATGACAATCCCTTGAACATAATGAGTTGGATGATCATTTATTTGGTACATTTAGCCTAGACTAGCTGAACAGGGTGAGGATTATAGATAGACTTTTATTAGATATGGCTACCTTAGTATGTTTCTTTCTCGCTATCCTTAAAATGAAGATATTCAATGATTTATGCTTTTAAAAGAATAACTAACGAAGCTTCCATATGTGAAGTGGAAGGTAATCTTGAATAGAGTGGATATTTATGACAATGATATCAAGACAGTATATGGTAGAACATTTGACATAAACTGATCAATAATCTATTTAATATTAATTAGTTATTGTTATTCTACTTCATTGTACGCATGCTCATATACATACATATAAACACCCCTTATATGTATGTGTATAATCGCACATCTGTATGCATATGTAGGTATGCACACTTCTGTGGGTGAAGTGTTCCTAAGGTGAATCCATAGACGAACTCATATAGAAAAAACTCAGCCCTTAATCTAAGAATCCATTCTCTCCATATCATTTCTCATCTCTCTCCCATCTTCACCTCCGTTTCTCCTCTTTCCCCCATGAAATCAAACCCCTCACCAGCACCACCCAGGGGAGGTGTTGCCGCCAACAGTAGCAGCTGCCACCCCTAACTGACCAGCTGCCATCTCTTCTTCTCATCGGCGTCATCTTCGTCTCAATGGCACTACCACCGCCATGAGCAGAGGTAGTGCTGTGCCACCATCCCCACGGCCACCAGTAGCGATCACGAGTGTTGCAATTGTGCCCACCGCCATGGGCAAGCCACCAACATATGTTGTCTTAAATATGATTAATTTGCAACTTCTTTACCTTGTTTTGCTGCTGCTATGAGGTCTGCGAGTGCTGTTTGGACTGCCTATGCTTTTGCTGCAATTAAATAGGCAAAATATTTACCGACAAAATTCTTGTTTCGTGCTACATAATTCCAATACTTAAATTATAGTGTTATTATTGTTCGTGCAAAAATAATCTTACAGTTTGTGAGCCATTTGTTTTATGTAGTTTTCAGGATGCTGATACTTTCATGTGTCCGATAAACTAATTTGAGATTTTGAAATAACATTTGAACTTTGTTTGTGTGAATTTTGTTGTGGTATTTGTGATCATAAAAGAACGTAATTGTGTTGGTCAAAATGATTGTTGATAACTCTTCAAGTCATTGAAGGTTTTGTTCTATCTTGAAGTCATGAAATGTAAATTGAGATCTTGCTATCATTTTTCATTTTTCATTTTAGATTTAGTTATGCATAAGTTCGATTGCACCAAATAGGAGAAATTATTGAACATGTTATTTTCCATTGATAGCTTTATTTAAGAGCCCTTGCATCAGTAAAAATCTCATCGGATACACGAGAGTTCTTAGTACAGTTCAAATTCAGGCCTCAACACATGCCCTTCAAGCCAACACAAGCTCCAGTCATACCACTATGATGCTTTCATTTGACAGATTCCCTATTTCACAATTTACAAATGTATCATTTAAGGCTCCATTTTGCGCTAGCTCTCATTGCATCTCATGGCATGTGGTCGCACTGCCAGATCCAAGTGCTGCATATTCAGGCCAAGATTTATCTCGAAGCTAACAAAAATCCAATGAAATATGAGTAACAATTCATCTGACTCCAATGATATAAAATTAAAATGTAATGAACTAAATGAATTTGACTGATACATAATCAATAGATTTGCAATCCATGTCAATGCAAATTTATAAGAACATCCTTGTAGTTGTTGAAATCAGCTTGAGCATGATTCCATCAAATAGAATAATTATTCACTACTAAGTAACATGGCTAAGTAAAGGGTTTATTTGCAAAGAAAGCTTCATAGTTGGACACCATTAATTGTCTGATATCTTCGGGATTGTTTTGTTTGCTAAAGACACCTGACCAATTCCTTCTCATCAACCTCATTGACCAATTTGATGAGACATATTTGAAAATTTTGGAGTATTAGGGATATTTTTAGTAATTTTCAGTTTTCTAGTGTTTTTTCTCAATTTTCAGTTTTAGGGTTCTTTTTGTAATTTTATTATTGCGGTTTAGTATTTATATGGGCGATGGGGTAGGGATTTATTGTGTTGAATCTTGAGAAAAAGAGTCTCTTTTGTGGGAGGTTGCAGCTCCCGCCTCGAACATGAGCTTGGGAGAGCGGTCCACCTCTCGAACGCGCCCAATGAAGAGCGAGTTTCACTCGAAAGAACTCAATCTATAAATCTATCTTTTCATCACATTTATTTTTAGTTTATATTAATAAAAATCCCACATTTCCCCCCAAATTCCTATCTTTAAACCCTAAAAATCCCACATTTATTCTAAAGATCCCACAATTCCACCCAAAATCCTAATTTTCTACATCAAACCCCGAGAAAAATCATATCAAGTGGCAAAGCGGTACGATCCATGGCGATGACAAGATCGAATGAAAGTTCGAAGCTTTGGATGAAATATACAATGGCAACATTAAAGACACGAAGAAATCTATGGATGAATTTAGGGCATCGATGGCATCGATTAAAGAAAGATCTAAGGCGTCAGAAAAAAGTTTGAAGATGTCATGCAAACCAATACAAATCCTAACTCCAGAGTTTTTCGACATGAAGATGTTGAAAAGTTCAGATTTGGGTGACAATTCAAATCTAGGGCAAAAGGCGAAGGCTTTGGAGAAAGGGAAGGCAAAGGTGGAAGATTGTGTCTAAGGACTCCTCGAGGATGAGGATCACTACTTCAAAGAGGACAAGAAAGTCATGATGGAGGACGGTGCCCCCGCATTAATTCAAAATTCATGGTAAGAATTCTTTCTATATGAATAGATTATATATATGAATGGATAAAAAATAAATAAGACATACAACAAATACCATATGTGTTTTGTATTGTATCGAACCTCCCACATGGTAGCGATCCAACTAAAGATTTTGATTCCAGTGGGGACAACTATGATCATGGTAGCTGTGGTGAAGCACACATATCAATGTCTAAGCCCATGGTAAACATATGATGAGCTTTATTTAACTGAAAATTTCTATTTTCATTTAGAATATATATATTTAGAATATATATATGGTAATCATCCCGTGCGAAAAGAAGGCTTTTCGCACTGTGCGAAAAGATTTTATTTTTTTTAATTTTTTTGAAATTTTTTTATGTTTAATGCATACAATTATATACCCCAGGCCCAGGGAAAATAATAGGTGAACCATAGGGAGATTTGAGCACACATCCACCCGTTACAAATTTAATGGTTTCAAAACATGCGAATTTGTTGAAATGCATTGATCGAATGCCAGATCACATTATTTTTCAACAATTATTTTTTAAGGGGGTATAATAACATAAATAAGGTGGAAAAAAATTTTGAAACAAAATTTCAAAAAAATAAGGAACATTTCGCACGGTGCGAAATGTTCCCAATTGAAGATTTACATATATATATATATATACAATATATATATATTCAATTTTCATTTTGACATTCCACAGCTTCGGTAAATCGCTTAGCCTTGTTCATCTTCGGCGCAAGAGCGCTTAATCAGTGAGCTATTACGCAATCACAGGAAGGCCTTTTTGAAACAACAAGGATGCTGACTACGACTAGTTCAATTGGTGCTCTAGCTAGGTCAACTGCTAAGCTGAATCAACAACTTATATTAGCTTAGATACAGATGTATCCACGAAAAGCACGAAAAGCAGCAATCACACCTGGCTGACTCAATAACCATATCTGTTAGCGAGAGGATTGACTTTAAGTTTGAAGTAATTGCTCATCGATCACAGTAACTAGTCTTCCCACCTGTAAAGGCTCGACAGGGCTTCGTAGGGGCCTAACAGGCCCACCTAGGCCCATCAAGCCCTCTGCAGGGCCGATAGGGCCCTCGCGAGCCCTTGGCGAAAGCCAGATGCTTGACGTGCATTGGTAGAGCATCGGGGGGCCGCATCGTCCGGGGGCCCACAGAAACCCCGACAATGATTTTCAACTTCTTCATGGGCATGAGGATGACGTGGAAGATTTGCAAGAATTTCATAGGCCTTGGTTTGCAGCAGAAAGGCAGCGACGTCGAGTTCTTCCGACATACGAGGATGCTCAAGATGATTATGACGAGGTGGGCTATGATGAGGATTAAGGCTACAACGCTTGGGATGAGGATGATCAGGGCAGCCATAGAGACAGAGGCGATCACCCGTGACGGCGCTACGGGAGACAAGGAGGCACAACGTGACAACTATCATCCCCCATACTATAGACATGCAAGCAGGCAAGCAGATTAAGGGAATCTGAGGTTGACAGTAGAGTGAGAAAGCTGAAAATGCACATATTCATCCATATGGCTGGATCTACAGACCTGAGAGGTTTTTCGTAGTGACACATGACGGATGAGCGGAAACTGGAGGCGGTGGACATCTATTTTGAAGGGAATGCGCTTTCTTTGGTTCCAGTGGAGGAAACACCGACGACGTTACTGTTCATGGGAGGAGATCAAGGATTGTTTGGTGGATAGGTTTTGAGATACTAATGGAGGAAATTTACAGGAACAACTGCTAGCACTCAGTTAAGATATGTTTGTTAGAGAGTATAGAGACAAGTTCATGTACTTTCAGGGCAAGCTATGGACATACCAGAGGAGACTTTGGAGGGGAGCTTCATAAAGTGGTTTTAGCCGAACATCTGTACAGAACTCTACATTCATCAGCCAGCCCTGCCTAAGGGACCGATGAAGACGATGGACCTTGCACAGTTGGTAGAGGACTGCCTTATTGAGGGAGGATATCTTGGACCCGATCTTCGTGGTCAAGAACCAGTAAGGGGCAAAAGGCACCGGCAGGGGAAGACCAATCCAGCAAGGAGAAGAACGGTGAGCCACATCAGATGAGACATGACAGACTCATGATAAATGCTTAAATGAGAGACATGTGGGCGAAGGGTTGTGTTTTAGCTACAATTAAAAGTTCACCCATGTGCATCGTTGTCACAACCACGCTCTCTAGTTGATAGCATGTGAAGATGATATGGTGGATGGAGAATGGCTAGGAGGAGACGTGCATCTTGTCGAGTAGCGTGCATATGGTTTTCATGCACCACCTTAAGGACAAGGTGGATTTTCAGGGACGGAGTAATGGTGAGACCACATTTTATGAAAAAGGACAGATTTGAAAATTTTGGAGTATTAGTGATATTTTAGTAATTTTCAGTTTTCCCAAGGGGTTTTCGTAATTTCAGTTTATGGTTCTTTGTAATTTTCTTATGTTCAGTTTAGTATTTATATGGGACAATGGGGGTTAGGGATTTATTGCGTTGAATCTTGAGAAAAAGAGTTTTTTATGGGAGGTGCGGTTCCGCCTCGAATAGGAGCTTGGGAGAGCGGTCCACCTCTTGAACATGGCCAATGGAGAGCGAGTTCCTCTCGAAAGAACTCTACCTATCTTTCTATCCACATTATTTTCAGTTTATGTTAATAAATATCCCGCCTTTCCCCCAAATTCCTCTCTTTAAACCCTAAAAATCTCTCATTTTCTCTAAAGATCCCAACTTTCCACCAAAACCCCTAATTTTCTACGTCAAAACCCTTAAAAAATCCTATCACAATTCAACCAAATCCTTTAATTATGCCTGCATTAGACAATCAAGCAATAACATGGCTAAGATTTATTTGCAAAGAAAGCTTCGTCCTTGGCTGCCATTGGTTCTATGTGATCTTCTGAAGTGTTTAGTAAAGGCACTTGGCCAATTTCTTCTTGTCAACGTGCATCAAACAACTTGACCAAGTCTTCTTCCACTTGCATTCAATAACCAACCAATTCCTAGACCGCTTCCCCCGCCGATGGGTGTGGTTGTGGCACTCGCCATATTAGTTTGGTTGCTGCAACAATGGTGGTTGAGCGGTGCCGTTGAGATGAAAAGAAAATGGGAGAATATGAAGAAAAGGAGGGGTAACTGGTGGGTTGGGCGTAGGAAGGGTGGCATAGAAACACGTCTCGCTACTGCTACCGCTGGTACTAATAGCTCTCATTACCACTGATGTGGACATGCTTCCTCTTGTTGCGGCTGCTGGTTGGTTTGGATTCGAGGGGAAGATGGAAGAGGGAGATAGGAGAAGAGATAGAAGGGGAAGTGGATTTATCATAATTGAGCTGTCCTTTTAGAAAAGTATCGACGAATTTGGAAGATATCTGATGCGGACGAGCCACAAGAGGAGGCGGCTGACCCGCGTGATGGGGGTGGCCCCACGCACAATGAGATCGTGCGTGATGAGCCACCGGGTGGATTGGTGACTTATTTCAGGAGGAGGAGGCGTGTGGACGTGACTTAACTTTCAAATGGGCGTTTTGGTCTTTCAACGCAGATCTGTACTTTTTCCTTATTTTATATTCTAGGTCTAGCCGTCATTGAGGGGTTATGCTTAATTTTGTGAAGAACATTTAGTCGTCATTGTTGACGGTGTTTAGGCTTTAGTCCGTTCATCTACAGTTGGGAGAGGGTCTCCTCTTCAAAGAGACTCATTATCTGTGTTCTTTGTTAAATTTCAATCAAAGTTTTTACCTTTTTCATATTTTCCACAAATTATTCGATGTTTTACTTGTTTGTGCATGTAAATCGCATCAAATTGGGATCAGAGCGGTGAGATCTAATGGCGACGGGCACGAGATCGAAGGTCGATTCCGTGGATGAGAAGATTCAAGGATTGCGCGAGGAGACCACTAAAGAATTGGAGGCTACAAATGAAAGAATCAATATAGGGTTCAAAGACGCCGCTCATACGCAATAGGATCGGCAGAACAACTTGCGAGCAATGAGGGCGGAGATGGGCCAAATCGGCCAATTTTTTCAAACCCTAATGGCGAAAAAGGAGAAGGGGAAGAAGACTCAAGGAGAAACCTTGGAGGAGGTTTTTGACGATTCCGATCCAGAAATCCAACAACAAAGGGCCCACGAAGCAAAAATGTTGGCGATATTTCCAGGATCGTCAGGATCGGCGACGAGGGGGCTCGTGGTGGTCGAGGAGGGGCCGACCACCCTCCCAGGAGGGTCGGCCGGGGGCGGCGAACCACCTGAGGGTTCGTCGGCCCCCAGCACGGCGGCGGTGTCGCGCGTCAACAGCAGGGGCCCCGTGCGGCCCTATAGCAGCCGTAGGAGGGCCGCGCGGCCCTGCAGTTGCCGCAGGGAACCCGCGTGGATTTCGGCATGCAGAGCAGGGGCCCTCGGTTTGGCCCTTGGGGCCCCCTGCCACGCCGGTTGGGGACCAGGGAGGTTTCCCCCAGGGGCGACCAGTGATGGTGGACCCCCGGGAGGCTTTTGCAGGCTTTCCGGGGCGTGGACGAGGCCTGTGGGCGCTTCGGAGGTCGAATTGGACAACCACTGGCACATGGAGTATTTGGAGGACCTAATGGTTTGGGACCAGATGGCAGACGTATGTGGCCTGAAGAGGAGTATGCGTGGGAGGAAATTGACCCACTATTGGGTCCACGGCGACGGGAGAGTGTGACGGGGGTATGTACCACATGAAAGAAGGGCTGAAGGAGCAGTGTATGTAGACGTCAATGCTGATCGGAGGTTGAAGAAGCTAAAGATGCTGGTGTTTGAGGGAACCGATCCGGATGGGTGGATCTACAGAGCGGAGCGGTATTTCTAGGTGATGTGATTTAGAGGATGTATTACATGTCATTGGCATTTACTTTGAGGGAGAGGCGTTGGCATGGTATCGGTGAATGATATCCTGGAATCCTTTTTACTCGTGGGCAGAGTTGACGACATACTTGATGGATCGGTTTCAGGAGACACCAGATGGAGATTTCTACGAGCAGCTCAGAGCACTTAGACAGGAGGGTACGGTGCAGGATTTTATTAAGAAGTTTGAGTTGCTCTCGGGCCGAGTGCATGGCGTCACAGAAGAGATACTCATGGGGAATTTCATGGGGGGCTGAAGCCTTCCATACTGTTCGAGTTGAGGATGTAGAGTCCCGGGGGCTTAGAGGACCTGATTTGCCTCGCACAGAAGGCAGAGGAGAAGTATGCGGAGGAAAGGCGGATACAGAGAGCTTGGGGGGCCCAAAATCCCCGCCCAGTACAAGCAGCAACACAAATGGCTCCTATAGGAGTACCGGAGGCCAGAGGAGAGACTCGTCCAACGACACTGGGGATGCGACTGATAGAGGCAGAGGTGCGGGAGAAGCGGGCGAAAGGACTATGTTTTTGCTGTGATGAGCGGTTTACCCCCGGTCACCAGTGTGCGAGTCGCCTGTTACAGATCACTATAGTGCCAGATGAGGAGGGGTATGTTGGCGATGATGAGTACAAGACAGAGGAGGTCGTGGAAGAGGAGAAGTCCCATCTGGATGTAGTGGAGGTGTCCCTGAACTCCGTGGTAGGGTTCACCTCGAACCATACCATGAAGTTGTCAGGACGGTTAGACGACACGACAATGATGGTACTTATAGACAGTGGGGCCACCCACAACTTCATTTCTCGTTAGTTGGTGGATCGTAATGGGTTGCAGCTGAGCACCTTGGAGAAGTTTACGGTCCTGTTAGGGACATAAAGGATGGAGGGGAGCAGTGGGATGTGTAAGGGGCTGTGGTTAACCTTGCAGGGTGTGCAGATTGTGGAGGATTTCTTGCCCTGGAGTTGGGCAATGTCGATGTGATTTTGGGCGTATAGTGGCTGAAGGGTTTGAGCGAGGTCAATGTGAATTGGAAGCATCTCAGGATGAAGTTCCAGGAGGGGGACCGCACAGTGGTTCTGACATGTGACCCTAGTCTCTGTTTCTCCTTTGGCTTTCAAAGCCATATCACGCGTCCTACAGAGGTTAGAAGAGGGATTCTTGGTGGAGTATCGAGGTATGATAACAGAGGGTGAGGAGCCACAGCAGGGAACCCCGACCGAGGTGGAGTAGTTGTTAAAGCGGTATAAGGAGGTTTTTCAGGATCCGCAGGGTTTACCATCGGCACGAGGACATGAGCACGCGATAGTGTTGCGGGAGGGGGTGGCACTGGTAAGTGTACGGCCATATTGGTATCTGCATGTGCAGAAGGATGAGATCGAGCGGATAGTGTGAGAGATGATGCAGGCAGGGGTGATCCAGCACAGTGTTAGCCCGTTTTCTAGCCCGGTGTTACTAGTTAAGAAGGACGGGAGTTGGCGTTTCTGCGTAGACTATCGAGCACTGAATAAGAAAACTGTTCCCGACAAGTTTTCTATTCTAGTGATCGATGAGTTGTTGGATGAGCTCCACGGGGCATGTATGTTCTCGAAGATTGATCTGAGGTTGAGATACCATCAGATATTGATGAAGCTGGAGGATGTGTCGAAGACGGCTTTTCGCACACACGAGGGGCATTACGAGTTCCTGGTCATGCCTTTCGGCTTGACCAATGCTCCCTCGACCTTTCAGACCTTGATGAACAAGGTGTTCCAGCCATTTTTGAGGTGATTCATCCTGGTGTTCTTCGACGATATACTCATATACAGCAGGGCTATGGTGGAGCACTTGGAGTTGGCTTTTCAGGAGTTGGCGCATCAGCGTTATGCGAATAAGAAGAAGTGCAGATTTGGTCAGAGGCAAATTGAGTATCTAGGGCATGTTGTTTCTGAGGCAGGAGTGACAGCGGATCAAGCGAAGATAGAGGCGATGCTGGATTGGCCACTGTCGACAACGCTGAGGGCATTACGTGGATTTCTGAGGTTGATAGGATACTATAGAAAGTTCGTGAAGGGGTATATCACCATAGCTTGGCCCCTTACCGAGCAGCTAAAGAAGGACAGCTTCAAGTGGTGGGAGGAGGCGATCAAGACTTTTGAGGCCTTGAAGGTGGCGACGTTAACGGCACCGGTCCTGGCTCTACCAGATTTCAGTGTATCATTTATAATAGAGACAGATGCGTTGGGTTATGGCTAGAGGGCGGTCTTGATGCAGGAGGGACGACTGATTGCTTACTTCAGTCAGGTGCTGTCGTCTAGAGCATGCCTGAAGTCAGTATATGAGAGAGAGCTGATGGCGATTGTCTTGGCCATCCAGAAATGACGTCCATATTTGTTGGGAAGAGACTTCATGGTTAGGACAGACCAACAAAGTCTGAAGTACTAACTAAAGCAGCGGTTGGTGACGGTGGAGCATCAGCGTTGGCTGTCCAAGTTAGTGGGATACCGTTTTGACATTGAGTACAGACCGGGATTGGAGAATAAGACGGCGGATGTGTTGTCTCGCAGAGGGGAGAGGGCTAGTTTTAGAGCTATTACCTTGCCTATGTGGATGGATTGGGAGCCATGCCACATGAGGCAGAGTCAGACCCAGAGTTGAGACAGATCCGAGAGGCGCTGCAGGGAGGAGGAGAATGACCGAGGGGATACTCATTGGAGGGACGACGGTTGTTGTATCAGGGGAGGTTGGTGTTGCCGAGGACGTCGGTCTTCATACCGACACTGTTTCAGGAGTTCTATAGCCCGGTGGTGGGGCCGCTGGGGCATGCAGCAGACATACATGAGGATGGCCAGGGAGGTGTATTGGCCGGGGATGCGGAAGATGGTAGCTCGTTTGGTAGATGCTTGTGCCGTTTGCTAACGTTACAAATACATGGCCATGGCACCGGTGGGGTTGTTGCAGTCATTAGCCTTGCCGGAGAGGATTTGGGAGGTCACGATGGACTTTCATCGACGGGTTGCCACGATCAGAGGGGTACACAGTGATTTTCATGATGGAGGATAGGCTTAGTAAGTATGCTCACTTCATTCCTCTGAAGCATCCTTACACGACCGTATCGGTGGCAATCGCTTTTATCCGGGAGGTGGTTAGACTACATGGGATACCTGGAGCTATAGTGTCTGACAGGGACCATGTATTCATGAGCGGGTTTTGGAGAGAGTTATTTCGAGTGCAGGAGACTGTACTCAAGAGGAGGACCGTCTACCACCCCCAGACGGACGGTCAGACGGAGGTGGTAAACTGTAGCATAGAGACGTATTTGCGATGTTTTGCTTCGGAGACTCCTCGTCAGTGGTACATGTGGTTGGCTTGAGCGGAGTATTGGTATAACACCTCATACCACTCCTCAGCAGGGACGACCCCATTTCGGATCTTATATGGTCGTGACCCGCTGCAGTTGATTCGTTACGGACATAGGGGGACTCCGGTGTCACAGGTGGAGGATTATATAGGGGAGAGAGATGGTATGCTGAAGGAGTTGCGGAGGCATTTGACGAGGGCGCGTCAGGTAATGAATGTTAAGGCCGACGTGCACCGTCGGGACGTACAGTTTCAGAAGGGAGACATGGTATACTTGAAGCTGCGACCCTACCATCAGAGATCGTTAGCTCAGAGGAGAAATGAGAAGCTAGCGGCACGATATTATAGGCCCTACGAGATTGTGGCTAAATTTGGTCAGGTGTCGTACAAACTGCGGTTACCCTCTTAGTCGTCGATACACCCGGTTTTTCATATGTCCCAGCTTCGGAGAGCGATCAGTGATCAGATTGTATCGTCAGCTTTACCCCCACGCTTACTGATGACATGGAGGTGTTGGAACTGCTGGATGTGAGAGCTATACGCCATAACCCGGGACGGAGGAGGGAGGTGCTGATACATTGGGCCGTCGTGTCGGACTGTGATGCTACATGGGAGGCGTTGGACGTGATGCAGTAGCAGTTTCCAGATTTCCACTTTGAGGACAACGTGGCTCTTCTACGGGCAGGTATTGATGCGAATGAGCCGCAAGAGGAGGCGGCTGACCCGTGTGATGGGGGTGGCCCCACGCACGATGAGTGCGTGCGTGACGAGCCACCGGTTGGGTTGGTGACTTATTTCAGGAGGAGGAGGCGTGGGGATGCGACTTAACTTCCAGAGGGGTGTTTTGGTCTTTCAACACAGATCTGTACTTTTCCCTTATTTTATATTCTAGATCTAGCCGTCATTGAGAGGTTATGCTTAATTTTGTGAAGAACATTTTGGCGTCGTCGTTGACAGTGTTTATGCTTTAGTCCATTCATCTAAAGCTAGGAGAGAGGGTCTCCTCTTCAACGAGACTCGTTATCTTTGTGTTCTTCGTTAAATTTCAATCAAAGTTTCCACCTTTTGCATATTTTCCACAAATTATTTGTTGTTTTACTTTTACTTGTTTGTGCGTATAAATCGCATATGTCCTTCTCCATGTGCTTGTGCTCCACCCAACTCTTAAATTAAGGGTTGAGATTTTTCCATATGAGTGACTCCTTAGATTTCAAACAATGAGTCATTTGAGTAATACTTGGCTATATACTCACATGCACATGTGCATGCATGCATTGATATGGGTATGAAGAGAATAATGGGTATTATAGGACATGAGAGCTTTTGAGCTTATATGTCGGTCTAAGAGTTCAATCCCTATTTTCTTGATGATCCAGCTGTTCCCTCTTATCTTTATGTTCTTAAACCTAAATACGTAGAAGATCCAATGAACTTAACGTTGTTTGCTCATTTGATCTAAGAGTGGAAAAGTTTTATTACTGAAAACTATTAGCTTTCCAACAATTTGATCGACAAATAAAAGAACATTGGTTCCAATACTGGATCTTTGACTGATATAGGTTACATGGGTTTTAAAACATAAAGATCAAAATGCATGGTGCCGAGCATCTAAAAAATATGGAGAATGAACTTTTCAGGCCGCATATGTGAGAAGCTCTCATGTCATACGATACACGTTATTCTCATGCACACAGCCATGCATATATATGCGTGTGCAGTTAGACAAGTGTGCTTTGGCGAATATCACATACACACTTCTTCTTAAAAGATCAATTTGGACTTGCATTATTCATCAACGTATGTATATTTTCTATTGCAATATTCTTTCTTAATGACACCCTTTAGTGAAGCTTCTCTTTTTGGTAACATTAATAGATTTATCTTTCTATAGTAGAGACTATAAATCTAGAATGCTAGGGTTGTAAAAAGCTTAGAAGGCTTGAAGCTTGGCTCAAGTTTGCTTGATAAAAGCTCGGTTGTATCTGTTAACAAACCAAGCTTGAACATTAAATTATGCTTTGATAAAATAAACGAATGAACATGAACACATCCCATTTGAACTCGGCTCACACTCGTGCTCGGTTCGAATATGCTCAAATAGGATCATCTCTTCCTGTTGAGCTCAACTCATTCATGCTAAATCATTGCTCGATTCACAATAAATTATTAAGGTTATGAACTAGCCCAAGAAGCTTGAAACTCTGCTTGGATTGACAGAGTATAAGTGTGCGTGCTCTAGTGCTCTAGTGTGTGCTCGTAGTCGTTTGGCAGCCGAAAGGAACAATTTTGAACACAAATTTCAACTTAATTACTTAAATGAACAGAAGTCAGTTTTAAACTCAATGAACAAACATGAACAACATAAAGCTTGGCTCATTCGTTTCAATTTATAGCCTTACTAGAAATTAGGCACGGGAAACCGCGTCAAAACATACACACAGGAGGTGGAAACCGCGTCAAAACATTCACACAGGAGGCGGAAACCGCGTATAGCTGAAAATGCAAGGAAAGTGTGGGTATGTGTGAGAGAAGCGTTTGGGAGTAAAAAGGTGTCAAGGATGCGGCCTAAGTGCAAAAAAAGTGGGAGGCGGTGGAAAAAGACCGATGCGAACTCGTAAATAGTTGGAAGAGGGATGAGTTTTTTCATTTTATGAAAAAGCAATGGCAAGATTGTAATTAATGGGAATAGTGGGGGTTTATCTTTGGTGCACCACAAAAAAACCCCAAGCTCCCACCCATCCCCAAGTGGGCCCCACCTTGATGATGTGGCCAAACCATGGCCACATCTCTACTCACCCTTTTGTCCTAGTGGGATTTCCCTACGGATTTGCCTGTGGGGAAACTCCCACATATGTATAATAGATATGAAGCTAACACAATGCATGTTTGATGATGACGTTCAATACAATGTGTATTCCAAGATAGACAATTATTTCGGCTTCAAGTGCAGTGTGCGATTTACTTGTAGTCTTGTAGGTGCATGTATATGGCCTTATCCATTCGATGCTTCTAAGGTCACTATATTTGGACTCTTATCATTTGGTAGCAAAAGAAAAATGATTCAGGCCCATTATAAAGTATCATAGTGAACAGAATTATTAAATTGTTGCATGTATTGCATGTGTTCCCTTGATTGTTGAATTCATTTCATTATGTCAAAGCATCTTTCAATTACAAAGTGTGGTTTCCATGTTGATTTGACATTTGAACTCTAGGTTTTTAATGTTCGTACTATTTGATCACGACAATCTGACATTGAACATTATCATTAGCTAACCCATTTTTTTTGGATTATCTCCTTGAGTTTATTTTAGCACTATTTCAAATATATTTTTTGGTATTTGTGCATTTTGTGATGTTACTTTTTTTTCTTGTAGCAATATGGGGATATCCGTACTCTTTATACAGCATGCAAACACAGGGGCTTTGTGATGATTTCTTACTATGATATCCGATCTGCTCGAACTGCTATGCGTGCTTTGCAGAATAAGCCTGTTCGGAGAAGAAAGCTTGATATCCATTTTTCAATTCCAAAGGTTTGTTACATCCATGTTCTATTCAGATTTGTAAGCTTTCATTCAGCAGGCCAACTTTCCTTCTTCTCTGGTCTTTTTAGGAGAACCCACCAGAGAAAGATATAAATCAAGGAACCCTTGTTGTTTTTAATCTGGATCCATCTGTTACAAACGACGACCTTCGAGAAATATTTGGGGTTTATGGTGAAGTGAAGGAGGTGGGGATTCTCTTTTTCTCCCATCATGTTTAGTTGTCTATGATGGTTTGATCTATTAAACCCCCTTTTCAAATTTAAATATGAAAAATATTTATTTGTACTGAAATTAAATCAAACAGATAAGGGAGACACCACACAAGCGGCATCATAAGTTTATTGAGTTCTATGACGTCCGGGCTGCAGAAGCAGCGCTTAAGTCACTAAATCGGTGCGACATTGCTGGCAAGCGCATCAAGCTGGAACCTAGTCGTCCTGGTGGAGCTCGTCGAAAGTATGTAACAAACTTAATTATTGCATTCATTTCTTGTTTCTTTGTTTTCAAGAGATCTATATAACTCTATTGCTTCTGATTTATTGGTTTACGTTATGTGAATTTTTGTGCCAACAAAATTGATGATTTGTTTACTACTATCATCCGTGAAATCATGTTCATGGGTTTAGCTGCATTATGAAGGTTATCATGTTTCTTCTTTTAATGGCTCTGATATAGAATTTTTGCGTCTTTAGGATCTATATATTTTCATTGGTGATGATGACTTGAAATTTCCATGGTGATATCAACAACACTTTCTGGTCTTTAAAGCCCATAATATATTGATTGGATATAGAATTTGCTCTCAAATAATTTAGTTCTCAATTGATTAACCAAAAAAGTTCTCAGTTGGTGCTAACTCACTGGTACACATCAAATATGTTTCCATGTCTATTGATTTTGGTTGTGTATACCTGGAGGAGGTTTGGAGCAGTTTGGTTAACTAGGCTGTTTGCTATTAGTAATTTTATTATTCTCAAAGCACGTACTGGAACTTACCTCATTTTTATTCCAACAGTCCAAACTGGTGGATAGATTTAGAGGACACCCTCAAACCATTGAGATACCGTGGCCATTCTCGTACTGCCTACTCCTATGCTTCTATTGCATGCTGATTTCTATTTGACGCTTATGGTTCTTCTAGGTGTTTGATTCCTTGCACATAAACAAATTGTGTTAAATTGAGAGATTAAGGCAGAAGCCTGTAGTGCCATAATATGCTAGTAAAAGTGACGAAATTTGAGGAGGACAAGCAGGTAATATCAATCGGGAAATGATAGTGATCGGATTACATGTAATTGATATCAGTATCAGGATCCTTGAGGCGATTCACTAGTATTCGAGGATGATGGTCTTGCCACAGGGAACTTGCTTGAGATGTCATGTCGTTGGACCAGAGTTTAAAATTAACATATCATCAAGGATGGCAAAATTGTGCACCGTCTTTTATTTCCCTTATTAGAAAAGCAACCTGAGTTCATGCATCGAAGCCGGTGTTGTTGCTCATGAATGATGAAGATGAAATTAAAGCTGACTGAGTTTTTCCCCCTTTGACAAGCCCTTTAGCAATTGAGGTACTTATTTCATTATTTTCACAAATAGAATTGCAGCCATGCAGAGGTGCTACTAATTCAAATCTGCCAGGACTGTACTTAATGCCTTGTTCTTTCCCTATGTATGCCATATCACTGTAAAAGGAGGACGGTTGTGTTAACATGATGGTGAAAACCCCTAGTCTGATCCATACCCTTATACATATCATATGGGGGAAAAGCAATTCTTAAAGAGAATCTCATAGTTTTGCGATAATACCTGCCCTGGAGGATGACAACAATCATGTAGTGGAGTTTTCCGCCTTTATTTCTTCAAGAAATTTTGGAGATAGAGTTTGTAGGTCAGTCAGGCAAGCTGTAGAAAATAAATTGTTTTTTAGTCTCAGTCTCACTATGAGCTGTGGTGGAATCCCTTGCAAATTGACCAAGGAAAATGGCTGTGAAATATTCGGTTTGACACCATTATTTATGAGAGAATAATGTAGAAAAGGTGGCACATGATCTAGTGCCAATGCCAAGACACATAAAGTTGGAAAGTACAAGCCCAATATTTGGGGCCCTCCTTTTTGTGTCTTGCACCTGTAGATCAGGTGCCACATGATCTACATGATTCCCTTATGAAAGCATCTTAATCCCTATGTTACTCTACAGCAGTGCAAGATATATGAGGGATTAACCCGGTTTGTTGCAAATACAAATTGGTTGGGTTATACTTACTTTTGTTCGAATTTTGTCATCCAGTTACTCTGACTAACTTCATAGCTGACTGCATTAGGACAGCATTGTCAAGTAATGTCTTTTCAGCTCTGGATGTATCACTACTTAGGGTTCCGTATTCTCTGTTGATAGTTTTCTGCTATATGGGAAACGTGTAACAACTGCTGAAAGCACATCTACTAGATGTCTTTTCTAAGGTGCATCTACATCATTTCCTCTCAAATTTTGGTTCCTTGTTTCTTGATTGCGTCATAAATGTTTGCATAAGTGGATGAAACTGTCGGCTTCATCAAAGTATTCTTATATTTCTGCTGCTACTGATCATACAATCCATTGCATGGATATTTGCAAGAACTTCAACACCCTCTTTTCCGCAAGGGTGTTTGCTGTGAGAAAACCACAACCATGGCTCAATCTCTGATAAACGCTGGCTAGATTTGGGTCTTAGGACACCTTCATCTAAGAAACCAATTCTACCAACTTCAGCATAACCAAATCCTGTTGCGATCGCAAGTATGGGTGGTGTTTTCGTAATTTTGGATATGGGGGGGGGGGTATTTTTGTAATTTTTGTAATTCTGGGGGAAACCGCCATTATAAATAGATGGCGGCTATGGTTAGGGATTCTATGTTGAATTTTGTGAAGGAAATCTTTTAGGAGTTGGGTAGAACCCTAGATCTTAGAGAGTTAGGCTTTAGTCTCGAATCTAAAGCTAGGCGAGCGGCCTACTCTCGAATTGAGGCCACCTATTTAGTTATCCTTATTCGAAATTCAATAAAAATCAAATCTTTTTTCCCGAAATCCACTTCCAAACCCTAGATTTGTCTTCAATTTACATCCGATTCACATCAAATTGGTATCAGAGCGGCAATCTTGGCATCAATGGCGGCGGTGGCGGTGAAATAGATTGAAGTTTTGAAGGAGAAACTTGATGTTGAAGTGGAAGCTTTGAAGAAATCCATGGAGGAACGGTTTTCATTGATCGAATCTACTATGAAGGCATCAGAGGTAAAGACGAGCGCATCATTGAAAGTCCTTGCGCAGGCGACACAATAACTTTCACAACTCGCGGAGAAGAAAGAGGGGAAGAAGTCAGATCTTGGCAAGAGAGGGGCCATCAACTCAGATTTGGCACAAAAGGTGTGAACTGTGGCGAAAGGGAAGGAGAAAGTCGAAGGCTTTATTAAAGGACTTCTAATCGACGCAGAAGATGTGTCCGACAATGCAACGGAGGAACCCACGGGCGATGGCGACCACTGGAACCCTTAACGGGGACCCCGGGACAGGCTTCCTGGGGGTCGACGACCCAAGGGCGACACTCCCGGGGGCTGAAGGCCCAGGGGGCGGGCCGCCTAGGGCCTTGCGCCCCCTGGTAGCCCAACTGAGCCTTGGCTGGGTCGCTTGGGCCCCCCCAGGGCCTTGGCCAGCTATAGCAGGGCCACCAGTAGTCATGGGACCCCGGGTGTCTTGTCAGGAGATGGGCAAGCAGCTGTGAGTCCGTTATGGCACCGACAATGATTTGAAGGACCTCCTGGGACCCCCGACCTATGGTTTGCAGGAGAAAGACTCCGACAATGTGTTTCAGACTAGAAGGAACTCGATGATTTCCATGATGAAGTTTCAGACTACGAGGAGGATGTAGGAGACGTGGGGCGATGATGAGTGGGGGGACGACGATAAAAGAGATAAGCTCAGATTGGAGAGTGATGCACCACAACATGCTTATCAACATTTCCACCATGGCCCGTATAGAGGAAGAGCAGAACAGGGAGTTTTCAACATTGATAGCTGAATCAGAAAATTGAAGATGTACATGTTTGAAGGAGATGACCCGTATGCATGGATTTATGTGACGGAGATGTACTTTGAGGTGACACGTCTCTCGGAAGTGACGAAGTTGGCGGCGATTGGGATATGCCTGGGGGTGAAATTTTATCCCGACATCGGTGGAGAGAACAGAGGTGGCCTGTGCATACATGGGAAGAGTCCGTTTTAAGGATTGCCTACTTCAGATTTTGCGACACCCAGAGGAGACTTACATGAGCAGCATTTCGCCCTGGGCAGGTGGGTACTGTCAGGAAGTACATAAAAAAGTTTGAGATGCTTTCAGGCCGTGTGTGGGGATTGTCTAAGGATTCTTTGTAGGGGAGTTTCATGAAAAGCCTGGGCAAACATCCTAGATGAGCTATGCATGTAGAGACCGAGAGGGTTGCTGGACAAGATGAAGCTGGCCCAGAAGATAAATGATCGGCTTGTAGAGGAGCGGCGTGCCAAGTGAGCGATGAGCAACGCCACATTTCGCACCCAGGCTACAACAGAGATACGGAAGCCCCAACTGGGCAAGGTTCAGACGGGCCAAGAGAAGAACATCGAGCTTCCACTGGACAACTTGCTCAAGCATCTCACAGAGACGAATATCCAAGATAGGCGTACCAATGATTTATGCTTTTGATGCGACGAGATGTTCGGGCTGGGACATTGTTGTTAGGATAGTGATCTTCAGATGTTGATCATCGAGGACGAAGAAGGCAAAGCAGTTGAGGAGGAAGAGTCGGGAGGGGATGATCACCTCCATTTAGAGTAGCGTGCCTCATGTATTTCATGATAACACCGTGAGGACAACGTGGTTTTTTAGGCATGGAGTAATGATGTGATCACAAGTATTAGTGGTGTTTTTGTAATTTTGGGCATTAGGGATATTTTTGTAATTTCTGTAATTCTCGGGGGAAACAACCATTATAAATAGATGATGGCTAGGGTTAGGGAATCTATGGAATTTTGTGAAGTGAATCTTCTGGGAGTTGAATAGAAGCCTAGATCATGGAAAGTTAGGCTTTGCTCTCGAATCTAAAGCTAGTATAGTGTCCTCCTCTTGAATTGAGGCCATTTATCTTGTTATTTCCTTTAAAACTCAATAAAAATCATATCTTTTTTCCCAAATACATTTCAAAACCCTAATTTCTTCTTCAATTCACATCTGAATCACATCACGTCCTTGAGCTGGTTACCCTGACTACTTTCCCTCCATTCATCAGACTATTTAGAATTTTCAATACTTTTGGAGGATGACTGTATATGAAAGCAATCAAATTATCCGCATCTGCGTGTAATCAAAAAAAATCTTTTCCAGAGCTTGGGTGGCTGTCGTCGTTTGTATCATGCTGACTAGTTTGGGACAATCTCTGATAAAGCCTGGCTATATTTGGGTCTTATGAACCTCTTCATCTAGGAAACCTATTCTAATAATAATTTTATAGAGTAGCCAAATCCTGAGATCCTTGAGTCGTGTGTCCAGAGTCGTTTGTATATGTTTATGAAAAAACTATTGGAGGATGACTTTGTTTATGAAAGCAATCAAATTATCCGCATCACGATGTACGCAAACTTTCCCATGAGCCATTTTGATAATATGCTTGGGTGGTAGTCATCGTTTGTAGCATGCCGACTATTTGTCAATGATGGTAGTCACTGTCTGGACCATGATGGAGCGTATGTATACTTGATGGCAACTGCTACATTATATGTTTCCTGCTCCCTTTACTAGGGGAGACTATTTTAAACAGACCCACAACTTAGGAACCACATGGCCAATGACACAGTTGTACCTGTATACCGTTCCTCCATTCTGGTCTAGCAGCAACCTAACAGAGCATTTACAGGAGCTTAATATTGCACCGAAGGGAGAATTTAGGTCCTTGATCTATTAAATGGTGAACATACAGATGATCTGTATGCTAATGTTCATATGCATGTGTTCTTCCGAAAATAAAATGAATATGAGTTGTGATGATGGCGGTGAGCAAATACATAAAACAGAATGTAAAAATGGGAAAAAAGTGGGCTGGTTCATAATATGTAATGACCTATATTCTTGGGAATTTCTGTGACATTTTCCTCATAATTTCGTGCAATTATTTTTCTTCCAAACTTTGTTTTTATGTCTTCCTTATTAGCCGACCCATTAATATATGTACTTGTCTTTTTTTTTCCTTTCAAACAAGTCTGCAAACCATTTCATTTGATTTGATGAAACCCAGGATAGTCCACAGACCATACTCAATGGACCAAGCAACCAAGCCCAAAGACTTGACCCGAACCCACTCTTACTTCTTTTGTTTTCCCATCTTCAATCACTTTGGGCCGGCCCACTTCACTTAACTAACTGACCCCCCTCTTCATCACTTCTTTATGGGCCCAGAAACCCAACTCAAGGACATCTGCTTTATCTTTTGGGTTCGCTCCCTCTTCCTTCGAGAGAAGCCAAGCCAGCACGCCTCCTCCGATTTCGAAATCCATTTGCATCGAATGGCCCCCATCTCTCATGCCTCCGACCCGAACCCGAGTCCCTCCCTCACGCCTCTCTTCGAATCGAATCCGCTGCCTCTCCTCTCTTCGAATCCACGCGGCCACCCCTCCCGTGGATTCGAAAACCCTAGCCGCCCTTGAGAACCGACCGAATTAGATTCCTCTCCGTAAATTTCGGGATTAGATCTGATTTGAACTCTTTTTAGTTTTTACGTGTCCGCTTCTCTATTTAAATCTGATTGCCTCTTAGGGTTTTTGACACACGAAAATATCCTCTTTCTCTAAAATTTCTGATTGTTCTTGGTTTTTCGGAGGCTGGATTTTGGATCTCTTTGATCCTTCGATTTCTCTGTTTAAAGGTAGATTGCTTCTTCTCCCTTCATCAGTTTATGTTCTATTTGTTTTGATTTTAAGGGACATGATGATGCGATCTTGATGAGGGGAACTTCCTCGGTGATTCAAGTCTTTTCGGCAACCATAGGCTTCACCGCGGATCTCGCCACTCCTCTCTTCTAGTCCATACGTTTACCTGAGCCTCGGGTTGTGCAGTTGGCCGCCGCGGGGTTTGTGTCGAGTCCAACACCATGAGGTTTTCTCTCCAGCAAGAACCCCGCTGTTGGTTGTTTTTTTTGGCCCGATTCTTTTTATGATCCTTGCGTTGTTATTTTCCCTTTCTAGTTGCCTTTGTGAAATCTTTCATGGGCCAGCGGGCTGTAGGTGTTGTTTCCATGTACTCTGAAAGAAGTTACCTTGTTCTGTTATTTTGGGCTTTTGGGCCTGTTACTGTTTTTATATATAAATCAACCCCCTCTTGGCTGGTAAACTGTTGTTAGATACTCAGGTTGCCAACATTAAATCTAGGGCTGTTGATGAACGAGCTTGAACATGGAGCTTGGTTTTGTTCATCAACAAAATCCATGTTAAAGCTCTGTTCGTTTACTAACCGAGCTCTAAAACATGTTCAAGCTTGTTCGTTAAGCTTACCGAACGAACATAAATGAACGTAACCGAGCTTGTTCACAAGTAGTTAATCGAACGTTCTGTTCATTAACAAGACTTATCAATTAAACAAACGAACGTCAATTTTTTAATTAGGAATAATAATATTTAAACATAATTGCCAATTACTAAATCAATTAAATAAAAGGATTAAATATTTGCAGGACAAAAACAAATAAATTCAGCATAATAGCTCCTTAGATCCCATTACAAGCATCCATTCCAAGCATCCATTCCAAGCATAGTAAAAAATATAGTATCTATCTAAATTTACTATTTTCGGTTCATATTCATTCACGAACACTTAACGAGCTTGTGCATGAACATCGCTTAACGAGCTTGTTCACAAACACTTAACGAGCTTGTTCATGAACATAAATGAACGAACACAGTTATGTTCAAGCTCCGTTCGTTTACTAACCGAGCTCTAAAAATCTGTTCAAGCTTGTTCATTAAGCTTCCTAAACGAACGTAAACGAACATGTACCGAGCTTGTTCATGAGTAGTTCGTCGAACGTTCTGTTCGTCAACAGCTCTAATTAAATCTGATCCCACCGCTCCTCAAAAAATTACTTACTTTTGTTTACAATCCTAAAATCTTTACCTTTAATTAATTTGTTTATTAAATCTTTTATTTCAGTCTTTTGCTCTAACTGATTTGTTATGCAAAATATCAATATGGGTATTATTGTTGGACATTATTAATTGACACATGATTCGCCATAATTGTTGCCATGTTGATGAGAACCTGAGAAATGCTTGCCACCAAACCAAACAATTAGAATGACTGCACTTAGTTCATTATTTAGGGGATGTAATTGTGATTATAGACAAAGTATTCGTTTTACCACTCTCCTGATGGAAGTGGTGCATATTATCAATTTTCCTCCTTTTTAAGGAACGAGGGGTTTTAATGCAATTTTCCTCTTTCATCTGAAATGAGGGTTCCAATATCTAATTGTCCGCTATCCACACTAATAGCGGGGTTAAGAAATGTGTTAATGAACATCACTCCCTTGGACATGAGTCACAACCTATGGTTAATTAACTTTAACCAACCCTTTAAGACATTCATAACTTATTGGATCATTTCTTCTGTTCAGAGATGTTGTACTTGTACTATTTTCGTTATTTATAAACTGTTAAGATTGGTTTAGATGTTAGCTATTTCTGATTTTGTTGTATATCTTCTCCTCGGGTTTAGCAGGAGATTTTACAGTTTTGATCGTGCATTTAATTTCTAAGACTAATCGTACAAGTATGACTTTAAATTCGGTATTATTTTCTGCTTAGTCCTATTCTGCTTTCACTGGTAACCAGCAGGATCTGCATCATAATTGTAAATTTGTGATGGCATCCGGAAGCGGGTCGTTACACGTGGTGGCCCATGCATGCCCACGCTGACCACCTCGTGAACAGTATAGGTCAGGTAGAATATACTGTAAATCATACCCATACTTATTTGCGGTATTTCGATTATCAGAATGACGAAGGCTTATAACCGTCGTGCACGTCCTACTGCGAACAACTGCATCGCCATTAACGAATACGTGACGAAGAATGTAGGCAACGGAAGTAGATTCGGCGCCGTCAACGACAATACTGACATCAACGCCAGCGACAATCTCCACGAAAATATCGGCAACGGCAATGACGACAACCACGACATCGATGACCAGCTTCATGATTACGTCGACGATGCGAACGCCAACATCGATTCCAATCTCAACGGCCCCGACAACAATGGCAATAGCGGTAATCACAACGTCGACAATGGAAATGATGGCAACAACACTGAGCAGCCTGCACCGACGATCCAGATATCAGTCCAAACCTTACGAGAGATGATCAGAGCGTTGCAACAGGAGCCCGAGCACAGGCACAAAGGTAGAGTACAACAATTCAGATCACTGTATTCACCAATTTTCAAAGGAACAGAGGGACCTCTCGCAGCAGCAGAATGGCTACGTCGCACAGCTGACATGCTAAAAGCGGCACAGATCGCGCCAGATTCGTGGGTGGACATGGCAAAGCTACAGTTGGTTGAAGACGCTATGTCGTGGTGGGATTCAGAGGAAGATCGTTTGACTCAGTCGATTTCATGGAGCACCTTTCAGGAGAAATTTAATGCTCTGTTTTTCTCCCCAGAGCTGAAGAGGGCACTGCAGGCCCAATTCATGAATTTGAAGTAAGGCTCCATGAATGTGGAACGGTACAACGCCGAATTTTCCAGACTCAGCAAGTTCGCGAAGAACGTGGTGTCCGACCCATGGGACAGAGCTTAACGTTTTCAAGAAGGCTTGAACATCGAGATTCAGAAACAACTAGTGGGACAGAAGCTGAAGACTCACCAAGGCACTCTCTGCAGCTCGAGATTATGAATACGTGCAACAGAAAGAAGAGCTAGAACGACAGATGGCTGCTCCTCCGACAACCAAAATCGCCACCAGCTACAGTTGCGCAGAACCGATGCCATCCAGCAAACGCTCGCCCCGGTGAACAGAAGAAGACTGCTTCACAGACGTCGCAAACCACTCAATTTAAGAACGGGACTCCAATGAATACTCAACGATTCGTGGTGTCCCACTACTGCCAACGACCTGGTCACGTGAAGAAAGACTGACATCGCTACAAGTTGTGTCTGATTTGTGGCGCATCCGAGTACTCTATTGCAGAATGTCCTAAGAAGGAGAACACAACTGCTAGTGCCACTCAGAAAGAGAAACATCCACCAACCCAACCTCAGAGGCGCCAT
This sequence comes from Scilla litardierei, assembly GCA_030789695.1. NCBI lineage: Eukaryota > Viridiplantae > Streptophyta > Magnoliopsida > Asparagales > Asparagaceae > Scilla > Scilla litardierei. Next base: position 2,101,369 of record CM061134.1, on the reverse strand, counting down.
GTGTATATATTATCAGCGACAGAGACAGATGCTCCTTCGTCGGAGACATTATCAGTTAACTTAGGATTGGCTTTACTATTGCATTCTGTTATTAGTATTTTTGCATTTTGAAAATTCTGAGGACGAAATTTATTTTTAAGGGGTGGAGGATGTAATGACCTATATTCTTGGGAATTTCTGTGACATTTTCCTCATAATTTCGCGCAAATATTTTTCTTCCAAACTTCGTTTTTATGTCTTCCTTATTAGCCGACCCATTAATATATGTACTTGTCTTTTTTTCCTTTCAAACAAGTCTGCAAACCATTTCATTTGATTTGATGAAGTCCAGGATAGTCCAGAGACCATACTCAAAGGACCAAGCAACCAAGCCCAAAGACTTTACCCGAACCCACTCTTACTTCTTTTATTTTCCCCTCTTCAATCACTTTGGGCCGGCCCACTTCATCACTTAACTAACTGACCCCCCTCTTAATCACTTCTTTATGGGCCCAGAAACCCAACTCAAGGACATCAACTCCTTTATCTTTTGGGTTCGCTCCCTCTTCCTTTGAGAGAAACCAAGCCAGCACGCCTCCTCCGATTTCGAAACCCATCTGCATCGAACGCCCCCCCCCCTCATGCCTCCGACTCGAACCCGAGTCCCTCCCTCACGCCTCTCTTCGAATCGAAGCCGCTGCCTCTCCTCTCTCTACGAATCGATGCCGCCGCCCCTCCCGTGGATTCGAAAACCCTAGCCGCCCTTGAGAACCGACCGAATCAGATTCCTCTCTGTAAATTTCGGTATTAGATCTGATTTGAACTCTTTTTACGCGTCTGCTTCTCTATTTAAATCCGATTGCCTCTTAGGGTTTTTGACACCCGAAAATCTCCTCTCTCTCTCATTTCTGATTGTTATTGGTTTTCGAGGGCTGGATTTTGGATATCTTTGATCCTTCGATTTCTCTGTTTAAAGGTAGATTGCTTCTTCTCCCATCATCGGTTTATGTTCTATTTGTTTTGATTTTAAGGGACATGATGATGTGATCTTGATGAGGGGAACTTCCTCAGTGATTCAAGTCTTTTCGGCAACCATAGGCTTCACGGTGGATCTCGCCACTCCTCTCTTCTAGTCCATACCTTTACCTGAGCCTCGGGTTGTGCAGTTGGCCGCCGTGGGGTTTGTGTCGAGTCCAACACCATGAGGTTCTCTCCAGCGAGAACCCCGCCGTTGGTTGTTGTTTTTGGGCCTGATTCTTTCTATGATCCTTGCGTTGTTATTTTCCCTTTCTGGTTGCCTTTGCGAAATCTTTCATGGGCCAGCGGGCCGTAGTTGTTTCCTTGTACTCTGAAAGAAGTTACCATGTTCTGTTATTTTGGGCTTTCGGGCCTGTTATTCTTTTTATATATAAATCAACCCCCGCTTGGCTGGTAAACCGTTGCTAGATACTCAGGTTGCTCATTAAATTTGATCCCATCAAAAAATAACTTGTGTTACTTTTCATTTTACTTTTGTTTACAATCCTAAAATCTTTACCTTTAATTAATTTGTTTATTAAGCCTTTTATTTCAGTCTTTTGCTTTAACTGATTTGTTATGCCAAATATCGATATGGGTATTATTGTTGGACATTATTAATTGACATATGATTCGCCATAATTATTGCCGAGAACTCGAGAAATGCTTGACACCAAACCAAACAATTAGAATGACTTTGCACTTAGCTCATTGTTTATGGGATGTGATTGTGATTATAGACAAAGTATTCGTTTTACCACTCTCATGATTGAAGTGGGGCATATTATCAATTTTCCTCCTTTTTAAGGAACGAGTGGTTTAAATGCAATTTTCCTCTTTCATCTGAAATAAGGGTTCCAATATCCTATTGTCCGCTATCCACACTAATAGCGGGGTTACAGAAATGTGTTAATGAACATCACTCTCTTGGACATGAGTCACAACCTACAATGGTTAGTTAACTTTAACCAACCCTTTATGACATTCATAACTTAGTAGATCATTTCTCTTGTTCAGAGATGGTGTACTTGTACTGTTTTCGTTATTTATAAACTGCTAAGATTGGTTCAGATGTTATCTACTTCTAATTTTGTTGTATATACTTCTAATTTTTTTGTATATCTTCTCATCGGGTTTAGCAGGAGATTTTACAGTTTTGATCGTGCATCAAATTTCTAAGACTAATTGTACATGTATGACTTTAAATTCGGTATTATTTTCTGCTCAGTCCTATTCTGCTTTCACTGGTAATCAGCGGGATCTGCATCATGATTGTAAATTTGTGATGGCACCCGGAAACGGGTCGTTACATAATACAACCGGGGGGGTTCTAATTCTGTATCAAGGAAGAGCCTAGGGTTAAAAGGAATTATATTATGCATACAACTTGTTACTACATGTTTCTAGAAGAATCAATGCAAACACGGGATTTTATTTCAATCACTGTGTGTGGCACATGACATGCAACCGCCATCATTCTGGCCATTTATCTTTTAATTCTTGCGTCATAATCATGACCACCATGCATATGCTTGCAGCAGTGGTGCACTCACCATATTTAATGCGTATAGCTCTATGTGCTACAAGTTCTTTAGCCTGAAGTTGCCTCGATGATGGACAAGCATCCTGTATGCTTTTCATGAGCTTCCTCAATTTCACTATTTCAACACACACACAAAATTTGGGTAATTAAATATATTTTATATATGTTTCTATCACGTCTTTCTTGCTCATTATGCATTGAGGCATTTGTTTTCTGTTGTTTATATGTTAAATCATGTTTTAGTGGGGGAAATGGCCGTTAAAAGGGACTTAGCGGGATCCTAAGTTAGATATCTATGGATATGAGGCATGAGATACATTACGTTTTATAGAAAAAATTAAATGACTAATAAGTTCTTGTACTGATGTGCATTGGTGCCTTCTCATGTGTAAACAATATGGGAGTTGATTTGCGCACCCACCGTTTTACCCACTTATTTACAAATTTTCCATTACTCCGGCGCACATACCCACTTATTTACAAGTTTGACACTGAAATTACTCATCGCGGACTCCCAGTGCCAAATTTCCAAAAAAGCCCCTATGGCCCTGTTGGGGTTTCGTCGGGGTTTTGCCGCAGCCACCTCCTCATCCTCCTCCCCCTCCCTCTCCCCCTCGTGCGACGGTTTGGAGAAGACAGTTCGGAGGGCAAAATACGATCGGAGAAGGCGGTGGAGACTGTTCGCTGGAACATCGTGATCCACGACGCGAATGGGACGATGAGGTCGTCGGAGGAGGCGATGGAGAGGGGCAGAGAGGAGGATGAGGCCGAGAGGTGGGGGCGGGGGATGGGGAGAGTGTCGGAGGGGAATGGGGAAGATGGGGGATGGGGAGGGCAGAGGAGGGTCAGGGGATCGGGACGGGGGGAGATGGGGGTAGAGGAGGCTGGGGAGGTGGTGGAGTCCTCGTTGGCGGTGGCGGCGGGGGTGGCGGAGTAAAACGGTGGATATTTGATGTGTCCATATTTTCCACTATTTTCATATCATCATTTCATTGCATCCCATACCATTTCCGCATCCAAATCCCACATTTTACTACGATATTGCATTTCTGACGATATATTCGAGTTTCGTAGTGTTTTATGAGTTTTCAGGGATTTTGGAGCGATTTGGAGCCCCACTTGGGTATGGACACATCCGACGCGTTCGTGAGCTCATTGGCGAGGCTCTGTAGGAGTTCGCCACACTTTTGGAGCCATTGGAGGAGAAGAGAGAGCAGGAGGAGAGGAGAGAGCCCCAGCAGCTACTGGAGAGTTTTTTCCAGACTGCTCGGTCGAGCAGTTCAGTTGCTCGGACCAAGCAGCTTCAATTGAAGGAAGAGAGCTGATACGGGCTGGCTCGGACCGAGCAGTCCATCTGCTCGGTCGAGCATCATCAAAATTCCAAAGCAGAAGCAAAGAAGCGACACGGTCCGAGCGGTTCTTCAGTGACCGAGTCAGCCCCTGCTAGGACCGACAGAGCTGACTCGGTCCGGGCTGGCAGAGCGACGATTTTGAAGTCTTTCGATTCCCTGTAGTGCTCGGTCGAGCAGCTCATTTGTTCGGGCCGAGCGACCGAACGAGCAGTACACTGCTCGACCGAGTAGCTTACTCGGTCGACGATGCCAGGGCCTTTTTTGGAAAGATTTTCTGAAGCCGTGGATTGCGCGATTTCGAGGGACTGAAGCTGGGAGCTGTGCGGGGGGCTCAGGGGAGACTCATTAGAGATTTTTGAATAGCTTTTTGAGCAGGGACCTTAGGCGATTTTTGGTAGGAGTTCTGAGATTAATTTTTGTAGGAGAATTTTGGATCGAAACTTGGAGATTATTACTTTTATTCTTAATTGTTCTTGCACTTGGAATCTGGAATTATTTCTAGATCTATAAATTGCAAGTCTTTTCTATTTCACGTTGTAAGTTTTCTACTTTGATAATTTTGATTTCTATGTCTTCTTCTTTAGAAATGATGAATTTATCTGTTACTATCGCCATGTGTGAGTAGATTATTCTAGGGTTGATGGGTTAGCCCTAGGATCCTATGGGAAAATGTAGATCTGAACCCCCACATTGAATTAGAGATTTAGGAAAGTATTTCGGTCAATCCTACCGAATCCCTAGATAACCCGTACTGAGACCATGCCCACGGTCTGTGGAATTGATGTGCTTAAGGGGTATCTACGGGATCCGAATAGGGAAATCGGTGGATCCAACCAAGGCTCGTGACCATGCCAGGCTCGTGTCTTGATGGAATCCATTGACGAACTATACCGCTACGTTGACGGCTACCGCCATTGCGTCAACGAGAGCCACCGAAATACCTCACAATTCTAACCCACGAGAGTGGCACGAATTGTGAGATTTATCCCCTAACCCTACTGCAACGTGAGGATTTTATTCTAACGTCGACACCTGACGATCCTAGTGGCAATCCCTAATGCCCTAATCCTTTTTATTAGTGAAACAACACCCAACCAACAACTCCGACCCGATAGCTATCTCACTTCGAGATTTAGAAATAAACTGAGACTCCATTTACACTATCACCGTCTCTGTGGGATTCGATATCATTTATACTATAACTCGACACCGTCCGCTTGCGGATTGAACCCGGAATTGAAGCCTATGGGCCATACCACGCCTGGTGATCGTGACACCGTCAGGTAGAACCTAGGTGTAGGTTTCGAGTGCGTCACGTTTTTGGCGCCATTGCCGGGGATGGCAATAGTGTTTACCTCAGTTTATTTTCTTTATTTGTGAAGTTAGCTAGCATTCTAATCATTTCTCACCTTTCCATCATTTTTATTCTTTTTATTTATTTCGGTGCTACTGACGGTATTTATTTGAGTTTTGTTGATGCATGAACACTCGCTACAAGGGATCTACCAGAGAATTATTATTCGACCTCGAGATCAAGAAGACAGCGAGGGCTTTGAGAACCTCAAGTAGAAGTTCATCTCCCTCCGCTCAGATGGCGGAAAACAATCCTCCTCGCACCGGGTCCATCAGGGACCATATGAAACCAACTTTTGGGAACTCCATCCTCAGACCTTAACTGGCGACAGCGAGCTTCGAGCTAAAGACGGGGTTGATTAATCTGATACAGCAGGATGCCTTCCACAGGCATCCGCATGAAAATCCCAACAATCACATTGACACCTTCATGCGAAGTGTGATACGTTCAAGGCAAAGGATGTTAGTGATGCTGTGAAGCTGCGGCTTTTCCCGTTCACTTTGAGGGATAAAGCCTCATATTGGCTCTGAGCCCACCCTCCCAACCATTTCACCACCTAGGAGAAGCTTGCGCTTGCATTTGTGGATAAGTTTTATCCACCCTCGAAGACAGTGCGGATCCGTGGAGCGATTTCTAACTTCAAGCAGCTCCCACAGGAGTCACTTTACGAGGCATGGGAGAGGTTCAAGGACCTCCAACATCAGTGTCCACACCATGAGATCCAGCCCTGGGATTTGGTGCAGAGCTTTTACAACCGGCTCCAGCCTAGCACCAAGATGATCATCGATGCTGCGGCGTAAGGCGCCCTACTTGATAAGTCTCCTGAGGAGGCTATAGATTTGTTAGAGCACATGGCGGCCAACACTCAACAATGGAATGATGAACGGACTGTTGTGACCCGGATTCCTGAGGTCAAGGTCGCTGGCCACTTGGATTCTCACGTCGAGACCTTGTGCAAACAAGTGGCCCGCATTGAGCAGCGTTTAGACTACATCTCTGCTTCACCCAGTACATCGTATCATCCTGCGGAGGAGTATGTAGATCAGGGCTATATCCCTAGTGAGGCCCACTACGATGGTGCTGAGACATCTGAGTCGGTACAATACGTCCAATGAGAGGGACAGAATCAATGGCAGCATCCAGCTGCTAGGAATCACCCGGGGTTTTCTTATGGAAACCCAAGTGGAGGGCTGCAACCTCCGCAATTTCAGAGGCCACCACCCCATCAGCAGCAGCAGAACCAGCAACAGGGCGGATTTAGGCCAGCTGGGTCTTATCGACCGCCGGGTTATCAGTTCAACCGACCGCCTCAGCAGAATTATGCGCCAAATCCACCCAAGTCCAATCTCGAGGCCACATTGGAGACTTTCATGAGTGGTCAGATTCGCTTTAATCAGGACACCTCGAACCAGTTCAAGAGTATCAATTCTTCAATTGACGAACTGAGGGGTCAAATGTCCAGCTTTTGAAGAATCAAGGGAGATTGCCCTCACAGCCGGAGACAAACCCGAGAGCCCAAGCTAATGCCGTGGTTTCATTGACCACACGTAGAGGACGGATGACTGACCCCGTCATGGTCCCGGCGCTAAATAAGGAGAAAGTCATTGAAGAGGCAGTTGATGACGGCAATAGAGAAGAGGCCACTGAAGGGGCAGTCGATGACGACAATAGAGAAGAGGCCACTGAAGGGGCAGTCGATGACGACAATAAAGAAGAGGCCACTGAAGGGCCTATAATTATTGAGGAGAAGACGGATGCACCACCCGCCACACCTACTACAGCACCACCTGTTGATTCTACAACGAGTAAAGTTTCCTGACCTTCCCCTTCATACCCACAGAGGCTAGCCCTAGCCAAGATGGAAAAGAAATACTCCAAGTTCATGGAGTTATTGAAGGGAATTCAGCTGAACATCCCGTTCATGGACGCCATCACAGAGATCCCGATCTACACCAAATTTTTGAAGGATATCATCACGGGAAAGAGAAAACCTGAAGAAATCAAGCTACTGGAGGATTCCACATCCGTCATCAAAAATCATCTCCCCGGAAGCTACCGGATCCGGGGAGCTTTACCGTGCCGTGCTCCATTGGAGGTATGCCTATCAGCAGAGCATTGATTGACTTGGGGGCTTGCATCAGTTTGATGCCCCTCTCCATTTTCAAGAGACTTCAGACTGGAAGTGAGCTAGAACCGACGAGCATGTCCATTCAGCTTGCAGATCATTCTATCACCTACCCGATGGGAATAGCAAAGGACGTCATCCTTCAAATACCCCAGGATTATGTGTTACCGTCGACTTCATTATCATGGATATGCCTGAGGGAGGGAGCTCCCAACTTATACTCGGCCGTCCCTTCATGACGACGGCCGGTGTTCTCATCGATGTCCGGGAAGGGACCTTATCTCTCAACGTTGGAAATATCGAAGCCGAGTTCCGGCTACAGAAGCCTATGAGAGAGTGAGCTCATGTAGAAGGGGCCAGCTATCTGGAGCTTCTTGAGGACGAAGCCATTGAGGATTTCACTTCCGAGTGGGTCATGAAGGACCCAATGAAGACAATCATCGACGATGACGGCGACCCAACCCACAACAAAGCGGTCGCCGCGCATCCGAGTATTAGATGAGGAATTTCTACATCGTTCTCCAATTCATCAAGAACCGGAAACTATGTGCCACTCAGAGGAGAGTCTTGAAGTAGGTGGAAACCAAACGCTGCCGGATCGCACCACCGCGAAGAATGACGCGCGACCACCACGCGCGCCAAACGATAACTGATATATTTGAGGGAGTCGAGCTCACGACTGAAAACGAGCGCTTGTTGGGAGGCAACCCAATTTCTTAGATTTCGGATTTTCCTTTTCAGTTTCTTATTTTTTATCTTTTATTTCATGTTTTTGAGATAAAAATATAAAAATCACAAAAATTTGATGAGTTCATCTTTTGTATAGGATGGACAAGTGGGGGTGTGCGTATCGACATTATAAACGGAAGGAAGCCGGAGGAGAGCATCAGATTCGAAGATTTGGAGAGAAAACCAAGGAAAAATAAGAGGAGACAGGAGACACATGAGACTCGATCGAGCAGCTTCACTGCTCGGTCAAGCAGTTCAGACACGAAAAAGGAAGGGGAAGATGTTTTTTCTACACGGCCCGAGCAGCCTCTTGCTCGGTCCGAGTAGAAATAGACTCGGTCCGAGCAACTTTTTACTCAGGTCGAGTACTACATGCTTTCGAATGTGAGGAGAAAACATCATTCTGCCAAAACGATCCGATTATTATTGGCTCGGCCTGAGTAGAAATCGACGTGGACCGATCAGCATGCTACTCGGTCGAGCAGACAAGGGAGTATATTACATCTAAATTTATTGAATTTCAGCTTTTTGACTCGGTCGAGCAGCCTTGTAGTTCGGACCGAGTCGATTTATCCTACACTCCCAAACGAGTCGGGTCTTTATACCCAAACCCATTTATAAATAACCCGAGGTTAAAAATTTTTAACATAAACAAAAAAATTTCTAACTTACCCCCCGAGCTCCCTCCCTTTCCCTACTCGTTCACCCCCCGTCGCCGTCTTCATCCTCCCGCACCGTCGCCGGCTCCGCCGATCGCGTCAACACCTCCGGTCAGCCGCTCTTTCTCTCTCTCAATCTCTCCGCCCCTCCCCCTCTCTTTCCCCCTCCGTCCCCATCCCCTTCTCTAATCGACGGCGTCGTCGACGGCGCCACCGCCGCCGACGGCGCCGCCCATCAAACCACCCACCCTCGCACTTTGACTCCCCCCTCCACGCCTATCCCCCCACATCTCCCGCCCAGATTCCCCCAACCTCCGATGGGCACGGACCGAGCACAATAGTGCTCGGTCAGACCTCCCTCACCGAGTAGCACGACGGTACTGCTCGGTTGAGCAACCCTAGATCGTCCTATTCCTCAATTTTAATGCCCTATTTTGACGTTTCATTTGTTTCTATTGCAGTTGTTCGCTGCCTACGTCATCACGGACTACAGAGACTAGCTTAGGGGAGCTCTAGGCACTTGCATCGCTCGCATCTCCCGCACATACGGTACACTCGTTTCCCTTATTTATTTCTATATCGTATCAGCATAGCACCACCTTCGCGATGGTTCGCACGAGAGGTGCCCCCACCCCACCCATCCGTGGGAAGAGGCCCACTCCAGGTGCCTCTTCCTCCAGACCCCCGCATCATGCACGACTCACCACCACCACCACCACTATTACCGCACCCTCCACCACAGCTCTTATCCCCACCACTTCCACACCACTCACGTCCACTACTATCCCCGCCACCTCAGCCCCTATCCCCACCACAGCACCATCCACAGCCTCTACATCATCACCTCCACAACCTGCACCCACCAGGGATGCCCTGCAGGCACGTCTCCGGACATATGGCATCACGTTCCGAGACGACGCACACCGAGAACGCTTTGTTAGGCTCTCTCAGCGATGTCTCGTACCTACTGTGTTCATAGACGTGCCTGCCCTTAGATCCCTCGGACTCCTACATGGAGTTCATCACCTGTACCGAGCGATCGGTTTCGACCGTTTCCTCGGTGTACACGCTCCTACCTACTCCCACATGGCCCTCGAGGCGCTCAACTCCCTTGCTCTTAACCCAGCGGGTGACGGCATCACCTTCCGCCTCATGGACCACGATTGCACTATCATATTTGCCATGATCCGCGAGTACTTTCACTTCCCTGCCGTACCCGAGCCCAGAGCAGCCTTTTTCCCACTCTTTGACGTTGACACTTTTGACGCTCGAGCCTTTTGGGAGCGTATTTCAGGCCTTCCTCAGTATCGTCCTAGTCGGGCGAAGGCATCGTGCATCGTGCACACATGCCTTCGTTATGCTTAGAGGCACTTAGCTTCCACCATTTTCTGCAGACCTGAGGTCGGGACCATGTCCCTCCCTGAGCTTACCCATCTTATGGGTATGACCCGGCCTATTCGATTTCACTCTGATGGCTCCCTACGACCCGTCATGCTCTCTGACGCAGCCCACTGGTTGTGTCACCGCCTCTACCAGACTGCCACCACCTATTTCATCACTGACATCTGCTGCGGTGGTTTATTCACCATTTTTGCTAGGATGCTTGATATTCACATCCCTGATGACCTTCACGCCCTGTTGGTTCGACACGCTTGACCCTGGGTGTGCTCGAGCACATGCATATTACCCGACCTCATGGGTCTCGTCACTGGCTTTATCTCGTAGGCACCACCACATTCCCCATATGGTGCTTCCCGCCCCCACCTCACAGACATCTCAGCTGTCCAGCTCAACTGGATGGTTCCTCAGGTCTTCTCACTCCCTCCCATACACGTACTCGAGCCCCCAGAGCACCCGTCGAGGCAGCCGCCGATGACCCGGTTCCACGCTCCCCGGAGTTCGAGTTACACGACATTGATGCCTTAGTTGTCGGCCTCCCAGTACCACCTGCTCACTCATCTTCTTCTGGAGCCGTTTCTCCCACCACCGTTGTATCCATCGTATCTACCGCCGTCGAGTCTTCGGGGACTATCCACACCTCTTGCCCCGAGACTCAGATTTCTTTGACCAGTGTATCGGTGCCAGAGGGCATCGATTTACCTTTTGATGACGACCGCATAGATCTAGATTCTCCTTTGCACGACCCAGCCGCCACCCTCCTACCTCTTTCGGACCTCATATCATCAGTTCCTATATCTTTAGGTCCACACATTCCACTTTCTGGCACCACTTCCTCCTCATCCGCTGCCATTTTTACGGAGAGCGTGTCGACGTCTGTCTACTCTTCTGTGTCGGCTACGGCTCTATCTTCTGCCACCGCTGAGCTACATTCGAGCTCACCCTCTCCTACCTTCCACGCTCAGCACCGTGCACCAGATGCCCGGGACCGATTTATGAGAGTGGTGACTCACAAACACATTCCCCGCCCTCCACCCGACTCATGTACTACTGACGGTCGCTTGACAGCGTTAGAGGAGTCGACTTCTCTCCTTCGGAGAGATTTCGACGACTTTGTACGCTCCACGACGACACACCGCTCGAGAGTCGAGTCGGACTTGGCGTCCATCATAGATCTCCTTAGGACACAAGGACCACCTCCGGTTATCCTCGCACATGCTCCACCACCCAGGCCAGGCACTGTGACCCCCTCTGTACCACTCAGTGCTTCACTTTTCTAGGCTCTGCAGAGCATGTTTTTACCACTTCTGAGTTGGACTTCACAGTAGATTCCATGTCTGCCCTGGTGTTACCTTCAGCTGAGCACTCCATCACCACCATTGATCCCACCACCGACCCTCCCCATGACTTCCAGCCAGATCTTCCACCCACCGCTCCTGGTCCACAGCAGAGGGACCCATCACCACCCCCAGAGGGTGGTGCCTCTACTTGATGTAGTCCATACCATCTTCTGCCTCCCCTATTTATTTTGTGCCCATCTGTCTGTTCGGGGCCTTACACTTACATAGCTGGGGGAGGATCCACCCATGCATCATATTTCATTCAGCATTGCATCACTCCATGTTTTTATTTCCTTTTTGCATAGTTTTTATTTTATTCCCCCGCCCACTCCACCCCTTTAGCATCATCTCCCCCTCACGAGCGTTTTCTTAACAGTGAGGACACTGCTAGGTTTAGCTTGGGGGATGAGCGTTACTGCTTTATTTTTGATTTTTTTTCTTTTACATTTTCCTTCCTTATTTCGGTCTTTATTTCACTTTTCCACCGCTTTTTCACGTCGTTTTCTTTTTTCTCATTTTGCATCATATTTTATATTTTTACCATGCATGCATCTCTTTTTCTTTATTTTCCTCTTTTCTCCGCCTTTCTCTTTATTTGCTAAGAATGTTCCGCATGATGATATCTCTCATGTCCTTATTAGTTTTTTACGATGCTCACTTTCAATGACATGCTATTAGGGTAAATTTCAGTTTTACTACTTATATGCGTGCATTTCTATTGTTGATCTATCTAATTTAATGTTTAAAATAAATTGAAAATCGAATGCATGAATTAGTATCTAGTATGATCTATGTTGGGTAATGCACCTAGGTTCACGCATCACTAGAACACTTGGAGCATCTGTTTTTATCTCAGTCACTTCTATTTGCATGCCTGCTGATATTGTGTGCCTATGACTGCATGCCATTTCAGTATTCGTTTAGAGGAATGAAAATATTCATGCTATCTATGAGTTTAGTTAGGGTATTATTTTATCGAACCGTTGAGCACCCTCTTATGAGTGAACCGAGAGTCTTACTATTTTTCCCTCTCCACATATCTATTTATATCTCTACATATCAGTTGGTTACACCCCCACAGCTATCTTTATCGCATCTCACTACCCAACCCCAAAAAAGGAAAACGTATAGCTTCTAAATGAAAAAAGAAAAAGAAGAAGAAAAAAATGTGTATATATTCATATGTGAAAAAGAAAAGAAAAGAAAAAGAAAGAAAATGAATAAATACTGTTTTATATCATTTCATTGGAATCCATCATTTTTACTGGGAAGAAAAAGAAAAATTCCATATCATATTCTTAGATGCGACCCCTCAAGCTAAGCTTGAGGGGGGTAAACCAACTGATCACATGAGTGAGCATGACATTAGAGTGGAGACGGTGCATAACGGGGAGACTTAATAATACCTAAACTTTGCGAATTACTTTAGTTTTCAGAGATTTTTCATGACTCGAACTGAATATCTGGATGGCATGACTTTTTCTTTTCTCTATTGCATGTTGGGTGATTTCTTTAAGCTCCTTGTGTATCTGTGATTGAAAAGGGTGTTGCCAACTTCTTTATACTAGACTCTAGGGATTGCATGCGATTGATATGAGTTTATGGCGTTATTTTAGTAGATCCATATCTTTTGTCTGTATTGTATGTTGGTCATATGATTTGTAAAACTAGAAATTGCCAGTGGCATGTATGTTTATCATTCTGAGCATCGTGATATACTATTTAGGCCTGAGGTCTGACTGATCATCCCTAGCACTCTCCTCTCACTTCTATTCCCTTCTCTTTTTACTTTTCCTCTCTTTTTATTTTATTTTCCTATTTCTTTTTGTTTTCCTCCCGGCATACCGATTATTCGTCTTCCTCGAGGACGAGTAAGAGGTAAGCTTGGGGATTTTGATGTGTCTATATTTTCCACTATTTTCATATCATTTCATTGCATCTCATGCCATTTCTGCATCCAAATCCCACATTTTTCGGGATTTTGGAGCGATTTGGGACCTCACTTGGGTATGGACACATCCGACGCGTTCGTGAGCTCATTGGCGAGGCTCTGTAGGAGTTCACACTTTTGGAGCCATTGGAGGAGAAGAGAGAGAGCAGTAGGAGAGGAGAGAGCCCCATCAGCTGTTGGAGAGTTTTTTCCAGACTGCTCGGTCGAGCAGTTCTGTTGCTCAGACCGAGCAGCTTCAATTGAAGGAAAGGAGCTGATACGGGCTGGTTTGCACCGAGCAGTCCATCTGCTCGGTCGAGCATCGTCAAAATTCCAAAGCAGAAGCAAAGAAGCGGCACGGCCCGAGCGGTTCTTCAGTGACCGAGTCAGCCTCTGCTCGGACCGAGCAAAGCTGACTCGGTCCGGGCTGGCAGAGCGACGATTTTGAAGTCTCTCGATTCCCTGTAGTGCTCGGTCGAGCAGCTCATCTGCTCGGGCCGAGCGACCAAACGAGCACTACACTGCTCGACCGAGTAGCTTACTCGGTCGACGATGCCAGGGCCTTTTTTGGAAAGATTTTCTGAAGCCGTGGATTGTGCGATTTCGAGGGACTTAAGCTGGGAGCTGTGCGGGGGTCTCAAAGGCGACTCATTAGAGATTTTTGAATAGCTTTTTGAGCAGGGAGCTTAGGCAATTTTTGGTAGGAGTTCTGAGATTAATTTTTGTAGGAGAATTTTGGATCGAAACTTGGAGATTATTACTTTTATTCTCGATTGTTCTTGCGCTTGGAATCTGGAATTATTTCTAGATCTATAAATTGCAAATCTTTTCTATCTCCTGATGTAACTTTTCTACTTTGATTATTTTGATTTCTATGATGTCTTATTCTTTAGAAATGATGATTTTATCTGTTACTATCGCCATGTGTGAGTAGATTATTCTAGGGTTGATGGGTTAGCCCTAGGATCCTAGGGGGAAAATGTAGATCTGAACCCCCACATTGAATTAGAGATTTAGGAAAGTATTTCGGTCAATCTTACCGAATCCCTAGATAACCCGTACTGAGATCATGCCCACGGTCTGTGGAATTGATGTGCTTAAGGGGTATCTACGGGATCCGAATAGGGAAATCGGTGGATCCAACCAAGGCTTGTGACTATGTCAGGCTCGTGCCTTGATGGGATCCATTGACGAACTATACCGCTACGTTGACGGCTACCGCCATTGCGTCAACGAGAGCCACCGAAATACCTCACAATTCTAACCCTCGAGAGTGGCCGAATTGTGAGATTTATCCCCTTACCCTAATGCAACGTGAGGATTTTATTCTAACGTCGACCCCCGACGATCCTAGTGCAATCCCTAATGCCCTAGTCCTTTTTATTAGTGAAACAACAACACCCAACCAACAACTCCAACCCGATAGCTATCTCACTTTGAGATTTAGAAATAAACTGAGACTCCATTTACACTATCACCGTCTCTGTGGGATTCGATATCATTTATTCTACAACTCGACACCGTCCGCTTGCGGATTGAGCCCGGAATTGAAGCCTAGGGGCCATACCACGCCTGGCGATCGTGACACCACAAGGTGGAACCTAGGTGTAGGTTTCGGGTGCGTCAGTATGTGTGCATGGTAAAAGAGGAAAATGTTTGAGAAAGTTTGAATGGCAAATTTGTAAATAAGTGGTATGTGCATGTGAGTAAAACGGTGGGTTTGCAAATCAATTCCCAAACAGTATATGTCAGTGTTATAAATGCATCTGCACGTGTGTGACTAAGCATTCATGTATTAGTCTCTTCTCTCTCTCTCTCTCTCTCTCTCTCTCTCTCTCTCTCTCTCTCTGGCATGCTTTTTTTTCTAATTGTTGGCATTAGTATTAATCTTAGCGCCGAAATATTGTTGTCACTACCTTTATTGTAATATGTTGTTATGGTACTGACTTCCCATATCCTGCTTCTCAACAAATTGTTCTTTTTCATGTCTGTGTTCATGCTCATGGGGTTACCATTGTTTCAAATGTTGACCTCACTGACCAAGGCATGATCGATCTTCCAGTTGCATGGATAACATGCATTGAAGGATGCTTCAAAATAACTGTGATGAACTATCCTTTGCTTCCATGACTTGGGGGCAGCATGGATGGGGATGAGTGTCTTAGAAACT
This sequence comes from Scilla litardierei, assembly GCA_030789695.1. NCBI lineage: Eukaryota > Viridiplantae > Streptophyta > Magnoliopsida > Asparagales > Asparagaceae > Scilla > Scilla litardierei. The sequence goes on along the minus strand of CM061134.1, from coordinate 2,085,773 downwards.
TTAAAGCTTCTTATCAAATCATATTCCCAGAAAAGTGGATCCCGCTCCAATAGCTCCGAATAAATTACATACGTGCATTAATATACAAATGTATTATTATACGAAGGCTTCTTATTCCACAACGACGAAAGCACTTTTTAAATCTTTTATAGACCATGGAATTTCACTTTTCTAGGCTTTCCCAACTTTAAAGAAAGACTTCCTTGATGAGTTATATACCTCAAACATGTGACATACACCAATATTTTGGTAATGTATAATATCTGGAAAGTTATCTGAGGAAGATTTTCGGAGAACCCTTTACGGGAAAGTTTAAGCTGAAGAGATGTGGGCTATTGGGATGTGCCACCCAAGATGCATCCCGTTAAAACTTGACTGACTTGGAAAGAGTAAATGGTTGTAAACAATGAAATTTCTAATTTGATTATCGGTGGAGGGGGTTTGGCCCTGGGAACTCTTGGAACCTTGTTCGGTCCCATCCCAATACGCCACTTTTTAGAAAAGCTTAAGCAGATGGTTTGTCGGATCATAATGTATGTCAAGGAAACCCTGAATAAATAACAATGTTTATTATACACGCTAGGAGAGATGGGTTCATACTTGTTTCATCATTTGCTAGACTTTTTCTTTGAATTTTTTTTTAATATTTAGTTTCTAATATGTTATAATGGTGTTTTAATGGTTCTGCAACTTGTATCCAGCTTGATCCAGCAGTTGAACCAAGACCTTGAGCATGATGATACCAGAAGCTACAGACATCAAGTGGGTTCACCTACAACTAATTCTCCTCCAGGTAACCTTACCACATAATTATAGTTTTTCGTCTGCTTAAATAATATATGTTGTGGGTTTTTTTCATTATTTTGTTGCATATTTGAATTGTTTTTAACAACTGTAATAATTACAGGATCTTGGGCACAGTTCAGCATCCCAGGCGATAACAACCCTCTGCAAGCTCTTAGTCAATCCCCAACCTTTGGATCTGGTATTCCTATGGTAAATAATCAGATGCCTTAATTAGTTTATGTTATATCACCGTGATGTCAAAATCTATTAAGATTGTGCCAATTGGGAAAACCCAAATTAGGGCCAAGCATGCAGACCATGTGTCTTCTACCAGCAATTCTAATATTGGGGTTCCATTTCAGCATTCACGTTCCTTTCCAGAGCGCAGTGGGATAATGCCGAATAGCAGTCCAATATCCGGAAATTTATCATCTTTCGGTCCATCCACATCCAGCGTGCCTGGTGTTGCAACATTGACTGGAGCCCACTTCCTTTGGGGAAGTCCAGTCTCTTATGCAGAGTCTCAGACTTCAGCATGGCGAGCTTCAGTCATGGGACAATCATTCACATCCAATGGGCAGGCTCAGTGCTTGCCCTATTCTAATCGTCAAGGCCCTTTCATTTCTTCATCACATCATCATGTTGGATCTGCACCAACTGGTTTTCCTTTCGAGAGGCACTTTAGTTATTTGCCAGAGTCATCAGAGCCATCTTTCATGAACCAAGTTGGTTTTGGAAGCATGGGAATTGGCCGAAGCGAGGGAAACCTTTTGATGAATCCAGGTACTCGGAGCCGTCATGTAAATCCAGGAATTGCACTATCTGGGAACGCACCTGAGAATGGATCACCAGGTATTAGAATGTCACCTAGATTGGGTCATATGTTTCTTGGTAGCGCTCTATTCCCGAGTTCTGGTTCTGCTGGTGTCGAGGGATTATTTGAACGTGGGAGAACTCGCCGAGTTGATAGCAGTGGAACTCAACTTGATGGCAAGAAACAATACCAGCTTGACTTGGAAAAGATTGTTCGTGGGGAAGATACTAGGACCACACTAATGCTAAAAAATATACCGAATAAGTATGTCAGTTTCTTGTGAATTTATTTACATATGCTGAGATGGAAGTATTATTGTCTGAATCTGACCTTAACGCTCCAGATACACTTCAAAGATGCTTCTAGCTGCCATTGATGAGAACCACAGGGGTACATATGACTTTCTTTATTTGCCAATTGATTTTAAGGTAATATTTCTGCTCTGGGCATAGTTCTATGATAAATGTTTCCTATGAAGTGAGGTTGACAGTTGCCTTCTGCTTGTGCAGAATAAATGTAACGTTGGTTATGCGTTTATCAACATGGTATCTCCGTCACACATTGTTCCTTTCTATCAGGTGCGCCCCCCTCCTGTGAACTGGTTGCATACATAGTAGGCTTGGATGGTTCACGTACACTCTTATACACTCACATACACCATAGAAACTTAGGGGCAGGTTTTATCTCTCCAAGAGCTTAACCTTCTTGACTTGTGCCCATGTAGCCAGGTTTATGGTTTATGAGTAAATTGGATGGTTAGCTTCATACCATTTACTCTGCTTACCATAAAACATTTATAAATGATGATTTGAGTATATTGAGAACTTAGCCGAGCATCAATACTAGCAGACACAGAGGTTGATTGACACGAACTTGCATATCTGAAACGGACAATCTTAAGCTTGATTTTTCTTATTATGATGACAAGTTTGGAGGCAAAAACTACGGATATTTCTGATCTGTAGCCAAAAGACAGCTAAACGTTTGAAGCTTTACTTGCATTTAATTTATCTACAGGATTTTAATGGAATGAGGTGGGAGAAGTTCAATAGCGAAAAAGTTGCAACATTGGCTTATGCTAGAATACAGGGGAAAACAGCACTTGTTACTCACTTCCAGAATTCAAGCTTGATGAATGAAGATAAGCGCTGCCGGCCTATTCTCTTCCACTCTGAAGGAGAGGAAGCTCTTGATCAGGTAGATTATGCTGGGAAGGATGCTACGAAATATATTTGTCCATTTGTTGTGTGTATTTAGCATTAAGAACATAAATGTTCCTAGAATTGTTTCATACCAGTCCAATTGCAGAATTATGGAAGAACCATAGCCTTAATTATGGGACTTTCTTTACTATTTAGGGTTGGGCATATGAATCATCTTTGTTGTTGTGTCAAAAGCTAGGCAGATCTGATACGTTCGATCGTAGAGTGGTGGTGTCAGGCATCCGAATCGGACATGATACTTCTATTTTGCGTATGCTTTTTAGAATTTGTTAAATTTCGACCGTGTAGTTCCTGTGTTAGCATGTCCATATCATAGCCTTTTTATATTCTCACATACTTGGTTCTGTTGACTTCTTTTGGATCCTTGGAATGCACCTTCTCTCTTTTCATGCAGCCCTCGTCATTCATATTGCACTGTCAGTGTAGTTTTCAGTAACCATCTTTTTTGCTTATTGCTTGTTTCACAGACCTATTCAACTGGTTTTTACTGAACATGATACATGTATCAACCTTCTAAATGCTTTCTTATGTCATTTGAATTTTTTTTTTTTAAGAATCATTACTAAAAGCATGGTTCTTACTTTTTTTTGGTGGATTCATAACGTTCATGTGGAGCATATATCATTCTCTTTATATACTGAAGTTTATGGCATGTTCAAATATCTCACCTTTTGCATTATTAACCTTTTGTTTTAGAACTGGGATTTTTTTTTCTTTTTCTTTTTGCTACTAATTAATGGCTATGCAGGAACCCTTTCCATCGAACGGTCTGAACGTTTATGTGCGTCAGCAAGACGGTTCTCTTGTGGAGGAATCGCCTGAAAATTGGAGCGAACCAGAGGGCAAGCCAGAGAAGCCCATATCTAGATGTGCCTTAGCAGAAGGATAGCAAATTATCATGGGGGAAACAACAATGCTGCTAATCTATATATAATATAGGAGGGCACGCATCCACTTTTGCAACTATGGATGCGCCGTTGCACATATGTTTCAAGACTCTTGAACGAGGAGGAAGCCGGGTGCTTCGGATCTCTTCTTTTTTTGGTAGAGGCCGAGGCTCCAAAGAGGAGCGAGGTTGAAATGTACAGGACTGTTAAGAGTTGTGCATAGTTCAGGTCTCCTTTGCTCCAACTGTTATTTTGCGATTTGTTTGGGCAAGGAGAGTAGACTACTAGGACAGATGAGAAGCTGGTCAGGGTTTTTTTTCCCCTCCTTTTTGAATTGTACAAAGAAAATGTCATCAGCATTTGCTTGATATGAAACCTTGTTTTGAGATTGTGCATGTCTTTTTTCCTCCTTGTTCTCCCTTGTATGTAGTATGTAGGAGTTCCCATCAGTTATATCCTTTCGGCTGTTAAGATTTTCCAAAGAGAAAGGGGAAGGAATGAGTAAACAAGTATGTAGCCCTGCCCATTATCTGTAAGATTGCTTTTTGGCTGGATATGGTTTGAACTTAGAGGCTGCTAGGGCCCCTGATAGGGTTTGCTGTTTGCATAATTACTGTGGACCATCCTCTAAAGATCATCATGTTGTCAAATTCCCACTAATGATCTTTTACTTGTTCACAGAGATTGTCCAGTTCATCTCTAAACATCTGAAACGATGGAAGGTCTGCTTACAGGTATTCGGAAAGTGAGAAAGCATACCATTCAAATGAATTAAGCCAAGACTCTTGATCCAAGAAACACTTTCCTTCAGAGTTCCAAAACCATCACCTTTATCATCTCACCCTTTTGAGGTTCTCTATGCTTGATGAAAGCCCCAGCTGCACCTCAACCTTTGACAATGTAGCCTTTCAATATAAACATGTAGATCTCCCAAAGAAACCTTATTCTAATTTGCAGCTAAGGGAGAATAAAACAAAGCCAAAAGGAGAGAAAAGAGAATCCCCGAGAAAATGAGAGAGAGAGAGAGAGAGAGAGAGCTACTGTTGGCAGCCTCAGCCACAAACCTTTCCCCCAATAAAAACATCAAAAGCAGCAGCCCCTGAAAAAAAAAAGAGAGGGGCTCCCTCTGTAACACTGAAACCATCATCATTACAGGCATCATTATCATTAACACAACACAGAGAAACCTTCAACTACAAACCATCCTCTTTCCTTTGTTCCTTCTTCTCTTTTCACCACCTATCTCTTGCTTGCACATCCAAAACTCCCATTCTCCAACCCCAAGTTTCCTCTTATTCTCTCCTCCCTCCATCACAAGAAGAAAGCTCTGATGCTCCCCACATACATAAATGAGAAAGCAAGGCAAAGTCCCTCCTTTTTAGCGATCATCGGCTTCCTCCTGTTTCAGATACGCGAAAACACTGTCGCCTTTGAGACAAAGGAAGAGGTAGTTCAAGTAGTAATACAAAAACAAGAGAGGTAGGAGATAATAGTCTTGCCTGAGAGCAGTGAAGAGTTCAGAGATGGATCTGAAGCTCGTCCGAAATCTCTTCCTTCTGTGTTTTTTCTTTTCTGGTGAGTAATAGTTGTCTTTATACCGATTGTAGTCGTTATAATCAGTATTAGAACACCATTCAACCCAGAGATAACTGCTAGCATGAAAACAATTACTTCTAGCATGAACACAGAAAAACTTAGGAAGATTAGATAATATACAATTTGAAGCTTACTTCATAATTAGTACAATAAAAAAAAAAATATGAACATTGAAATATCTTGTATATGTAATAGTAAGCTGTTGCGGGGATGATGTATTTCTGCATTGAAAACAAATTACTATCCAATTAATTTCCAGTTGAAGAAATTAAACGATATTAACTTCAATCATGTATGCTTTCTTTTGTTAATGCAGTGCAGTTGTGCTTAAGATCTATTAGTGATCAATATTCAAAAATCTCAGTTTACTGGTTTACACAGTTAGGTTTGTAGACTCAAAAGAGAACTGAATTGTGATGTCAACTACACGTAACCCTCTGCCTATTCATAATCGCATCTATCTTTCACATTACATCATTATCTCAATTCTGCATGCTTGAATTCCAACTGGTCGAACAGTTTTCCTAGTAATCTAACATACATTCTTCAGGGAATTCAGCAGGGGCATTTGCTAGATGTTCAAAGGATGGAGCTCATAGCATACCTTTTGATCCAGAATTCCACCTTCAGATATCAAAATTTGATAGCAAGATTCAAAATGATAGACCTACAGTTCGTCAACTCACAGAAGATCCTGGAATTCACAGGGAAGAAGAACCAACCTTGTATACTGCACACAGAGTGATATATCCTCAATCTGAACCAGAATCCCTAGACACAATGTCACAAAGAGATGTTGTAACTCCAACGACAACAGTTCCAACAATTAATCCTTCAACTCCAACCACTACAACTCCTATATATAATCCAACTCCAACAATGACTCCAGTAACAAATCCATATACGACTCCAACATATCCAGACACCACTCCGACAAATCCAGCAACAAATCCATACTCAACTCCGGCAATGGGGAATCCAACGACACCGACTCCGGCAATGGGGAATCCAACAACACCAACTCCAGCAATGGGAAATCCTACAACACCAACTCCAGCAATGGGAAATCCTACAACACCAACTCCAGCAATGGGAAATCCTACGTCGGGAGGCCAGAGCTGGTGTGTTGCAAGCCCGAGTGCATCAGAGACTGCACTGCAGGTCGGTCTGGACTATGCCTGCGGATATGGAGGTGCAGACTGCTCAGCAATTCAGCAAGGCGGAAGTTGCTTCAACCCCGACACAGTTCGTGATCATGCTTCCTATGCGTTCAATAGCTACTACCAAAAGAACCCAACACCAACTAGTTGTGATTTTAGTGGAACTGCTGTAATCACCAACACAGATCCAAGTAAGATTATCATATTCTTAATTCAAGCTTTCATTCGCCATATGGGAGAATTCTCTTTTACCTCATGGTGATCAATAATTCTTAGTAATATTAATGGAGGAATAATCTTGGCATGTTATTAATATCGTCGAAACAATAATGTGTGTATTTTCTGACCCTAAAAATATGCAAGATTGTTCAGAAAGATACCATTATCTTTTACATTGAACTTCACATAAATATAAATGGAGATGATAGCTCAATCCAACAGCAGTGCAAACTACATAATTGTTTTCCTTTTGCCTTCCATTTTTTTACCTGGATATGGATACGCCTAGAATGTTATGTAATAGCTCAGCCTAGGATTTCAGTGTTCATTTGTCTTCCAAATTATTAAGGAGCTGCTGACATCTGTTTTCCCACAAACAAAAACAGTGCATTTTACCTTAAGTTCAAGATTACCAATAAGGCTTCCCTCCCATTGGGATTGGCTACAATATCCCCAACATAGAAATGAATTTACAAGTGTCATATCTACAGTTTTGCCTAAATTTGTAGTCTATCATCTTTAATCTGATAATGAATAAGGTATGGAGATCCAAGTTACAACCAATCTGATATGTGGGCATTGTTTTCCTGGCCATTTTCACAGGTACCTCAACATGCCACTACCCTTCTTCGAGGTATGTCTTTCTCCTCTATATACTAATGCTTCCATGTTCTTAACATGTAAGAATTAAAAGATAGTCTTATGTGTCATTTGCAGCACAAGTTCATCTACTCTGAACACGACCAACCCAACTGGAGGTGGATCGACAGTCTTCGGATCATCACCTCCCGTCTTTGGATCATCACCTCCAGATTACACAGATACCAACTCAAGTTCAACAAAGACTTCTTCCTCCTTCACATTGATATGTTTCCTAGCCACGCTCATCTACTTGAAGGTGTATAAATAGATACGGAAGGAAAGATCAGTTTGATGGCTACTGATTACTAGTATGATAAGTATGTGAACCTATGGTAAGGACTATTCGGAGAGGGGAGAAGGAAAAGCCAGGAATGAAAATTATACTCCCGATGCACAGCCATTGAAGCCGATCAGCAGGCCCTAACATCGTGTTAATCAAGACGACATGCGATGTTCTCCCCTAAGTCGTACCAGTAGATGTCAGGAATTATATCCTGCTCATTAGACATATACTCTTAGCAATAAACTTCGTTTCATTTTTTGTACCATTATTTCCTTCTTACATCTAGTTATAAATTTCCAATTGTATTAGTCATCTTTGAATATGTATCCAAAAGACTTGCAGTAGTTTAGTGTCTACCATAGTTCCCAACAATATCAAACAAACCTCTCAACAGAAAAAGTCGTGGTGGGTCAGTGTACAGAAATCTTGTAAGCAAGAGCAGCCAATGTGAGGCCAAATCCCAGGAATATAGTCAACTGTTCATGATAAGGAAAAACAGTCACTTAGGAATATAATAGAATGTTCAAGATATGAATTGCATATTTCTCTGTTTAAGAGAAGCATAATTACCAATTTGTACTGTATCAGATACATCAACTCAGTACAGTAAGAGTGTCAGCTCTTTCTATATGATTACTCATAACATTAAATAAAATTCCTAACAAATCATACTATCACCAACCAATGAGAATAGAAAGACGCAAAGGATGAAGCAGTGTAAAATCAAGATATGCAGGTGGCTACTGCATTGAACTAGATGGCAAAGTGCATGCACAGAAAGAATACTAAGAGAGTAGACAATATAAGTTGAGGGAAAATATTTATATATACATGAATACTTGAAGCGTACTCTACCAGAAATTTTAGAGGTTTATCATTACAAGAGAAGCTCCGGCTGTGTCTGTTCATATGCATATCTCCCAGAACAGTGTTCCAGTTGACATATCCACAACAAGACTAGAACAAAAATAAGCATGATACAACCACAACAAGACTAGAACCAAAATAAGCATGATACAACAGCGATGCAGATGACAGCTAAAGTGGCAATGACGTGTACTTGATCAAATGCCCCACGCAAGCTTCCCGCCTTTGAGAAATGCTGGAAAGTCAAATATCCAGCAATCACCGAGGAAATGATTGCACCAGCTTGACTCCCTCTGCAAACAGAAATTACAAGAAATTTAACAAAAGTATTATTGATGAGAGATAAAAAGTTTTTAAGATTAAGCCGCTTGCCTTAGATTCATTGTTTGATAGGGAGCAACAATCACTAGCAGCATTGTTAGGAAAGGAAGCTCTAGTTCGCCTAAAACACAGGAGATGATTGTGAATATATAATGTCCAAGATTTCATTTTAAATGCAGTACGAAAACTCAAAAACAGTGGAAAATGAATGCAATATAACACTACATATGATCCTTTTGAACTGCTGATTGCATTTGTATCACTACCAGTAAGAAGCATCACATTAATCAATGCAACATGTACCTGGAATGAAGAAAAATAAACGGACCAAAAGTGCCAAAAGAGCAGTCCAGGTGCCGTACTCTCCCCTGCAAAACAGAGCTCATGCTAATGAGTTATACAAACTTTGCATGAAAGCTTTATCATTCAGAATAGACAAATACCTAAAAAACAAAAGGACATTTTTAAAGAATCGACTTCAAATGAGAATGTAAATAAATGAGAATGAGAAACGTATAAAGATGACAATTTGTTAGAAGGCAGACCAGCTTACTTGATCCAGGAGATGACAGCTGCTGGTGCTTGGAGGGCAAAAAGAGGAACTATAAAAGATTTCTGAATAGTAGTGCCTTTGACTAGCATCAATACTCTAAAATAACAGATTTGTTAGAGAAGTGATCATATAAGAAAGCATATGGTATACTGACAAACTAACATGTTGAAAGGAAGCATTAAGCATACGGTATACAAGAAAGTTCACAAGACATGAAGAAAAAGTCTTTTGAATCATTAAGTAAAAGGTAAAAACAAAACATTTGATATTTCTTTTTTCTAAAGCACCACGTCATCTTTGATTGGAATCCTACTCCATGGAAGACTAGTTATCGGAGAAGGAAATATAATTTGTACAGGATTTCCGTTTTTGTGAGTTAGAATTTGTATAGGCGTTATTTTTTACATTTCTTTCTTTTGGGTCTTTTAGTTTCCTTTTGAGTTTGAGTCTATTTATTTGATATAAGGCTCTTTAGGATTATGAGTTTGCGTCTAGTTAAGACTTTGTTTTTCATATCAATAAGGCTTGTATGAACCATTGGAAAATCAATGAATTAAGAATTAGGTTTAGTAAAATCATCTTTGTGACTTGAAGTTTTTTGGCATGTGCATGGCAAGAGTTGGTGTGTGATTTATATGGATGAGAATAAAATAATAAAACTTTAATTTTAATGGCTTCTTTATCATCATCGTTTGATCATATTGGCACAACCTTACTTTATGGTATGGATTCTATAAAGTTGGCGGATGTTACTTTGCATTTCTTCCAAATAAGATGAGAAAAAAACTGATGATAAAAAATTAATACATAATTTATCTGACTAAGCTTTCATAACAAGATGAAAAGAAAGAAAAAATGGGTCAGAATTTATAAGAAGATATCTTTCAAATATTGAATTCGCTTTTATAAAGAGAAAGAACAAGTTTTTGCAGTCAATTAAAATCAACCCGTAAGAATTAGTGAGTTGGAAGCATGTTCATGAAATATGGAAAGCAGTTGAAGATACAGCTGTATTACCATCCACGAATACATCCACGACTGCATATGTATTATCATCCATGATGGAAAGGTCAATCATCTAGTTGACAGATTTTGAACTCAGGTGCTTCATATCATGTATCTGATATGTTGAAACATATATGGATCAGTGATAAAAATGGGATTTTTATGGGGTTTTGGGGTGAAAATGGGATTTTTATGGGAAATGAGAGATTTTTAGGGGTGGGGAAGAGAATTGGGGAAGAAAGGAGGGAATTTTATTGATGTAGAAATGGAAATACAAAGATAACTAGCATCGATTCGAGAAGAGGCCTTTCTCCTAGCTTTCGATTCGGGATAAAAACCTAAGATCTCCAACTAATTGTCCGTGGACAAAATGACTAAGGGTTTTCTTCAACAATTCAAGCATATCCTCCCATAGCCGGCCCTATGCTAAAAATAAAGGAAAATTACAGAATTTTTCAATTTACAAAAATGCCCCTGGGGCCAAAAATCCAAGCCACATCAGCATCCTAATAGAAAGTTATTTGCAACTTATAAATTGATTCAAAGGATTCTGTATTTACAACGAAAGGTGTGTCTTGTAAGGTGTTGTAACAATTAAAATCAAGATGTTTAATGCAATCATAAGAATGTTACCATGTGTACCTCATGTATCTGATTTATGGAGAAATCTCGTATCTCTGGGTGCTTTGGAGTTTAATGATTGTAAATATTCAGCAAAAGGTGGAATTATCAATGTTTGAAAAGGCAAGCTCATAGTCATCAAAAACAAAAACAAAATAGGAAGAAACGTGTACGTGCTTCAAGGAGAGAATAATTGGTCAACCAATTTTAGCGGTAACGACATATGCGTTTGAATTTAGAGATTCCGTCAACATCAAGTATTGAAGGAGTTTTCGCTCAACGTGAAGTTGATGATGGTGCATTGAATGCCCTGACATAGGCAATTCAAATTGGAGACATTAATTGTCTATAAAAATGATCAATTTTGAGTCTGTGGATATTGTTATGATTTGACTAAAAATCTAATTTACGTACTAATGGAGTTATATTTCTTTTTTATGTATTCTTTTTTGAGTGAGTTTTATATTAGAGAATAATGAGTATCATACGCCGTATGAGGACTTGTCGCATATGCCCTCTCACAAAAAGGTGCCAAGTACAAGCCCGTGTGGGGCTTGTACTTGGTGTACTTGGCACCTTTTTGTGAGAGGGCATATGAGGCAAGGCCTCATACAGCGTATGATACATATTATTCTCTTTATATTATTTAGGATCCTAATTTGAACTAAAATTATAGATAGTAGTTAAAATTAATTTAGAAGTCTATAGATCAACATAAAGACAAGGTCTTGTATACAATTGTGTCAAATAAGTTTCCAAAATTTGTGAAAACAAATTATGTGATTTACGAGAATTTTCTTGAGAGATTTTAAGAATTTTTTTGTGAAAATTTGATTTTTGAGGGGTGAACTAAAAATAAAAAATTTAGTTAATTTTTCATGTTTGTCCTAATGAAGCATGGCTACAAAAATGTAATTTTCACCATGTCATTATGTGGTACAACATTTTGCTCGGTATGTCATTTAGGTTGATCTTGGTTATCAAAGATGACATAGGCAGCCTATGTATTTTTTGGATCAATTACACAAAACCCACATGTAGTTTTATTGGTTCTACATTAGCAACCATTGTACTTTCAAATCCTACACAAACCCTTATGATTGTTGATGGGATTAAGTTTGTTGACGAGATTAAGTTTTTCATTCAAAACATTCAAAATGAGTATCACTTTCACTTAATCCAGAATTTTAAGTATAATTTATACAAATAATTAATCAGAATAATTTGTAATAGAAAGTTAAATGAACATTGAACCCATTTTAACAAAAAAAACTTAACCAGATCAACAGCAAGAGTGCAAGAGTGTTACTGTAGGATTTGAAAGTAACGCGGTGTTAGTCAAGAACCCATGAAACAACACATGGGAGTTGTGTGATTAAGCCTTATTTTTCTATTTTCAATCATTTCAAGCAAAAAGAAAAAGAGGAAAAGAAGAGTGTGCCTGAAACTCATGACTGCTAGCACATCCCCGGTTGACATGTGCCCCCGTGTCATTGCCATCTTGAGAGGGTATGGGAGGTGAGATAGATGGATAGATGGGTTAGGGATCATGCACTAATCCGTCTTATATGCTGGTATGGTCCGTCCCACTTCGTACAAATTAAACCCACTTACCTTCTCCAGGGGCAACGATGCAAGGAGGCATGTAATAGTGGCAGATGAGGTTGCAATGATACGATGATGACCGATGCAAGCGGTGGCAATGTATGAGCATCGATGGTAATGGTAGCAACAATGTTGATTGCAGTAAGGCAAAGGTGGCCACACATCACTTGTGGCAGGCTCATAACGATAGTTGGCAATTGGTGGTGATTATGAATGGATGGCTATGACAACAGCAATGGTTACATGGTAACCAGTGATGGCGACGGCATCAGTTACAATGGCGAATGGACAGAAAATGATAATGGTGATTGAGGATGTAGTTGTAGCAATGACGGGCCAATTATGATGACGGTAGTGTCAACAAGCATGTGCAACAATAGGCTATTGTAATGATGTCATCATGCTAGAAGTTAAGGGAATCATTGGTGGTGGTGGTGGTGGTGGTGCATATGTGGAAATGGCAGGTGGCATGATAATGACAATTGAAGCAGCAGCAACTCTAGCATTCATTATAGACCATGATTAGTGGTGCAGTTGCAGCTTCGATAGAATGATGGCAGTGGTCAGGCAGTTAAGATAAAAGGTGGTAGCATTAGTGATGCATAAGTGGTGCATGAGTGGTAGAGGTAGTGTTAATGGTGATGGTGATGGTGGGTCGACAATCGTGGTAGCGATGATAGTAATTGCATTAATTAACCTACTATGGGCATGATTTGGTGACAACTATGATAATGCGGGAATGCAAGGAAAGAAATGATCAGGATAAAAAACTAAGGGTATTTTGAAATAGATCTTTTTAATGGTAAAAATGCACAAGAATGTGATGCCAGTTGGAATCCATGAAACAAATGAATCACAATACCACAACAAGAAATGAGAGAAGTTGATGCACACATGAGCAGAACATCAATAAGAACATTAAATTGAGTTTATGCCAAATACAATAATCTGAATCTGATAAAACTAAAGATCTAGATATGTATACAACCCTAAACATACAGATCTAGATGTAGGCATGCTGAATCTTAAAACTTTACTTTCTGTTTAGGAATTATACCTGAGTTCATGACGATCCGGATGACGCAGCGGATGATCTTCCAGATCCACACGAATCCACCGATTGAGAAATCATTTGGCTTTCTTCCGGTTTCTTCTTTAGCGACGGGATGTAGAAAAGACGGCTACTTTGTTCGTGTGTTCCGGGGATCACGACCACTGAATATATATATGCTAGTCTCCTTAGCCCTAGGGTTTTCAATTCAGCCATTAATGAATTGAAGCCACATGTCTCTACGCATAAAGGCGCACACCATACTTAATGACTCATTTAAGCCCACTTAACTGAAATAATTAGATCACGTATATTTGGCTTTATTAATGACAGTGTAGCATACATATAATTATTTTCACATATAAGCCCAATGCTGGATTAAGATCCAACTATATTGGATAAGTTTCAACAATCTTCCACTTGGGCTATATGCTAAACTTTATAATTATATTTCATTATGCATACCAAACCGAATAAGATCTTAACTTATTGTCATTACTGTAATGTGTCTAAACCAATCAGGTCCATCAATTAGATTAGCACAGGATCAAAGAGAACTGCGCCACATTGATCGCAGCTGATATAAAGGAACGACACGGATTAATGATGTAGATGTGTAGCATGGGAATTACATGTAATGTGATCTAACATGTCTATTTCCAACTGATCCTCCCTAACCTTAGTATGATCATAAACATACCAAAATCGGAGTGAAGCCGAACTGAACCAAAACTTTATTTCTGATCAGAAAATAGCCTTAAGCTTAAGCTGAAGACTTAATTTCCCGATCATATGAGCACTCAAAAGAACAAACTCCCACAAAACTGAATATTCTTACTGAAATGACATCCATATGAGTATGCATACTCACAAAACCTTTTGGATGACATTCCCTTAGTATAACGGATCCGTAATTATATGGTTTGTTCTGATATGCTCATTAGACAATTATACACTCCGAAGTATTAATCAACAATCTAGGAACTTGATCTCTAGATGTCTAAACTTTGTCGAGTTCATGTTGTTGCTGGAATATAATACTGTAGACTTATTGTCACAAAATACACTATGTGGTCTTTTAATACCATCCCTAACTTGCAACATAGTGACAAAATTTGCAAATTTATTTCATGATTTGGATGTCACATAATATGACATGAAATCTAAAGCCATGTCAGAAGAGACTATATATAATGGACTATTTAGATCTCTTCTAGTAGATGACGACTAACATAGATTTCATACATTCTTTGCATCCAATAAATAATCAGAGTCAGTATACCAAAGTGATCTCAAACTTTTCTGACTACTGATCCTTGAACATGAACCCCTTTTATTCTCTATAAATACAGTAAGACCCATTTGGCTGCTATCAAATGGTCTACTCCTGAACTTAAGAATCTGCGCCCAACATACCTGTAATATATGCAATAACCAAACGCATAAAAGCATGAGCATACTTTAGACTCCATGTTAATGAGATATAAGGAATCTTCTGAAGATTATTCTTGGGGCACTTGTTGAGACTAAACTGTCTCCCACAGAATTTAACATACATTACACATAGATATTATAGAAATTACATACTCCCACAGAACTTAAGATATATCGCATCATCAAACATCATCTCAAAACCAAACGAGGTGATTACTTAATGAAATTTAATATATCAATAATATAGTGAAATGCTCCACTAATGCTATTATAAACCTTACAGAGTCTTTCATGAAAACTGAATAGAAAGTCTCTTTATAATTGATGCATTCTTTTCCATATAAAGTCCTTTGTGATACGCTTTAAATCTTTTCTTATAACCCTTTTGAATTCCTTTTGATTATAAAAATCCATTTACAATCAATAGGTTTCAAACCTTATGGCAATGAGATAAGATTTCAAGTATCCTTCAAAGACTTTCTTAATTAATGCATTAATCCAATTTTAGAGATTTAGAACTTTTATGACTTGATGTAAGTCGAATTTATATCATTCTAATGTCAACCATATGTTCATAAGGAGTACAATGCAATACCTTAACATTGTACTTCTCATCTCTTTAATGGATTTCCTGAATGGCAATTAGTGCTTTGAGGTGCTAAAGTTTGTCCTTATGAATAATTTCCTGAATAGGAGGAATTGCAACATTATCTTGAATTTATTGTCTTGAATTATCTCATGAATAATATCTTGAGCAAAGCCAACAACACCCGTAGGAATATCCTCTTCAAAAATAATGTCTCTAACTAAATTTCTCCCATCAAACTCAGCATCCTCAAATAGGTGTACATGTCCTAATCCGTAAACTAAATTAATAGTGGGATTATGTAAAATCATATAATTTATCACATTTTAAACTATTCAACAAAACTAGAAAATCATTAGCATTATGTCCAGTTTCTTTATCAGGCTTATAAAGCCTTACCTTAGTTGGACATCTCCAAACATGCGTGTGATTTAAGATCATTTATTGAAACTTTATCAAATATATAAGCTGCAATCAAAATAACTGAATTCCCAATTGTTAATTTTATCTTTATAACACATGTACTTGAATGCAGGAATTCTATAAATGAAGCAATATTTCCAAATAAATGAAGACTGCGATGAACTTTTAAAGAACCAGAATAAACCAATTTTGAATCATGAGACAACCAAATTTTCCATTCATAATTGAACAATAATAACCGAATTTGTTCAAAATAGAAATAGAAATCCAAATTCCATTAAAACGATACATAATAGTCTCAAAAAAGATTCAAATACAATCCAGCCTTGAAAAATAATCTAAATTTTATTTGCTTCTACTTGAACCAACTTGCTATTGCCCATATCGATGTATCTTTCATCATCATTCAACTCTTGGCATCTTTGGCAACACTGCATAAATGCAATGATGTGAGTAGATATACCAGGATTTTTCAATCACGTGTCTATAAGTACCAAAGTTTACAAAAAATTAACTTTAGACTTAAACCTAATTAAAGAAGAATACCCTTTTTGGCACGCCAAATATGATAATTTGTGCAATGTTTCTTTATATGTTCTTCAGCTCCACAAAAGAAACAATCATTACCTTCTGAACTTTTCAGTTCCCTTTGTTGTTTCTTTTGAGCCCTTTGTTGTTTCTTTTGAGAAGCTGTATTTGCAGCTTCAGTATCATTCTTCCTTTTGTTGAAGGTGGAGGTCTAGTGAGTGCTTTCTATCATCTCTTGCTTAAGTCTTTCCTCTTTCTTGACACAGTATGAGATGAGCTCATCCAAAGACCAAGTCTCTTCCTTTATATTGTAGTTCAACTTAAACTGGCTAAACTGTGATGGAAGAGATATTAGAACCAAATGTACTAGCAGGTCCTCAGAGAGGTCTAGCTTAAGTGCTTTCAACCTTGAAGCGAGACATCTTCAATATGTGCTCCCTGATGTTTCACTTACCTTCATATTTCATTGAAATTAGATTTATCAAGAGTGTACTAATCTCACTCTTTTCATTCTTGACAAACCTCTTTTCAAGCTCAATAAGGAACCATTTAGTTGTGACAATTTTGTCTGAAATAGTGCTCCTGAGATTTTCTGGAATGGCATTCTTCACAAGCATTAGGCATATGCGATTTGATCTCTTTCACTCTTCCATCTCACACTTTTTATCAGAGGTACTCTCTTCAGTGAGTGGTGGAGGACTATGAATCCTTAATGCCAGATCAAGATCCATGACTCCGAGGATTATCAAAAGATTCTCCTTTCATGCCTTGAAGTTAGAGCCATTAAGCATTGGAATAGATTTGATGTGGGCGGAAAAATTTTCAGGAATAATAGCTGAAAAGAGAACAAGAAAAAACAAATGCAACATATTCATATGAGTATTAAACAACACTAAATTCAAATTAATGATATTTTCCCATCTCAAGACATCATGTACTAGCTCAACATTTATCTTTGGATAATCTATTAACTAGGTATTGATATCTTCTTGTAGCAATCAGACAATGACAATAACATGACAAAAATAAAACTTCCTTTGGACCGAATTAAATTTTGCATGCGTTGTCTCAATAATCATCACCTTGTCTATTGCCACATGTGTGCATAAAATAATATTGAGTATCAACCTTCCTTTGGGCCGATTAATACCCATACGATTATATGCATATAATCCTTTTATAATTTTAAAATGAAATTAATGCAAACAAGAGAGCCCGCGTGGTGATGTATACATCAACTCATTTCAAAAATATATACCTTTGCAAAATTTGAATCTGTGTAGCATTTTTAATACATGAATTTATACTTTAAGTGAAAATATTCAATTTTCTTTTATATCCATTTTTATTCAAAGGACAATTTTTGCAAAGAGGCCAAAATAAAAAAATTATTAGGAAAATCGACCTAAAATAAAAATAATTAGCAAAATCGACCTCTTTTGTTCCAATGAGCAAAAGAGGTCGGTTCTGGCCCATCGGGCACGTGTGCCCCACGGGTCGCATCTTCAGAGTGCGGCCGAGAGCTGCACTTTTAAAGTGTGACCCTGGACCGCACTCTGCAGGTGTGCCCCGTAAATTCCCAAATCAGACGGAGCCCGCGGGCTGCTGCTTTGTTCTTCTTCTTCCCAAATTCCTCATTTCCGCCGCTTCTTTAAAGTCCGACGCTCCTTTTGTGTATTGGGTGATAAATCGGTACCATTTAAGGTAATTTATAGACTCAAGTTTTCTAGTATTGAATGTTGTTTGTGTTTATTATACAATCTAGCATGAAATTTAGGGTTTATGAGATGATTTCTATAATTGGTGAAATTTGTACTGATATATGACAATTAATTGTATGTTATAGTGTTTCATAAAATAGAGGAGGCTAGACCCGACCCATAACTAATGTGGTCTTGTATGACCAAGCACATCATCGTTCTGCGGATGTAGTGCAAGGGCATGTATTTAGAAATAATTAATAGTAAAAATAATTAACTACGATTGGAAGTAAAATAATTAATCTGTGAATTATATGTTTGCAAGGATACGATAGGAATTGTGGATCATGGGCAAAAACATACAACGTGGAGATTAGATGAGCGCGGGCGAGATTATATCGAAGCCGCCATATTACACCTATGTGCGAGATTGCGTTGGGTATGATTGGACCACGCACTACTGACGGCTTTGGTTGAAAGATGGAGGCCAGAGAAAAATACATTTCACATGCACCATGGAGAGATGACAATCACGCTTCAGGACGTGGCAATCATCACAGTCTTACCCATTGATGGAAATCCCATATGGCAATGTGAAATGCGAGATGGCAGCTGGGGTGCGTTGTTGAAGAGGCTACTTGGTCAGGATACCACATTAAGGAAAGCAGCCAAGGTGAAACTTAGTTGGTTACGTAATATATTTAAGGATTTGCCTGAGGATGCAACGGACGTGGACATTCAGCGGTATGCACCGGCATATATGCTTCATATGATTGGAACCTTACTGGTTCCGAATCCAAGCAAAGGATCTATAAACATCCGTTGGTTGACCAAGTTAGATAATTTTGAGGAGGCCGATGCATATTCATGGGGAAGTTCGGTGCTTGCGCACTTGGATTCTGAGCTCAGCAATGTGGCAGTAAAGCAGATAAAGGCTTTATATGCATGCGGCATCTTGTTGCAGGTATAAATGTTTTTTCGTTAGCTAAAATTGTGATATATCTATCTATATATATTTATATATTTATATATTTATATATATTTCACATCTGGGAAAAATTCATATTTACAGGCTTGGTCATGGGAGAGAATGCATGTAGGAAGACCAAGGCTCCTGCAGGATGTATTTGCTGATACCGTTTCATATGGGTTCAGGTGGAATGCGGGGAAAACATGCATCGAAACTACTCCTGGGAACCTTGATACATACAGAGACCAGTTTGACATGTTAGAGAGTACACATGTATGTATATGTAAATTTTATAACGTCGGGTGATCAATTGATATATAATGTAGTACACTGATATATTTGTGTCATTCGTGCATTATAGGTTACCTGGGAGCCTTATGTAGAGCGACTCGAGCAGCTACCGGCGTTATTTCGCGAACATCCCGAGTTATGGCGTACGAGGGTACCCATATTCTGCTGGGAAGCACAGGTGATGCATGCACCAGACCGCGTTATGCGGCAATTTGGTTTACGTCAACACATCCCAGCTCTACTCCCAGTCTTGTCGGGGAAGACAAGACCATCACAGCCAGCAGATGTTCCTGTAATCAGGGATCCTCTTGCTCATTGGATCAATAGAGCAGATCACATTGTGCATGAGGAGGATGTGGTATCAGTCACTGCCTATTTGGATTGGTATTGGGGGATTACCAGGAGGTGGATATTTCAGAGGCAGCAACCCCCGTTCGCACATATGCCACGCGGACCCATCGAGCACCAACATGTAAGAAGATGTTCAATTTTTTTTGTTTTTATAGTATTTTTATAACCAATATGATTAGTACTTAATTTGTTTTACAGGTTGGAGGATATATTACATTATACGATGTGACAGGCCAAGGAATGCAAACACAAGATCAGTGGTATTGGCATACGATGAGGTCCCATATCAATGTGCTACATCGTACACGCCATCTGCCAGAAGGTGTAGATACGAGCGAGATGAGTCGTTTATATAGGATGGGTGACGCCGGCACTTCTCAGCAAGAGCATACCAGAGCAGATGACGCCGGTACTCCTCAGCAGCAGCACACAGAAGCACATGATGTCGGCACTTGGCAGCTGGACCATCCCGGAGCATATGACGCCAGCACTTGGCAGCAGCCCCCTCACAGAGGATATGACATCGGCACTTGGCAGCAGCCCCCTCACGGAGCATTTGACGCCAGCACTTGGCAGCAGCCCCTTCCCATATCATTTGACCCCGGAACTTGGCACCAGGCCCCTGGATGGGATCATGTATGGGACGTTTCAGCAGATTGGCAGCAGCAGCCTACCCAGGGTACATGGGATGACACCGGCATTTGGCATCCGCGGCATTTGACGCATGCAGATTGGCAGCCTACCCAGGGTGGCACGTCGCAGCTGCATCTAACAGAATGGGATGATGCATGCATTTCACATCAGCATGTGGAAGTAGATGTTGGCCCGTCTCAGCCACCTCAGACACAATGTGATGATGAAGGCGTTTCACAGGATGTTGGCGTGTCTCAGCCGGTTGAGTATAAAAAGGGAAATTCATCGGCTAGGTCATGGTATGAACGTGTATTTAGTCGACGCAAAAGGGGTTGTCGATGATATGTATGTTTGAAATGTGTTATGTATATTTGCTGGATTTGAGACATGTGTTATGTATAGCTTCTCAAATGAATTTGATATATGATACATGTGTTATGTATGGTTTCAAAACAATTCTTTCATACGCCCCATATTTATTCAACATATTCATTCATACACCACATGTTCATACATCACATATACATACGAGAAAGGTTGTGTTAGGGCTTGATGGAGGTATTCAGTCAGCGGAATGAGCTATGCTCCAGACGAGAACTTTCTCCTCCCGAACTCACCTACGTGCCCTTTTGCTACTTCGGTGGTAGTTTGAGCAGCTGGATTTCTCCACATCTTACAGGAGGAAGACAGCGGCTCAAGCGGCCAACGAAGCAGCAAAAGAGCACGTAGACTAGATCAGGTGGGGAAAATTCTCAACTCGAGCATAGCCCAATCAGTTGACAAAATACCTCCATCATTACTTCAACAATCTTTCTCCAAATAGCTTGACCATGTACGTTATCCCCGTCGAGCAAGCGCCGTCACGCCAACTGCTTCCGACCTGCAACGTTTTGAAGTCGGCGGGTGTGATTCGTATCGTATCACGCTCTGCTTGAATTTCCAGCTTTATAGCCCCCGTCGCCGCACTCCACAGGTGCGGATCTTGGCGGCTTGTTTTCTTGCGTGGGCTTGTTTTCTTGCGTCGGCATGTTTTCTTCCGATTTAAATCATCTGAAATCCAACCCCCTTTGTCACACGGGAGCCGATCCGTGCCGATAGAGCAGATCTCCTAATAGGTATTCAGCGTTTTTTGTTCATCATTATATTATGATTTAGGGATTTATGGATTTATATTGGTGTGTGTGCAGGTTGTTGGAAATGGCAAGCGATTCAATTTTTGTCATATGCTATTTTGCCGATGAATTATATATTGATGAAAATCACGAACAACAATATGTCGGAGGGAAAGTTAAATCAATGAAGCTGATATGGTTCGACGTATAACGACCTAGTAGATCGGATATACAATGTCACGAAGATCTGTCAGGAGGAATATGTGTTGAATCTGGTGTGCAACTGGCCAGTAATGGGAGGAACGACTACCGCTGTGAAAATATCAGATGGCGATGATATGAAAAATCTTTTTTGATTTACCGCAAGATCACCGTGGAGTTGAAATATATGTGGGTATGGATGCAATAAGCACCGCCCAAGAAAATATGATGGGAGAAGGGTGTTCGCAATATCCGCAAGATAATGATAACTTGAACGCGTAAGTCTAGATTTCAATCACGTTTTGCGAATTGTTATTTGAAATATTTTTTATATATTAGTAGTAGTACCTAAAATTTGCAACCTTTCATATGTCAGTAACAGGTTGAATGTTGAAGCATTGGGAATTGAAAATCAATACTCAACTTACATGGAAGGCCCTTCTGTGCCAGAGTCGATGCCTGATGATCCATACATACATGAACATGTGGATGAAGAAATAGATGAGAGCGAGGACGAGGAGTATGTCGGAGCCGGAGAGGATAGCATGCTTTATGCGGAGGATCCAAACGAAGATGATATATCATGGATACAACAATCTGTTGCCGTTGACACAATTGTGGAATCTGAGGAGGTTTTGCCAGATGAAGTTGAAGAGAAAGAATGGCTAAATGCAACAGTTATGAGCAATACACTTGAAAGGAGAATGAAAGAGCCTAGACCTCAAAACGTTAGGGGGGTGTTCAATGTCGCCGATATATATGATACAAAGGCCGACTTGATTAAAGCAATAACAGAGTAGAGCATTAAGCGTAATGTTTCATTTAGGCCAATCAAGACAAACAAGACAAGTTATAACGTGATATGCAGCCTAAATGCTTTGGTCAATTCGGATACACAAGATCGGGCTAGTAGGAGATGTCTGTAGCGTATCCATGCAGCCGTGCAGAAGAGTAGCATTGGGAAGTTCAAGCTATCAAGGGTTGTTGAGGAACATACTTGCAATAATCCAACCCTCAATACAGATCACAAAAAAGCCACAACATCCTTCATTTGCAACATGATTATGCCAATGGTGAAGACAGTTGGATTTGACACCGTCAGAAATCCAAGAGGCCATAAACACCATGTTAAGGATCCGAATTTCATATTACTAAACATGGATGACAAGATCGAAAGCCTTAGAAATGATTTTTGGAGATTGGGAGGAGTCATATAATCGGATACCTCGATATTTAGAGGCCATTTCAGAGACTAATCTGGATACAGTATACAAGATCACTTATGACACCATCAGAGAAGGAGTGGCACAATTTTCAGGGGTCTTCTGGGTATTTGGTCCTTCAATCAAGGGTTTCAAGCATTGTCGGCCGATCCTAAGTATTGATGGTCCCATTTGTATGGGAAATATAGGGGGTGTTTACTTGTGGGCACCGGAGTGGATGGAAATGGTGGGCTGTTTCCCTTGGCATTTGCTGTTGTGTTAGCTGAGACCCAAGAAAATTGGAAGTGGTTTTTCGCATGTATATATGAATACATATCAAGTGCTCATGGACGAACGATTACCTTCATTTCAGATAGAATGAAAGGAATTCCACGAGCACTAGAAGATGATTGGCCAGCACATTATCACCATATGTATTGTTTTCGGCATATTATTGCAAATTACAAGGCGAACGAATTTCGAACACGTATCTTGGAGGAAAACTTCTGGATGGCTGGCACTGCATCAGACTTGCTTACATACAATGCCTATCGTGCCAAAATCAGAGACGGGTCCATTGAAGGAGATGAGTGGATATCTGCAAATTGATATGGGGAAGAAAGCATGTGGGCGATGCATGCCGATCATGGGAAACGCTATTGTATCATGACATCAAATTGTTCTGAGAGCTTTAATGTGGTGCTCAAATGTGCTAAAGCTCCACCGATACAAGGTTGATTGCAAAAACCTTTTACAGGTTAAATAAATATTTCTACAGTAGAAGACTAAGTGGGCAAGGGTGGACGACAGATTTTGTTCCCACAACAATGGTCATTATTAGGGAACGGATGGAAGAGGCGCGAACATTTATGCTCACAAGGTTTAGTGATTGTGAGTGGCAGGTAGCTGACAATGATGGGCTCCGTTATACTGCTAAGTTGCATGACGAGAAATGCAGATGTACTTGCAATATTCCTTTGCTTCAACACATCCCATGTGCTCATGTGATCGCCGCAATGTCCAGACAAGAATATGGTATCAACATAGCATATATGACATTCTGTTCGCCATGGTATAGGGTTAACAAATATCGCCTTGCATATGAACCTTTATTTCACCACATACCCGATGCACGGTATTGGAACGCTTGGGATGGTCCCAAATTACTTCCACCCGACAAAAGAAGACCTTCAGGTTACATCTACACGTATTCGGGGACAATGGATATTCCCCGAGAAGGAAGCCGACAGAATAGATGTGGCAATTGTCATCAACTCAGGCATTACAAATCACGCTGCCGAAATCCTCCTCTAACACACGCGTATGTTGATTTTGCAATTCATATATTTCTTGTGGATATATATATATGATGTTCTAATTTATGCTTATCTTTTATGTCTTCATCTCAAGGCTGATGCGGGTCTTCATCTCAAGGCCGTGGGTCTTCATCTCAAGGTCGCGGTATGTCTTCATCTCAAGGCAGCGGGTCTTCATCTCAAGGCCGCGGTGAGTCTTCATCTCAATGTCGAGGCAGATCCCGCAAATGATGCAATGGTAGATGTTACTCTACTGAGAATGTTGTGTTAGGGCCATGATTGATGTGTTAGGGCCATTTTATGTATGTTTGCTATATGTTTTATGTAAGTTTGTTGAATTTGATGTGATATATATTTTGAAAATACTAGGTTGATGAATTCAATGTTGTTTGATATATATCTTACGTAAGCTTGATGAATTCGATGTGATGTGTGTTTTGATTTGTATGGACTTTCTGATATCGATGTGATGTGATATACTATTTGTGATATTTGTGAAACGCTATGACTGTGAGAAGTATGAGTGTGAGAATTATTTGCGACACGTTTTGATTTATATGCATATGGTGGCAAACGGGTCGGGTCGGGTCGGGTTCGGGTCGGGTCAGATTTGACTCGACCCGGATAGGGGTAAACCCGACCCGGATAGAAGTCGGATCGGGTTCGGGTGACCCGGAAAATACCCGGGTCGGGTTCGGGTTCACCCATCGGGTTAAGATTTGAATTACATGCACCTGCTTCTTTTTCGATGTCCGTCTATTTATTAAGAGACACTGTCAATTTATTTAAGTGTTGCATAATTGCCAGCAGTTCGCCGCTTAAACCTCGCTGATGACATCGGGAAATTATAATTAACTTTATACTTTCATTAACGTAAGCAATAAAAGTAACTAAAAAGTTGTATGTAAAGGAAATTGAATCTAAGACATCTTAAAGAAGATGACAAAAATTCAAACCATATAAGCACAACTTCCCTTACAATTGTGTGTTGAAGTTATTATTTAAATATTTATATATATAGAAAAAGTAAACCGGGTCGAATTCGGGTCATCCGGGTTGACATGGCATACCAATACCCGACCTGGATTTTATCCGGGTCTGGTCGGGTCAACCCGAATCCTACTTAACCCGGATTGGCCTATATCCATACCCGGTTAAGAAGGCTGGGTTCGGTTCGGGTCGAGCTTATTTTACCACCCCTATATAATATGCACATGCTATGATGAATCAGGGATGTATTATTGGGGGAGTAGAAGCAGAAGCAGCTGCTGATATTGAGAGGAGCAAGCAGCAATATCATCAGCATCTGTTTGCAAACAGAGAGGGGGAAGCTGCAAACAGAGAGGAGGGATCAGTTTTGCTCTCTGTTTGGGAATTTACGGGCCGCACCTGTAGAGTGCGGCCGAGAGCCGCACTTCCACATTTACGGGGTGCACCTGTAGAGTGCGGCTCTCGACCGCACTCTGGAGATGTGGCCCGTGAGGCACACGTGCCACACGGGCCAGAATCGACCTCTTTTGCTCCTTGGACCAAAAGAGGTCGATTTTGCTAATTATTTTTATTTTAGATCGATTTTCCTAATAATTTTTTTATTTTGGCCTCTTTGTAAAAATTGTCCTTATTCAAACTCAAATTTAAGGCAACCAAAAATTTTCATATAAAAGTATGTATATAACTTGTTATATTTCGAAGTTAAAACTAATCTTTATTCGAAATATATAATTAAATATGCCAAAATTTGAATTTTAAACTTAACTGAATTTAACACAAAATGATTTCTTTAAGTGGAAATATATATAAGAACCTTTTATTCCACCTTTTAAACCATTATTTTAAGTTAAATAAAATCCATAGTTTCAACACAAATTTTCTTCTTTAAAATCGGGTATATGTGTACTAATGTGTATATGAACACACATATATAACTTTATATATGTAAATATACACCACATCCCATTTTATATATAAATTTAAAATGTTTCAAATTTCCTTACGGCCATTTACTTGATGGGATTTACCAAAGCTTTAACACAAAATTTCTTTTAAGGAGAAAATATCTTTAATTTTAGGCCTTTTATTTTCTCCCAAAGAAACAAAACTTGAATTTTGTGTTTAGATTTAAATCCAAATCAGGCAAATTGAATATTCATACTAAGGTATGAAGTCGTCCTATTATATATCGAAATATATATACGTACTTATGCCATGAATTTAGAATTTAATTGATTTTATCACAATTAACACAAAATTTATACTTGAGGAGAAATATATATTAAAACATTTTATTTATCCTTCAATCCAATTTAAAATTCATTGTAGGCAACCAATCCTACAACGTATGTATATAACCGTTTACATCCCGAAATAACAGTAATCTTTACACTAGAGCCTATTTGGTGGGATTTCGTATTAATTAGAATTATTTCGAAACGTATAATAAAATATGCCTAAAAGAATTTAAATGGAATAATTCAAATTTAACACACTAATAAAACGTACGAGGAAACAATATTAGATAGCCATTTATCTCCTCTTATAATTAGTGCATCAATATAACCAAAGAGGACTTAAAAGAATTTAAATAGCCCTAAAATAGGGTTCAGAATGACCAAATAACTCAAAATAAGCCCAATATTGTGCAATGGCCAAAAGATGCCAAAAAATACTAGCCCATATACTGATTTTAAAAAAAATTTGAAAAACGGGTTGGGCCTAATTTTTGGCCCAAAGCCTGCTACGGTTTCAAACCCTAGCAGGTAGGCATCCAAGGGGGCCGTTGCCGCCCCCCTCCCTTGCACCGGGCGTCGGCAAGGGGCCGATGCCATGTCCTCCGACGGGGCGGCTGGGCCACCCCCTTTCTCACCTGAAGCAGGTGCCGAGGGCGCTTACTTTTCCCAATGAGGGGCGGCGAGGCCAACCCTTTTGATATGCCGACAAGGGGCGACTGAGCACCACCCCCTTCTGATCTTCGACTTAGGGCGGCAGGGCACCGCCCCATCTGTGTTTCGACTGGGGGCGACAGCGCGTCGCCCCGTCCCTAATCCGTGGCAGGTGCAAAAGCGCCTGCTTTTTCCTCGACGGGGCGGCGGGGTGCTGCCCCTCATTTCTTGCAGTAAGCGTCGGATGCGCCTGCTTCCCCGACAGGGACAGATAGGCCGCCCATCCTCATCGTGTCAGCTGCCGGCAGTTCACCGATGCCGATCTTCCTGACGGGAGCGACGGAGCCTCCCCCTCTTGATCTGTGTCAGGCGGCGGCCGACGGGCCGCCCCGATCTAGCGTTTGATGTTTTCTTAAAACACAGGGAAAATAGATTAAAACCCCAAAAAAAACATACAAATCTGAATCCAAATAGATTAAAAATCCTATTTTTATCACATCTACACATTAGCATGCAAAATTATAAGATTTAGACATGTAGGCTCTGATACCACTTGATAAAACTAAAGATCTAGATATGTATACAACCCTAAACATACAGATCTAGATGTAGGCATGCTGAATCTTAAAACTTTACATCCTCTGTTTAAGAATCATACCTGAGTCCATGACGATTCGGATAACGCAGTGGATGATCTTCCAGATCCACACGAATCCACCGATTGAGAAATCCTTTGGCTTTCTCCTAGTTTCTCCTTTAGCGATGGGATGTAGAAAAGACGGCTACTTTGTTTATGTGTTTCGGGGATCACGACCACTGAATATATATAGGCTAGTCTCCTTAGCCCTAGGGTTTTCAATTCAGCCCATTAATGAATTGAAGCCCACCTGTATCTACACATAAAGGCTCACATCCTACTTAATGACTCATTTAAGCCCACTTAACTGAAATAATTAGATCGCTTATATTGGGCTTTATTAATAACAGTGTAGCATACATATAATTATTTTCGCATATAAGCCCAATGTTGGATTAAGATCCAACTATGTTGGATAAGTTCCAACCGGATCAACTTCAGTTGGTTCCAATATTCAGCTTATCCACCAAATAAACAACGCAAATTGAGTTCACATAAACTAGAGATGTAAATGGATACAGATTATCCGAATTAAATCCATAGCAGTATCCTTTCAGATGCGGATATGGATATAAACAATTCTCTTTGATAAGATTCGGATTCAGATTCGGACAATAAAATTTAATTTTTTAAGATACGGATTCGGATATGGATATCAGATATCACCCACAATGTATTAAATCCATGATATATTTGTAGTTATTTACCCTCATTTATGATGACATAATAAAATTGCTATGTTTTTGGTACATTTTATCATATCTATGTTTATTGTTAAATTTGATCAAATTATCAATGTATGATACATATTCGTATCCACTTTTTTTACGGATATAGATATTAAATTTTCTTTCCTTACATTATATGTATCTAAATCTGTATTTGAAAAATGATTTTGGATACGGGTATGGAAAAACCAATCCGAACCGTCTACATGCCTAAAATAAACCAACCAGTTTAGAAAATGTGCCGAAATGTTTTTAAATGTTAGTTGCAAGAGAAAATGGAACGTAAACCACACTTCCTAACTAAGGATGCTTCTCAGAAAATTATGACAACAAAAGTATATGATGTACATGCATATGTAAATAATATAAGAATGTACCCATGTATACAATCTGGTTTGACCAATACAAACTAGTATTGCACCTTAAAAGGGCAAAATGATCATGTTTTATCATATTACTTATCCTACACTAGGAAACTTAACAACTAAGATTATACATGGTTCCTCCGCAAAAAATGATATACCCAATTAGGTCTTGAGTTTATTGAAACCATTATAGACCAAATATCCACACTAGCGCAAATCTCAATTGGGAGTGCTTGCTTTCACTTGGGAAATGTCTATTTTAGCTGGAAGAGATGGGCTGAAGTGGTTTTGAATTATTTCCATGAATCATACACCAAAACTCCCATGTAGGACAACTTTATGGATTGCCTTTGGATCAAAAGAGACCTGGAAATGATAAAGATATGTTGAAGCTGCCCATAGAAATAGTAATTATTCATGATGCATTACTGATGTGAAAACATGTCCTTGCTGGTTAACTTCTTGATGCATAAAGAGTCTTTTGAAGTTGTTACATGCCACACCCACAAATGACAAACACAGCGTCTCTTGGAAGTAACTTAGAGATGCTTCAAAATTGCTAAATGTAACTTTGGTAACTATTTCTTCTAGTCTTCTGTGCGGCTAGAACCTCGGAGTCCCTAATTAACTGCAACCGAATTAGAATTTCCATTATGGGCTCCACCCAGATTGGTTTTAGCCCATTTCGTTTGCATTCTGATACGACCCTCCCGAAATGGGCCAAGATAGAACGGGACAAGCCCATGTCGCGAACCTACGGGCCTGAGTAGAACGAGGCCTCGGCCCAAGGCCCCCACGAAGACTATGAGTCAAGCCGGCCTCGGACCAATGCGAATGTAGCCGCTAACCCACGCCAGCGGGAGCTAACCACTCCCCTTAAATCGTGCCCCCGTAATCATCATTAAAGAGCTCCATTACGCTCACCTTCATGACCCATGAAGGTGAAGCAGGGTCAGGAACAACGAATCTCTCGGCACCATCAATGTGGCGGATACTGTGGGCGAAATAGGGGGGACGTCGAGGAGACGTGGCCGGGGAAGATTCCAATAAAGCAACTCGAAGAACAACGTGACAAGGGGACCTTTTTTGGATATTAAACTCCAAGGTATTCTTCTCGAACGACCTTGTCTTCCACCTTATAATTCTCCTCCACAACTCGGCTCGAGGAATCGCGTATCGGTCTCTCCGTGAGCCATACCGATCCCACCGAACGTCCTTCAGATCCGCTCTGACTTAGGCATCGGATGGGACTTGGTCGGAACCAAGGTCTGACCCCCCTGACGAGCTTTCTCGTCTGTTCAGGTCAAGAAGATCTAGTTGCACCGAAGCTACCCTTCGGTGCCCTATAAGCTCGGAGCCGAACGCGCTCGGCCCCGAGCCCATTCATCTCTACCCATACGGAGGTTGTCGCTTGGCCGAGGACTCTCTTCGGCACGCCAACGCTCGGACCCGCACGTTCTTCACCAAGCCGAACGAGCTACTTCCCGCTCTCGGAGGCCGCACGTGTCCCATGTGATCGCTTTGACCTCCGACCCTCCAGCCAACCAACCTGTGGTGAGAAAACACCCCGAAACATCTGGCGCTGTCTGTGGGAAATGAAACGCCCACGTCAAAACAACCACACTACCAACATGGAATCAACTTGCAACGGAGCAAGACGCATGCCCCCAATCAGGAGGAGGGCGACTACGTCCCGTCTGAAAACGGGCACAGCCACACCACTGAGGGCACCGGCGACTCACGCTCGGTAACCCAAGAACAACTCCGTCTCTTCGCCCAAGAGACTAATGCCCACCTACAAACGCTGTCAGCAGCCATCCAACAACTCGCGAGCCACCAACGCCTCACATAGGGAGGCGCAGCGGCCATCTCCGACCGTCAGGAGCTCCGTCCCCCGCTACGCTCGGTCGTGGTCGCCAACCACGGCGGGAAGGACGCCAACTCGGAGCGACGGTTCACCCTGCCGAACTTCATCCCGATGCAGTCTCTCATCCTTACCTCACTCCAGGATGAGGCGGATGGTAGGCCGAATGGACCAGGGATGAGTCAACCACGGCCTTATCCAGGCGACCTCGCTCGACGCGTCGACGGTCACCCAACCATTCAACCGCCGAGGATCGGCGGGGTCGAAGCAGAAGCCCCCGTCAGAGGATGCGTAGGGATCCAGAAGACCGCCCCGGAAGGAGGAGCACCCGACGATCGATGCCTATCCCCAGCCGGGATGGCCGTCGAGGGGCTCCCCCGAAACCCCCACCAACCTGCCAGGACAACCCGGCCTTCACGTCGAGGTGCCAACTGGCCAGGGAAACCCAGAAAGCCCCAGGGACGACTGTTGCCGAGAAGCATCACCAACGCACGGGTACCGTACAAGTTCAAGGTACCAACTTTAAAGAAATACGACGACACTGGAGATCCAGAAGATCATGTGATTGACTACGGGGGAGTCATGTCATTCCAGGGAGCCGACGACACCCGGCTTTATCGTGGCTTCTATTCCACCCTCCGGAAATCCGCCAGGAATTGGTACAATATCATCCCAACCGGTCCATCAGCAACTTTCAGGACCTCACCCAAAAATTTTGCAAGCAATTCATGGCCGGACGACGAATAAAGCCGAACTCAGAGCTTCTGTTCAATGTGATACAGAGGCCGGGTGAAACCCTAAGGAGCTACATGCGACGCTTCAACGCCGAGATGCTAAATGTGGAGAGCTGCCCCAAGATGGTCGTGAAAACGGCCCTGAAGAACGGGCTCTGAGACATGGGCTAAAGAAGTCGCTACACAACGACCCGCGAAGGACCTCGCCGATGTAATAGCCCGGACGGAGCGTTACATGCTGACGGAGGAGGCCTTAGCAGCGGAGGAAGGAGGTCCCCCGCGGGAACCAAACGGAGCTCCAAGTGGGACGAAAGAGAACGCCGCGATCTGGAGGACCACAAGCGGGAGAAGAAGCCAAGGAGAAAACAGCACAAGGAGGAAGCGCTGCCCTCCAAGCTAAACGCGACTCAGGACGCCATCCTAACGCAGGATCAGAAAGAGGGCCACATCGGCAAGCCGTCCCCGAGGATGAAGGATGGTCGAAGGGACGAGGAAAAGTATTGCAGGTACCACAAGGACAATGGTCACGACACTGACGAATGTTGTCACCTAAAGAAAGACATCGACCAGCTGATCAATTGCGGTCACTTGAAGAACTTTGTTGACACCCCAAAAGTAGCCCCCGGAGAAGGGACGTCCAAACAAATGGACAAGAAAAAGAAGGTGAACGTCGTCCAGACCGCCTTGTGCATCGAGTGACAAGGCATGACAATCAGCCACGACTCCTCTCCCCAGGCGAGACTAGCTCGCCATTATCTTTCCTGCTTTTTCTTTTGAATGTGTTCCCAGTTCTAAAAATGAAATACGAGTTCGCACATAAGAACCATGTTTTTCCGGTTCCACCGCACTAAACCTCGAGACCAGCCGTACGGCTGGGGGCAACTCCTACAGCAGACCGATCACTCTGATCTGCTGTAAGGCTGGGGGTAACTCACATAGCAGACCGATCACTTCGATCTGCCGTAAGGCTGGGGGCAACTCCCCAGTAGGCCGATCATTCCGATCGGTCGTAAGGCTTGGGCAACTCCCCTAGCAGGCCGACCACTCCGATCGGTCGTAAGGCTAGGGGCAATTCCCCCCAGCAGGCCGATCGTCCGATCCTCTGTAAGGCTGGGGGCAACTCCCCTATCAGGCCGATCATTCTGATCGACCATAAAGCTGAGTACAACTCCCCGACAGGCCGATCGTCCGATCCTCCGTAAGGCTGGGGACAACTCCCCCGGCAGGCCGATCATCCGATCGACCGTAAGGCGGGAAAACTCTCCTGGGACAACTCCCCCGGCAGGCCAAATCCAGTCGGCCTTAAGGTTGGGTGCAACTTCCCCAGCAGGCCGATCATCCAGCAGGCCTTAATGCTGGGGGCAACTCCCTCAGCAGGTCGATCCTCCGATCGGCCTTGAAGCTGTGAGCAACTCTCCTAGCAGGCCGATCTTCCGATCGACCGTAAGGCCGGCGCAACTCCCCCCAGCAGATCGATCATTCGGGCGGCCTCAAAACTGGTGGTAGCTCCCCCAGCCGGACAATCGACCCGCCAACCGTCAAGCTGGGGGAGCTCCCCAGCGTGCCGGCCTCGCATCGGCCATAAGACTGTGTGGAACTCTCCTCAGCAGGCCGGTCACTCGATCGATCGTGAGACGGAAGGCAAACCCCCAGCGGGTCGATCGACGAATCAACCTTAAAACTGGGAGCAACTCCCCCGGCAGGCAGATGACCCAATCGACCGCGAGGCTGGGAACA
The DNA here is from genome assembly GCA_030789695.1 of Scilla litardierei. Classification (NCBI taxonomy): domain Eukaryota; kingdom Viridiplantae; phylum Streptophyta; class Magnoliopsida; order Asparagales; family Asparagaceae; genus Scilla; species Scilla litardierei. Next base: position 2,052,449 of record CM061134.1, on the reverse strand, counting down.
ACCTTCCCAACAGGCCAGTGACCATGTCGACAAAAACATCCCGCAACTCAAACCAGCGAACTACCTCGGCATGAACAGGGGGAGGGGGCAAGACTGAGTCAAAGACACAACCTAAGAAAGCACTTGACACGAGCATGGTGGCGAACAAAAAAGGTAGAAGTTTCGTTCCAAAACTTGAAAAGTTCATTTTTACAAATAGGAAGACAAAAGGTATGGACTGCCTACAACGCCGGAGCCCGAGAAGCGGCATCCCCAGGGACCTCGCCTTGTCCCGATCGAGCAGGCTCCTCGGGACCAGCCAGAGGACAAGGAAGCATCCTTTGGACCCGTTCCTCGAACATCAAGAACCCCTCCCGAAAGGCCCACGTGATCCTTGGGGCCAAGATATCCTCATACGCCTGGAACGCCCCGGAGGGATTCCGCGATCCTCGGAGGCCAGAACATCCACATAACCCCTCTCGACCTCCTTGGTGAGTCGAGCAGGGTCCACCTGCCGCAGGACGCCCAGCTCGGCCCAGAGTTCGTTCCTCTCCCTTCGGAACGCCTCCTCCGCATCCTTAGCGGACCTCTCGACGGCCGTGCGAGCCTCCCTCCAGCTCTTCACCTCCAAAGTGAGCTCATCGATCTAACGTCGCGAACAACGAACCTCCAAGTTGGCATCCTCAGCCACCTGCTCGATCGCCTCAGCCCTCAGGCGTTCCTGCGTCAAGGCCGCCTTGAGACCATCCACCATCTCTGAGCGGCGCTGTACCTCTATGGTCATCGTGGAAGCCTGCGGGACGGAAGGGGAGAGTGTCGACCGCAACAAAACAGAGGTAGAGGCAAGAAAGTGACCAACCTGCTGGATCTACCACACTAGGGAGTCTGCCAAACTCTTGGAGCAGACCCCCTCTAACAAAGAACAATCCCTCGGGAGAACGGAACTCTGTGTAAGCTGGACAGCCACATCACGATCGGTGAAAACTGATCCTCCGAACGGGATCTTTGGGCCAGTACGAAGCACAGACAGGACGCCCCCGCACCAACCGGGATCCGCTCAGCTCGATGGGAAGAGGAGGCCACCTTCACCACCAGGGGGATCGCCCCAAAGACGATCGACGAATCGAGCACCGCTGAAGGACCGCTCTTCCCTTCATCTTCTTCCCTTCGAGCCTTCCAGACTCTGAATGGAAGCGTTTCTTTGCTCCCCCTACATCCCGGGCGATGCTCAAGAGCCCTGCTCAACGCCCTCTGCGAACCCCTCGCAATGGGCAAAACCGGAGTGGGCACCAGTCAAGCCCACCACCGCGGGAGGCTCGACAACGACCTGGGGCAGTGGCAGAGGAATGTCCGCCGGCTCCAGTGTCCCAACCGCGGCATCGGCCGCACGAATCTCTTCTTCCACTATACGTAGCGGCGCGTGGCCAAAAGGACTTCCACGCCCTCCAGGGGCTCCCGACGGATGAGTTCGCGCACGTCGCGGTTGAACTCTCGACCCGCCATTTCTGCAGAAGGAAGAAAAATCAGGGTAAGTAAAAGAGAAAGGAAAAAAGAAAAAAGCGCCTACCAGTGGGACCACAAGACGTTATTGAGGAGGTCGTCCAGCAAGGGCTAGACCAAGCTCTCCTCCAGCGGCAACGCCGACAAGAGCCTGACCGCAGCCTGATCGGCCTTGGAAATGGACAGTGTCAAATCATACCGACACAAGCTCTCCAACCGGCGTCCTCTGGAAAGGTGACGAAGACGTAGTTATTACTCCAGTCGCCAACCCAGCGAGGCAGGCCCAGCAAACACTCCCTCCCCGTCTGGGCGCGGATATGCTGCCACGACCCCTGACGAACCAACTCGACCCTGAAATAGTAGAAGAAGAAAGGCAGGGTCGGCTCCAACCCATGCACATTACAGATCATGACGAATCCCATCAAAGCCGGGATCGAATATGGGGTCAGCTGATCCAGGGCTACCATCAAGAACTCCATAACCTAGATAATAAAGTGGCGGAGAGGAAAGCGGATCCCCACACGAAATATTTCGACGTACACGCCGACCTCGCGACTCCCTGAAAAGCAGATCCTTTCGTCGGCAAAGGGAAACCGAACGTCGTACGGGTGACAGAGGTATCTCGCCCTAATCTCCTCGACGGTGGAATAGGAAACGGTGGATGTCGATCCAAGGATCACCGGAGGGACATCGAGCTCCTCCGTCGAAAGGACATCATCCCGACGGGCCGAGTGTTCAAATAGCAGACCATTTCCCTTATCAAGGGCCGGCCGAGACTCGGAAGAACTATCAGACTCAGAAGAGGGAGTTGCTATCCTCAACGCACATTAAACAAATCAAATAGCAGAAACAAAAGAAGGAGATTACCTTGAATGGAGTTGAAGAGGGAAACAAAGAGGAATTCGCTAACAATCGGAGAATCGAAATCAGATTAGGAAGCGTAAGGGAAAAATCTGAAAGAACGACGATTTTATATGAGAGACAGTTTCGAATCTAGGCCGTTCAAGGAAGGACACGTGGCAACATCCTGCAGCAGGCGGCACTTCGAATTTCGCTCTCAGGGCGGGAAAATTTCAACCTTGCAGCGTTATGATGGCCCTCATTTAATGCACTGTCTTGACTAACACTCATGTCAACTCCACACGGATCACATTACTCGGACCGAACCGTCAGAATCCGAACGGCCCAAGCGATGGGTGCGATTGATGCAACCCTCCAAAATGGGCCAAGACAGACGGGGCCAAGCCCATGTCGCAAACCTACGGGCCTGGGTAAAACGAGGCCCGGGCCCAAGGTCCCCATGAAGACTCTGAGTTAGGTCGGTCTCGGACCGATGCGAATGTAGCCGCTGACCGACGCCAGCGGGAGTTAACCACTCCCCTTAAAGCGCGCCACCCTTAATCATCATTAAAGAGCTCCATTACGCTCACCTTCATGACCCATGAAGGTGAAGCAGTGTCAGGAACAACGAATCTCTCGGCACCATCAATGTGGCGGATACTGTGGGCGAAATAGGGGGACGTTGAGGAGACGTGGCCGGGGAAGATTCCTATAAAGCAACTCGAAGAACAACGTGACAAGGGGACCTTTTTTGGATACTAAACTCCAAGGTATTCTTCTCGAACGACCTTGTCTTCCACCTTATAATTCTCCTCCACAACTCGGCCCGAGGAATCGCGTATCGGTCTCTCCGTGAGCCATACCGATCCCACTGAGCGTCCTTCAGATCCGCTTTGACTTAGGCATCGGATGGGACTTGGTCGGAACCAAGGTCCGGACCCCCTGACGAGCTTTCTCGTCTGTTCATGTCAAAAAGATCTAGTTGCACCGAAGCTACAATTTGGTGCCCTATCCGCTCGGAGCCGAACGCGCTCGCCCCCGAGCTCATTCATCTCCACACATACGGAGGTTGTCGCTTGGCCGAGGACTCTCTTCGGCACGCCAACGCTCGGACCCGCATGCTCTTCACCAAGCCGAACGAGCTACTTCCCGCTCCCGGAGGCCACACGTGTCCCACGTGATCGCACGTGTCTCTCCATGAGCCATACCGATCCTACCGCTTATCGGTCTCTCCATGAGCTATACCGATCCCACCGAGCGTCCTTCAGATCCGCTCTGACTTAAGCATCGGATGGGACTTGATCGGAACCAAGGTCCGACCCCCCTAACGAGCTTTCTCGTCTGTTCAAGCCAAGGAGATCTAGTTGCACCAAAGCTATCCTTCGGCGCCCTATCAGCCCGGAGCCGAACGCGCTCGTCCCCGAGCCCGTTCATCTCCACCATACGGAGGTTGCCGCTTGGCCGAGGACTCTCTTCGGCACGCCGATGCTCGGACCCGCACGCTCTTCACCCAGCCGAACAAGCTACTTCCCGCTCCCGGAGGCTGCACGTGTCCCACGTGATCGCTTTGACCTCCGGCCCTCCAGTCAACCAACCTGTGGTGAGCAAACACCCTGAAACACATTCCTACCTTAGTAACAAGAATTGCACTACGATTTCAATCCAAGAGGTTAAACCCATCTGCCATTGACTAAGTGATTGTTCCTCTATTATCTTTCCATTTTGGGATTCACACAATAAATCCTTAACCAATGATGTCATCTAGCATGAATCACTGCAAAGGGTTATAAAATTTGGCATATATTTGGCCACCTGGAGGTTGGCAAATCATGATTTATGATCATGTTATATCATTCTAAATACCCAAAAAAAGTACAACAAGCGAAAGAATGTAGGTCCGATCATCGTGAATTGCTATCAGGGCCCAAACGATTACTTTATAAAAGCCACTAGTCTTCTAATACTAAAGTTAAAAAAAAGCTCTTCCTTGAATCAAAATGTAGACGAATAAACTAATCAAGGCAACAGACAGTGAATATTCCAGTAGCAAATCCAAATTATTAAGGAGGTCGATCTTTTATCCCTGAGTCTTGATTAAAGCACCCCAAACAACCGGAATCATGCCCAATTAAGCAAGCTTTAAAGGGAAAAACTTTTGCAAAAAAAATAAATAAAGTAAGAGAGGGGAAACTCACGCGGATGAGATTGCGGAGACCCACTGAAGCGTTTGTGGGCTGGCGATGGCCGCAGCAGAGAAGACCGCCATGGTCCTCCCCTTCCTCGCTGTCGTCGTCGTCGTCAAGAATCTAGGTCTCGAAACTAAGCTGCAATTTGTAATTTAATGTAAAAGAATCGATCGAGAGAGAAAAAGAGACTTCGATTAAAGACTAATCGAGTAAAAAAATAGTGAACTGATACATGGTTAAAATTTCTCGGGAGAATGTGAAATTCTGTAACTTGCCTGATAGAATCGGCCGCCGATCTGCTGTTGAGAAGAGAGATTGGGTGACGGACATTAGAGATCTTGACCTTCGGCAGAGGAGGAGGAGGGTGAGAGAGGAGAGAGACTGAAGTCATTGGAGTGATGATTTTTTGATGGAAAGCAGAGAGACTGTGTGAGTGATCGAGTTCACGGAGTGAGCATAAATACATTAATTTCAAGGGTTTTTCTCATATTAGTCCCTTAAATTATGCGTAATTTGATATTAGTCCCTTAATTCTTCGTATTTTGAGTTTAATCCCTCAAATCTTAAGCCGTTAACCTAAATAGTCCCATCATCCTATATTCTGTTAAATAGTTAGTTTAATTAACGATTAATTAACAATTAGTGTTAATTAACTACAAATTAAGCCCTAATGAAGGGAGGCGGAGGAGAGGGGGCGGAGGAGGGGGAGGGGGAGGGGGAGGCGGACCTCCTCCCCGCCGCCGCCCTCACTCTCCCCTTCCCCCTTCATCCCCCTCCTCTCCCTCATCCCCCTTCATCCACGCCGTCGCTTCCCCCTCCTCCTCCCCCTTCATCCCCACCCCCCTCCTCCTCCACCCCCATCCATCCCCCACCACCTCATCCCCCCTCATTCATGCCGCAGATCCCCCCTCCTCCCAGCCGATCCCCTCTCCTCCCCGCCAATCTCACCCGCCTCCTCGCCCTTCATCCCCATCCTCTCCACCGTCGCTCTCCCCCTCCTCCCTCCTCCTCCCCGCCACCGGGAGAGCTCTTCCCAGCCGCCTCATCCGCCTCATCCCCCTCCTCCCCGCTGCCGAACCCTCCTCCTCCCCATAACCCTCCTCCCCGTCGAGCTCCCCCTCCTCCCCACTGCGATCCCCCCTCCCCCATCATCCCATCTCCTCACCGCCGCCGCCCCTCCTCCTCCTCCTCCCCTTCATCGCCGTCGCTGCCGTCGCGAACAAGCGGACACGTCAGCACTAACAGCCGCACTAACAGCCACGTCAACAATAACGGAATTTTTAACAGAAAATTAGAGTGGGGGACTATTTTGGTTATAGTTAATGATTTGAGGGATTAAACTCAAAATTCGAAGATTTAAGGGACTAATATGAAATTATGCAAGATTTAAGGGACTAATATGAGAAAAACCCTAATTTCAATTCGAGGGTAGACATGTTGATTGATGGTTGGTTGGTCGACGATAGAGATGGGAGTGAAAATTTTGGAAGAAAAATTTTGGTATTTTGGAAGAACTATTATACACTTGATAACTGTTTTTGAATTGCATTGTCGATTAGGACAAACTGACTAGGACAAACAGGTTGATACAACGATGGTTGATAATTAATCTTGAGAAATTATCGGTTGAGATGAGAGTTTGTGAAAATTTTGGGAGAGAAAACATATGTATTTTGTGTGAACTTTTTGGAGAAATAAATCTTCATTTAATTTTGTGAAATTCGATATCTTTAAATTTAAGAGAACTTGGAAGTTGAACAATCATGCATTTATGTGATTTAATTTACAATATTTATAACCAAAAAATGAAAAGTAATATTATCAATAAATTATATGTTTCCTATTCAAATCATCCTTATCTATCTAGACTTTAACTTCATCGAGAAGAAAATAATACACTCACAAATGGGATAAAAAACGTCGTAATTAATATACACACTGGGCCCCGCATGACGTCTTTATTAGGGCGTCCGCGCGCTGAAGGCGCGACTTTGATGCCTGTTAAATTTTTTTACGCTAATTTGTTATTCCGCGCCAAATGCGATCGCGTCGAATTTGTTGTTTTGCGCTAATTTGTTGTTCCGCGCCGAATTTTTTACCCAAATTTGTTGTTCCGCGCCGAAGGCACCCGCACCGAATTTGTTGTTTTACGCTAATTTGTTGTTCCGCGTCAAAGGCACCAGCACCGAATTTGTTGTTCCGTGTTGAAGGCGCACGCGCCGAATTTTTTGTTCCGCGTCGAAGACGCCCGTGCTGCTAAATATTTTTACGCTAATTTGTTATTCTTTTAAATTTTGGCTGTGGAAATAATTTTTTGGAAAACAAATATTTCGAGGGAAAAAATCTTAAGTGAACCGTGCCCGCGTGCACGGGTTATGACTAGTCTATATTACATTTGATCACCTTTTTTGAATTCTAGGGCTGACTAGTACAAGCTGAATAGGACAAAAGGGATGATAGAAGGACGGCTGAGATTTAATCTCGAGGAATAAATGGTTGAGATGAGATCTTATGGAAAGTTTTGAAGGGGAAACATTTCTGGGAAAACGAAAGTTTCTCGGGAAATGAAAATTTTTGGGGAATGAAAGTTTGTGTAGAACAGCAGAGTGCACGCAATTAATCCATTTGGGAAAAAAAAACTTTAACTTGTATTTAATGCTACAGATCGAATGATCTCTCCCTCAACGTAGGGGGCTGTTCTTTTGTGTTTAAATGTTTGTGAAAGTGGGAGATTCCACTATTCCTCCCACTATTCACTCATTTTCATCCTCACTTTCACTCATCCTGTTCTTTTGTGTTGGCTTCTTCGACTGTGAAAGTTGCTGACGTGGCCACAAAACACACACAATAAAGTTGTGTGGGACCCACAAAAAATTCCAACATCCACATTCACAACACACTTTCACCCAAAAAAACACAATACTCACTTTCACCACACTATTCACAACTTCAACCAACCCAAATTTAAACGCAAAAGAACAGGGAACACCGTCACTTCAACGCATGGAACAATAAGACGAGAATAATTTACTGTGTCAAAGACGCCCGCGCCATTTTTAACGAACCTAGCTTAACACTCTCTACACAATCACTTTTCATGATAGCATCATCTATCAGCTGCATTTGGCCATTGGATTCGCTCTCTCCGTACCAAACTGAAGCAAGCAAAGACAAAAACGCTGACAGATTTAATACATAAAATACAGTGAAGTCAGTGCTCTCTCCCCCTTATCACAATCCTCAGCAGCAGCAGCTGCAGCTGCAGCTGCTGATGTTTATTTGCACATTATCCCAAACAACAACAGACAGTTTCCAGGCTCCCTTGTGTTTTCATGCACCCCCTTCAAATTTCAAACTTCCCTGTTTCAGCGCCCAAATCAAATCCTCTCTCTCTCTCTCTCTCTCTCTCTCTGGCTTTGATGTGCCTATAGTTGGTGCATATTCATGCCTGAAAGAATGAGAGGCAAAGGCAGTGTCACCCTTAAAATAGCAACCCTTGGTGAAGGCCATGCCTGGGGCTCTCAAGTGTATCAGCCAAGTAAACAATATGCTTCTTTGGCTGGCAAAAGAAAAATGAAAAGGCCCAATTATGTAGAGCTAAAGAAATGGCATAGAGCTGGTCCTTGCCACGTACATATTCGATCAGAGGACCACCATTGTTGATTGATGCATGCTTGTTGGGGGCTAGGTTGCTGTTCTAGCTGGCCTGGGTCATGGTAGAGTTAATTTTGATGCTCAATCATGCATGGTACCATCTGAATTTGAATGAGTGATCACTGGACCACTTTTCTTTTATTACCCAAGGGGAGACCCAAAAAATATATTTTAAAGCTGATGATACCATCTTGTTGACGGGCGATTTCGTCGAACAGTAGATTTGTGCTGACGAGGACGGACGCGGCGCTTCGTCTGCAGAGAAAGGGGCCGGAGGCTGGCTGGATATGGGTCAGTGAGAGCTAAGTCCGAGCTGTCGGGTGAAGCCCGACCTGACTCTGAGCCACTGCATGAGCTTTACTGCTGAGCTATCTGCAAAATCGTCAGGGGTGTCGGATCTAGGTTCCGACCCAAATACCATCTGATACTTAAGTCAGCAAGGGACTTAGAGAATACTTGGAGGGGGGGTCAATGCTGATCTATTGGGTGGTCAACTTGTTACTCTCGCGCCGAGTTACGGAGGAAGAAATATAAAGTGTAGGTAAGAGAGAATAAATTGTCAGAGTATCTAGGGTTCAGTATCTCTGGAAGTTGTCCCCAGTCCCATCGCTGTTAAGAATATATATAGGTGAGGGTTTCCCCTCAGTGCCATTAGTGTATAACGGCGGCTCTCGTCTGTAATGATGGCATTGTTAATAAGCTACCTGAAAAGGCAGTGAAGGGTGAAGAGGGGAGAAAGCTGGGGATGAGAGGGAGTTTTCTTCTGCTCGCGTGCAAAGCATCGTTTCATCGCCTTCCAACACAAGGAAAGGGGTCTGAATTAGAGGAGAAGGGAGAGGATCATGCACGTGACAGATCTCAAGATCACCCCTTTTAAAAGTACGAAAAGAGAGCTTTTAAAAACAATCACATGGATGATAAACTGTGTGTTTGCTTCCCCATTTTGTAGAAACCCACGTTGAAGAGTTTTCATGTTTATAATTATATGGACGGAAGAATGTGGTGTGAAAATCCCTAATAGCAAAATCAAAAATCTTAGAACTGGTTTCTCGTGAAGCATGCTTGTTTGCGGGTGTTTTCTCACCTATGATGATGTTGGATGCATGATCATTGATGATTGTGGGGTTGCAGTAGCAGACGTGAGATACCGTTGGTAGCTGACTGGGCACTGGTCGAACTAACCTCGAGCTTGATAGACCTCGCTCCGAGCTGTTGGATCCGCCAAGTCTAAGCTGTCTCTAGGCTACCTTCAACCTCCTGCAATACGAGGCGCTCGTTAGGGAGGACGGGATCTGGGGTCCGACCTGATCCCCGCCGATGCTTAAGTCAGACTGTGACTTAAGTGGCTCGTGGTAACTATGGCTGATCTGTTGAGAGATCAACCGATAGTTATCGCACCGAGATATGGAGAAAATGTATAGTTTATGTGGAGCAGATACCAGTGTATGAGTATTTGAGTGTCATACTCAAATAGGTTAATGTTGTTATGAGCGGTCTTTTGTAGGACCATTAGTGTATTGGGTATCCACATATTATGTAACCCTAGTTCTATAAATACAAGGCTACATGGTTCCGTAGCCGTCAAACTTACAACACGTTATCAGCACGCTCAAAGCTGAGCCGGACCTCTGCCGACGGACGAAACACGAAAGGGCGAAATGTATCTATTTGAGGCCTCTCATTTTTAATCCAAATATGTGAGTCATGTCTTGATTACTATATAGCTAGTCATAAACCGTGACCATATGTCACAGTGTATTTAGAAATATTAACCTGAAAAATTTCAATACATTCAAAATCTATTCCGTCCTTTAAAAATAATTTGCAGCATCATTCAAAATATCCTAACCCAAAATTTAAATACAATAAAAAGTCTCCCCCCAAAAAATTGCAGATACCATCAAAATATCCAATTTATTAATTTGAACTTTATTTTTCCAAATTCCTCGTCCAATTTATTATAGGATATATGTAAATTGCTGAAAATTTATACGGCTAGTTTTTGAGACTTATAATATATTGGAGGGAGTGATATAAGAATGTTAAGAAAGATTGATATACTTTTCTGTTAGCGATGTTAGAAAGCAAATTTGATAAAAGTAAAGCTTTGATTAGTTTTACTTTATTACTTTATTTTTTAGTCCATTGGAAAGTCGGAAACATCGGTCGTGGAACACGATTACAATCGCCTCTGATTGCTTAACATCAAGCACGGAGAAGCCAGTGTATCCATCAGAACCATAAGACATGAAATTAAAGGAGAATGTATAGTGGAAATCGAGCATAGGCCTTCACCAAAAAAATCGGATGATTCAACCACTAGGACGAGCACCGAAGGAAGCTCGTTTTCCTTTAGTTTGAAGTATTTTGGAAAAAAATCGAAAATTTCTGAAAATTAGCTTAAAAGCAAATCAGTGTCAAATTGGGTCAATGCAATCGTTGAAAATTTTGTTGTCAAATTACCTTTTAACCCCAAAGAAGCAAAAATCAAGGGAAGTGCTGGGGGCAAATTTGTCATTTGATGTTTACCAACCAGCAAGCTCGTCCTTTGGGTTGACGTTCAAACTTTCTTCCTAAATCCCCTCCTCATTAATTATTATTTCCTGCTTACTGAAAAAAGATGGCAATTTTATTTTCCATTTTAAGATGATTTTCTCCGATATTTTAATCAATAATTAGACCCCCAGCTCCAAATGCCAGCAGCATTCTTCCCTTTGCTCTCTCTGGCATCCCTCCCTCCCTCCCTCCCTCCCTCTCGTGCCTCCCCCAATATTCAAGCTTTCCTCCATGGCAAGAAAGCTTGAGGGAAGAAGAAGAAGAAGCCCATAAAGTTTCCAAGTAAACCATACTTTTTTGGCCCCCAAGGTCTCAAATATTAGGAAAAAGATCACTTTTTTTTGTGGGTTTTTTGGTTCTTATTTTCGGGGCCGCCATTAGAGACATTCACTGCAGTTTCCAGTCTTGGGTGTTTGCAAAGGTGAGTTCTTCTTCTTCTTCACTGAAGGAAGAGACTGATTCATAAAAGAGGCATCTTTTTCTCCAAAAGTTTTTATTTTTTTCTCCTAGTATCTCCTGTTAATTAAATGTGGTGGGTGACAGGAGATGGATGAATGGAAATTTTGCTTTTTTCCAGCCTTTTTGCCATCATTAATTCTAGCCGGTCGATTGTCTGGAATTTTTGCCATTTTTTTCATTTATCACTCTAGTTTGTTGCTTGTCTGACTTGAATTGAACTGTAAAATGTACCATCTTGGTGTTTTCAAATGCCAGTTAGACTCTTTAATTCTGCGTTGATACGAATTTTTGCCTGGTTCTTTGGACAAATTGAACTCTTTTTTTCTCTTTATTATACATAATTGAATCACGGCGTCTTTTGATTTAAAAATGGGTCATTTTTTTATGGAAGTGTTCGCATTGGGCACATGAACAGCTAGTCAATTGCATGCAAGTGTATATTTTCTGGAATTGAATGAAGCATTAACGAATATTTTTTTAAAAAATCACAATGGATTTCCACTGGGATTTTTCTCAAAAAAGATTGCAATTTGTTTTCCGTTTCCAGATGATGTTTTATACTGTTCCGAATTGATTTTAAATTAGCGTCAAGTCAAGAATTAATTAAAACAAGTATCAAACTATTGATTCTACTGAAATCAGACAGGACTGCGTTTATAATTTGTATCGTCAGCGTTTGGTTACAAACAGAAGAACTTTGTTGGAAATCAATTGATGATGCCTATATTTTAGCTGAATTTTTTATTTTTTATTATTGTCATGATAAATTGCAATCTAATTGCTGATACTACTTTACTCTTGCTATCTAGCTAGAGAGCAAAATGTCATCTTCGGATTCTCTAAAGAATGAATTATCTCAGAAAACACCATTGTTTAGCCTTAAACTTTGGGTTGTAATTTGCCTCTGCGTGTTCGCTGTGATTGTGTTTGCACTGTTTGTGATATCCATATGGTTTGCTTTTCGGAGGAAGCCGAGGAGAACTTATGACAAGTTCCCATCCTCTCAAATCCCTGATGTCTCCAAAGAAATCAAAATCGATATGGCTGGTGGTAACACTTTAGCCCAGAGCTTCCTTGATCGTGAAAGTCCTTACTTCACATCACATGATAAAGTTAACGAAAAGGATTCTAGGAAGACACTAGCACATCTTACGATGAGCAAATCAAGTGATGCTGATAACTTGAGTCAGTGTAGCTCAGTCTACTATGCCGACAAGGCTGGGAGTTCGCATTCAGGGGATGATGGCAGCTCAGGAGCTGCGCGGAGGCCATATTCTCCTCATGGAATGGTGTCCGCATCGCCATTGGTTGGCCTTTCTGATGGCTTTAATCTGGGTTGGGGCCATTGGTTCACTCTTAGGGATCTTGAAAATGCTACTAAATATTTCTCTAGGGAGAATGTCATTGGGGAGGGTGGCTATGGAGTTGTTTACAAGGGACGTCTGTCCAATGGAACTGACATTGCTGTCAAAAAGCTGCTTAATGATATGTAAGTTTGCCTTTGCTTAAATATTGATTACCACATCATAGTTCTCAACTCTTTCTGTCTCTCTTGGTTTCAACTGCTTAAATATTAGGTATCACCTGATAGGATTGCATCTTGCAGGGGGCAGGCCGAAAGGGAATTCAGAGTGGAGGTAGAGGCTATTGGCCATGTTCGACATAAGAATCTGGTGCGTCTTTTGGGATACTGTGTAGAAGGAATTCACAGGTGATGATTTCATCTGCTTCTTGTGTTGTTTCTTTATTTGCATTACTTTCTAATGACCACGTATTTTTCTAGGATTTTTGCTACGATTTGAAGATATGTATACTAGTGTCGCACTTCAACATGGACACTGGGTGTTAGGACATGTCAATTATCCAATCTCTAGCTACGAGGACACGGCTATATTTGCATATTTATTTTGTATATGTATGCATATTTGACTTAATATTCATGCCCAAAGAATACAACTTTAATAAAATAATATATAAAGCAATAGGTTTGCCAAAAGAGGTCATAATTTCAATATACTTAACAGGAGATTTATATGTTACATATTTTGACGGTGATTAACGATGCACATACCCACAAGTGTCGGACACGGACTGATATGCGTGTCGTGTCTGGGTATGTTGGACACAGTTATTTTGAGCGGAAGAAGTGTCCTACATATTATAGGTATTTTGTGATGTGCTTTTAGAGTTTAGGGGTTGTCAATGCTTGTCTACTGTGAAAAACCAGATAATAAAATGGAACTGCTGCCTTTTATTTGAATCTTGAGTGTATTCGAACAATGCTAGTGTTTTCCCGCTGTTTCAACTGAAATTCCCCTCAAAATCAAATTCGCACAATCTCACTGTATAATATATCATTGGCTTTTAGTAATTGAATCATCTGAACTGATAGGCGCATACAAAATCACTAAAGCAAGCAGCTTAAAATGAAATAAAATAGCATAAAGTCAATTTATAGCCACGGTGATCAAATCAAATGTAGAACACATCACTGGCACAATCACAACAGCTTTTGTAACACAAGGTGTCTATATTTTTTAAATGACATATTGTTGAGTAGTTCTTATATTCAGATGCTTCACGCATTTGACTAGCCAAACAGGTATTCCAAAGCAAACATTGATATGTAAAAACATAGAATCGTTTTAAAAATCATTCAGTCAGAGTTAGCTGAGAAACTCTTGTTCATAATCAGCTTTTGTAAGGGGATGACAGAACACAATTTCTCAATGGAAGTGAAACTCTGTCTGCGAAAAAGCAGCTCTAAAGGGATATCCGTCCGTTTACACAACTATACTAAACTTGTTAGAGTTTGTGTCCCACATCCTTCTGAGTAATGAAGTGGTGGTATGGTAAAGGAACCAGAGAGTTGAGTTTAGTCCCTATATCTGTTAAAATAAAGGATGGACATGCGGTTAAATATGTTAGGACACATGACCCAAATAGGGTTAATCTTTTTGAGTCAATATGGCTTATGGATTTCAAGCTTGTTAATTACATTCATCTAAGTTTATAGACCTAGTTCCTTCTGATGGGACATCCATTTCTATAAATTGGTATTAGAACTTATGGTTCGATGTTACTTTGTCAATGATGCGCTTGTTTGATTGCATCGAGGCTCTGTTTGTGCACATAATTGTTTGATGTTAAGGTGAAGCTGACACATCTTGTTGTCTGTTACACATGTTATCACATTTTGACGGTATATGCGATCTAATTTAGTACATGATGATATGATTCTGTTTGTCTGCAAAGTTCATGAGTCATCGTGCTTTGGCTTTGAGTGTAACTTGGTTCATCCACAAAGTTCTGGTGACACACTATATTCTTTCAGTTAGGCTCAAATGTATACAAGCCAAGGTGAAAATTTAGGGTTTATGTCTTGCATCCTTCCAAATAATTAAAGTGATGGTATGATAAAGGAACCAGATAATGATTATAGTCCCACATTGGTTATGTTAAGGATGGATATGTGGTTAAATATGTTAGGACGTATGATTCAAAATGGGTTAATATTTTTGAGTCATTATGGGTTTCACATAACCACATCTATCTAAGTTCCGAGTCTAGTTCCTTCTGAGTCTAGTGTTCCTTCTGATGGGCAGGCCTAATCGTACAACAATGATGCATGATGCATCCACACCTTTAATTATTGATATTATTCTAACATCACACATTGTCAAAAGGAGTAGCTAGCATTGTTAGAGAACCTCACTATCTATCCTTCTGAGGTGCCAAAAGGGTGTGATCCGAAACTAGTGGTTTGACAAAAATATGAAATGTTTTCATGGCACAGAATTAATTGTCTTTATTATACTTTCTTTTCTATTTAAAATGATTTCCACATACTGTAGATAATTCCGTAAAGTTGATTTCATCCCATAGACATAAATTCTCGACAAGAATAAAACATATAAAATATTTAATTTATTATATTTAGTGGGTTTTCAATAGCAATACGACATGGCAACAGCAATATCAAATATAGTTGGTACTTGGTAGGACTAAGAAATTAATAGGTCAAAAAGTATATAGCATTATAATTCCTAATTTACTCTTTTATTCTCAACCTTTGTAGTGCCACATTCATTTTCCAGTCAATATATCTAGGTATCTGTTGAATTGTGGAGCTACTTAGGCTATGTTTGGTTTAGAAGAAATAGAAAGGAAAGGAAAGAAAGAAAGGTGAAAAATAATTTTCTCTTCTTTGGTTAGAAAGAAAAGCAAAATGAAAACGAAAAGGAAAGAAAATAAGAGAAAATTATAACTTACAATTTTCTTTCCAACTTTCACCCTCAATCCCTTGGGAAAATGGGAGAAAGACACAAATTTTTTTTAGAAAACCAACTCGCGCATATCCGAATTTGAACTGGATACATCTTTAGCAAGTAACCGACATGATAATTCAAAATTAATGTTTTTACATTGCTTGTTTTTATTTATCTTTTCCGACAACCCAACATCAAAATTTCTTTTCTCTCTTTCATTTTCATTTTCATTTATTTTCAATTTCAATTTCAATTGCATTCTTTTATTTAACCTTAAACCAAACACGGTCCTCACATGTACATAACAGAACCAGTCAACTCAATTTAACGTAAGTAAAGAGATAAACCCTTATAATGCCTTGGCTAGACTTATCCTCTTGCTCACACATGACAATATAGGAGCTGAGCACCCAACCAATCATAAAGCAAATTAGAATGCAATAGTTCTAGTAAATCATTAACTCTTGATACTGTGCAATAGTCTCTCTTAATTGGAACAAGGACTAAGTAACATTACTAGCAGGTTTGTTGTATGTAATTTGTTTGCCATATGCTATATTCATCAAGTACAAATATGGAGGGGGAAAAGGAACATACCATCATATCATGCGAACACGCTTCCACTTTAATACGACAGTGTTTGATAGAAAGCAGCATGCATGAAATACATTAGAAATCAAATTGACATAATTTGCAGCAGTCTCTCCTTGAAACAGTTGTGCAACCACACCTTCCCCAAACAAAAACACATGGCAACATGAAACAGAATAACAAAGCTTGCCCATATTTGTATGATAACAAGCTGATTCTGTAGTTTATTGCCTTTTCTTTATAGTTTTAATGATTAGATTTCTTTCTACTTTTGGTTGACTATAATTCTAACCTTTTCTATTTCTTGAGTAGTTACTATAGATGTAGCTTGTTCACATATTCGAATTTCCTATTTGATTTAAGTTTCTTCTCCCACCTCAAACACCAGGATGCTTGTATATGAGTATGTTAATAATGGGAACTTGGAGCAATGGCTTCATGGAGCTATGCGGCAATATGGTGCTCTTAGTTGGGAATCCCGTATGAAAATCATTTTAGGCACTGCAAAGGCGTAAGTCTTGATTTTCTAACTTCTGAATAGAATCAAAATAGAATCATGTTATATACAATTTACTTATCAAATCAAACAACTGAATGGCATACAGGCTTGCTTATTTGCATGAAGCAATCGAGCCAAAAGTAGTTCATAGAGATATTAAATCAAGCAACATCTTGGTTGATGATCAATTCAATAGCAAAGTTTCTGATTTTGGATTGGCCAAGCTCTTGCTATCGGGTAAAAGTCATGTGGCAACCAGAGTAATGGGGACATTTGGGTATGTGGCCCACTGGTTTCTTGTGTTCTCACGTTATATATTTGAAGGTATCTTGTATTAAATTTGGTGTTATTTCAGATATGTGGCACCAGAATATGCAAATACTGGATTGTTAAATGAGAAAAGTGATGTTTATAGTTTTGGAGTACTTCTGTTGGAAGCAGTAACAGGCAGGGATCCTGTGGATCAGAACCAGACTACAGATCCGGTAATTTACTAAACTTAGATACATGCCAAGATTCTACTATATATTGATACTACTGCCAAGATACTACTGCGCCATCTTTTCTCATTTTATTTCATGTTTGAGTTTAGTAAGGCTTGCAAATGTGAATTGGATCTGTTGTGATAGGAGTAGGTGGCAACATTTATACAAAAACTCCAAATTTGTAATGACATGAGGGTTGAAGGCTATACTTATATGTTTTAACATGCGCGTGTAAGTTTCAGGCCTTTGTTTTATGGGTGGAAAGCTGAGCTTTTATACACCGATATTTATTCTTCTTACTCTACCATTTAATGCACATCCTATATGATGTGAACTTGGTTAACGTTGCTCTTGTATTGATTTATTGGAGTAGTGGGTTGAATGGAAGGAATGAAGCTCGCAACCTGATACATGTGATTAATAGTCTTGAAAACCCATATGATAAAAATGATTAACCTTTCATATGTCATGAGTCGAAATATATTTAATGACATATCTATCTATTAGTTAACTCGGCATGGGGCTTTACAATCTCTCTGATTTCTCATCGTACCACCACTTTTAACCACTCAAAAGGATGCATGATGCTGAACCCAACTAACATTCGATGGAGATAGCATTTCATTAGAATCACACACGTAGGAAAAGCGCAACAATGCATGCATCAGTCGATAAGTTGTAGAGCGATATCTATGTATCTCAAACCCAAATAGCTATGCACTGAGTCTAGAAGCAACATATAAGCTTCCATTACAAAAACCCATCAAACTGTGGCATCTGATGGTTAAAGTATCTGCTCCCACACAAAAATTCCAGAGTTGTGATGAATGTTAAGGGTTATATTTTGTTTGTTTACCGTCTTAAATGCTAATTTCTGTTTAATTTTTCCAAAAATTGCCGTCTTCAATGTGGAGATATTATTATTCTTCTAGAATGCATCATAGTTGTTAATATCTTATAATATGTGATACATATTTTATTATATGATACAATGTGAAGGGATTTCGATGCACGTCGGATGACCATATCAATGATATAGAATATCTTACAATATGATATACATCAACCGGTATTCATGTCGATCGATATGTATCATCATTCAAAAAAGTTAGGTTGTGACCAGTTTTGTTGGAGTCGATCGATATGTATCATCATTCAAAAAGTTAGGTTATGACCAGTTTTGTTGGAATAGATCTAGGTGTAAATGCGGTCCACTTCATATTTAGAGCTATAATTGATTAATTACCCCCCTTAGCAAAAATATCCAAATCTCTCCTTAGCTTGTTGAAGCTCACTGATATTTGCTGCCCACGTTGATACTTGCCAATCACGTCAACCATCTTTGGAGCTCATACATCCTTACATATCGAGCTTTGTTGATTCCAATGATCAACTTTTTTGCCGATCCTTATAAGGCTCATTTTGACTCTCAACGGCTCTTGCGGAGGCCTTACCAACCATCACCAACCTTCTACTCCCACCGATGTTTTTGGAACTCTTATTATATTTTCTTATTTTTTATTTGTTTTATGATAAATCTTTTCATATTTTGAAACATATTTAGTCATATACATAATTTACTTAATTATTGCATAGTTAAATTTATAATATTTATTCTTATGCCGTGGGTGGGTCTCTCATTAGCATGTGAAGACATTAGATTCATTGGCATGGGGTTTCGTGGTAAAATGGATATACAATATCATTAAGAATATACCATGCTTTTATCTTCCAAAAATCTTAGACATTATTTTGTCCGGATGTTTATACTTCTCTGCTTTTTTTGCTAGTGTACATTCCATTTACTTTTTTTATTAGTTTGACATGATGCTTATCCTTGTTCCATCTCTTTAGGTTAATCTTGTGGAATGGTTTAAACTGATGGTCGGTGCTAGGAGATTTGATGAATTGATTGATCCTGAGCTTGATGCCAAACCCTCCACGAAGGTTCTGAAAGGGACCCTTTTAGTTGCTATGAAATGTATTCACCCTGACTCTGAGGCGAGACCTAATATGGGTAGCGTCGTTAGGATGCTTGAAGCGGAAGATGATAATCCATTTCGCGAGGTTTTCAACTATAAAAACATCACTTTATATCATCCTTCTTCTGCACACGTGGTTTATCTTCTCGGTAGAATTATAGCAAATTGTGTTTCATTGTTCATTAGGGTCGAAGAAACCGAAGGAGCCAAACAATAAGCATGGATATCGAGTCCCTCATGGAGAGCTCCAGTTCAGCTAATCCTGACAAGAGAGCAGAGACGTCGGCTGCATCAGAAAGATGAGTAATTACCGTAATTTTGTCTTTGCTAACAATGACCTAGATCGGGAGATCTGTTGAAAGGAAGTAGATTGTGTATTTTAGTTTTGTTTTTGGGTTGTTGGGTCACATATGCCTCTATATTATTTATTTTATTTGTTTTCCCTGCTGCCATGTTTAAGCGATAAAAGACTGCCCTCTATTGCATCATTTAGTGTACATACATCTACTCTTTATTCTCAGAGGATCCCCCTTTTAACCTACCATTGCAATATATGCTGTTAAACTCTTACTCAATTATATTCATCTTCTGCATTGCTGCAATGATGCTGTTGGAATTGAATAATGGCTCTCCATTATGAAATGATTTTTTTATCAATTTGGGATCTTATCAGTTTTCATACTTGGTTGTTGAGAAGCATTTCTGTTAGCAACCAGACATGGCCTTTTTCTAATTTAGCAGAGAAGTGTCCTACAAGAAAATGAGTGCTGCTTTTAGGAAATAAAACAAAGCTTATTACACTTAGTGCTGCAACATTACATGTGGGGAGCAAAAAAAGGGCATGTCTTTCAAAAATGTCTCTGTGCTTGGATACCTGCACTCTCTCACTTATCTCATCAGAGTCACATGAACACTGCTAGCTCACATTCTGGGAATGATTCTCATCTGCAAGGGTTTTAGCTTTACACCCTGGCCTTTGGTATGCTTGGCCTGCTTGAATTCATCATTGCTGAGTAGTGGGAGGAATGCAATCTTTAATTGTTGAGTAGTGATGCAATCTATAATTGATTTCTTTTGTGAAATACTAATTTATAGGGCCTCATTACTCTCAATTGTTATTGGTTTACACAAAAATTAAACTGCAAATTACAATTTTAATACCTACAACAACCTTGGAATTTAACCCATACTCGTGGTTTTTTATTTTGAGTCTTTTCTGGTGTTCATGGCTTGTAAATGAAAACTACATTCAGAAGGAAACATCAGCAATGCGAGAGAGAACATTAATCAATACCCCCCAGTTTATCACAATCATGTTCTGCATACATTATTTGTCTGCAAGCTTTAACTTCTTATTGGCATTACAACAATTACTGGCAATCTCAGTGCCTCTTACAACAATTTTAGGCATAGGTGCAGTTGCCAAAACCTGCAAGAACAACAACAATGAAGATCTCTTAGAATTGTTTCCTAGTGATTGGATTTGATCTTGAGTGAGTGAGTGAGTGAGTATATACAACACGAATCTTACTCGGGTCGTTATTGATGATGAGTCCGGAGTCCTTGAAGCAGCAGTTCCAGCTGTTCCTGCCGGCGGCTTGGTAGTAGAGATTCATGGCCAGTGAAGCATGAGACATGAGGTTGTCTGGGTGAAAGCATGGCTGGCCATCCTTCAGTATGCTGCAGTCCACTTGTGAGCAGGCATAGTTCAGGTTCTCCCACAGAGTTGCATGATCCAACGACGGCTTCGCTATGCACCAAGTCTTCTGTGCCTGTGCTCGCACCAGGCCCATGGTTCCTCCTGCAAATGAAATCCACAAGCAGTAAGATGACACGATCCGGATGAGAATTGAAGACAAATTTCTCGTTGAGTACGAGAAAAGTCTTAACTCTTCTCAAACTAGGGTTCTATCAACCTCCTAGTGATTATTCTTTTACGAATATGCCACTGATACTTGCGATCGCATCATACAACAACAACAACAACAACATGATGAAGGAGATCCAGTAACTAAAATAGGGTATGATCTTTGTTACCTGAGATGAATGATAGCACTAGGGCTACAAAGGAGATGGCTGCAAGAGAGGGGGGTGCTCCAGCTCTTCTTGCCATCGCTGTCCGAACTCAACGAGAAACTTACTTGTGTGAGTATGTGCGTTTTAAAAGGCAATCAGAAGAAGAGAGAAGTAGAGAGGGGTGGCTCTAAAAGGACTGTAAATAGAAACGGAAATGGCAACGGCTACTTCCAACTCTGTCATGTAGTGTTGAATCTTGCTAAGCTGGAGCCTGGCAGCAAGAAATCAGCCAACGCGATCGCGCCAAGTGTCATCGACGCCTCGTTGAGCTCGAGGTGAGCGGCGCAAGAAACGTGAGCGAGCCCTGAGCGCTGTGCCGTTCGAGTCAGAAGTCGAGAGCCAAGTGAATTATTTGAAGATTGAAGATTGGTAACAATACAAGCGCAACTTCAATAAAATCTACAATTATCACACAATGATCTCAATCGAAAGGTGCATGTTGGGCCTGCGATGATGAACGTTAGCGGGCTCACTTGCCGGGGACGAAGTTGGTGGCGAAGGCCCAAGCGTTGTTGTTGACAGGATCCGCAAGATGATCCGCTAAGTTCTCCAGTGGGCCCTTGCCAGTAACAATAGCCTGCACAAAGAAGCCGAACATGGAGAACATGGCCAGCCTCCCATTCTTTATCTCCTTCACCTTCAGCTCCGCAAACGCCTCTGGATCGTCCGCAAGCCCCAACGGGTCGAAGCTGCCGCCGGGGTACAGCGGGTCGGTCACCTCCCCGAGCGGCCCGCCGGCAATGCGGTAGCCCTCGACGGCCCCCATCAGCACAACCTGCGTGGCCCAGATGGCCAGGATGCTCTGAGCGTGCACCAGGCTCGGGTTGCCCAGGTAGTCCAACCCGCCCTCGCTGAAGATTTGGGCCCCGGCCTTGAACCAAACGGCCTCTCCGAACTTGACCCCGTTGCGGGCCAAGAGCTCGGGGAAGACGCAGCCCAACGCGCCAAGCATGGCCCACCGGCAGTGGATGACCTCGAGCTCCCGGTTCTTGGCAAATGTCTCGGGGTCGGCGGAGAGGCCGGCGGTGTCCCATCCGTAGTCGCCGGGGAATTCTCCGGTCAGGTAGGACGGGGGCTCGCCGGAGAACGGGCCGAGGTACTTCACGCGGTCTGGGCCGTACCATGGGCTGCCGGATGAGACAGGCTTGGGCTTTGCGGCAGTCTTGCGCATTGTGACCCGGCCCTCGCCTATGATGTTGGAAGCCGGCGAGGGGGCGAGGTTCACCGCCTTTCCGGCGAAAGAAGGGGAGGAGAGGGCCATTGTCGTTGCCATTGTTGGAGGGTTTGATTGAAATTGTGATGAAGCTGGTGAGTTTGGGACTGAAGTGTGTGGCCGTTTATATATATCTTGGATACAGAGGTTATACCCCACAGGATATCTTGGATATCTGTGTGGATGTGTTGATATTGGCTGAGAATTTTTGACGATATCGAGTCAGCTAAATTCATGGCCCCTACTTTCTTGAATGCAAGCCACGAATTAGAAGCTGACAACTGTCGCCGTGATCGGATGATGGTGTATTATTTATGCTGATTCGCAAATCCTAAACTATAGATTACCTGATTCTTGGCCTAAGGAAACTGGTTATGTGTTAGCAGTACAGGAAAATTTCTGTCCTTGACGCACAAAAACCCTAATTTTCATAATTTATTTTGAAATTTTTTTTTACCATGTTGTGTACACATTTTAGAACCCCAAAACCCTATGTATGGGTTTGATGATGACCACCACATTATGTGTGGCTAATGACTTTGCGAGCTTTAGTTTCAGATTAATTCATGATTTTATCTTGATGGAGAGAGAACATTTGGTTGATGGAATGATGGTTGACTCAAGGCATAGAGAATAGAAGCATAGAAGCCATGAAGAATCAAAAAACTTTTTGTAAATCATTTTGATTCTTTATGTATTTTGCTCTTTATTTAGTAGAATACATGTATGCCTTGATTGGATAGTCTCACTAACATTCATGTCATTTATCATTTTAGAGAACCTTAATGAACTCCAGCCGGGCTGATTACAGTGTGGTTATTTTCTGAGAGCTTTCTCTCTCCTCACACACTTTGTGTCAGTGATCTGATGTAGGAGTGTCAAACGTTTGAACAGTGTCTCAGCCATCTGACTTTTGTTCATCAGACATCTGGATGCCGTGAGATAGGTCAAGCTTTTTCTTCAGACCAACTCTTGTTTCAGCTGTTTGATGTTGTGTTTCCAGACGTCCGAACAGTTGATCAGTCGTTTAAGAACCCTTCTTTAGACGTGTGATGATGCGGATTTTCTGCCAGTTTATAACTGTTTGACTGCAGATTTCTTGGGTTCATTCTTGGTTTTTATGCAGTTTTGAGAGAATATTTAAGCCCGATTTTGAGTGCGATTTGAGCACACTGAATAGAGATCATTTTGTAAGCTAAAATATCAAGAAAGCTTCATTCTTACAACTCTATCTCTTTTCCTTTTTGGGCTTCATTGTTTGTTGCATCCAACTCCAAAGCTCAAGGGAAGTACACAAGCGCACAACGCTTAATCCAACACTTTGACAACCACTCACAATTGACTACATTTCACGTTTGTAAGTTCATTTAATCAAGTCAATAAGAAGAGTGTATTTCTAATTTCGGTTTGTTGAGAAACCTAGCTTCCGGATTGTGGAAGTCTCTCTGTAAAAAGAGGCGAAGCCCTTGGAATAGGATGTGCTATCTTGGAATAGATAGCGTGTGGCGCTTGAAAAAGAGTGTGCGGCACTTGGAAAAGTGTGTATCTCGGAAAAGATTGTATTTGGTTTGCCTCGGAAAAGGCGTTATAGTGGAAAATCCACAAGATTCTGGAAAGAGTGGGATTAGAGTAGGCATTACCAATCCATGGAACATCGTGTTGTTTGCGTTTGTATTATCCATTTACAGAATTGCTAATTGTCTTGCACTTTATAATTCTGCATTGTAAGATTTTTCTAAATTAATTTTAAATTGTCATTACACTATTTACCACCCTTTAGTGTGTTGTAGTATTTACAGGTAGATCCTACACTAATGGCTCCAACCCGCATCTTGAACTGCACTATACCGATCACTGCAAGATATAGCTCCATTCCATATGTATACGTATGGCGTCTCTAAGAGTGTATGTCACAAAGTGACTCTGCAGCGGAGTCATATGAGAATCGCACCCTGAATCAAGAATCCATGAAGCTCGATTGTCCTTGAAAGAAGACACAGTCAATATCTCTCAATCATCAACATCTATACATGCACCACCAAATGATGTTGCAGCCAGAGCTGGTTCTTTACCTTGAGCCTTCTACTGTGTGCACTTGTTCTTCCACTGTCTTGGTTTCTTGCAATAAAAGCATACCTAGTTGTCACCACCTTGGTCCATCCACTTGGGCCTTCCAGTCTTGGATCCTAACTTGGATCGTCCATCCTGACGGCTCCAAAGAGAGCTACATCCCGATCACCAACACTTGTGTAGTGTCTCGACACATTCTTCTTGAGCTCATGCATGTGTAGGGCTAGATTGACTTCTTCCAAAGAGATTTTATCTTTGCCGTGCATCATGGTCTCCACAAAATGTGAATACTCCGTAGGTAAGGAACATAACAATGCAACGTCCTAGTACTCATCACTTATATTCTCCTCCACGGCATGTAGATCCAACACCAACTGCTTTAGATCATCTAGAACCTGTAACAATATCCCTTCTTTCATCCGGGACATGAACAATTTCTGTAATAAATACAGCCTTCTAGTAAGTGATTTCGTCAAATACAAGGATTCGAGTTTCTGCCACAGTGACACTGCAGTTTCCTGTGCAACTTTAAAAAAACCTTGTCCAATAAAGCCATCTGAATGGCACTGTGGGCTTTCATCTCCAACGCTGACTTCATATAATCTGTGACTATGCTTGGAATCGATGTCTTGTCAAAGACAATCCTGTATAAGTGTATAACCCCTCATGCTTGAGCATATACTTCATTCTCATGCACCTGAGACTGACGCTATTCTTTTGTGTGAACTTTTCAATCATGTACGCGGTTGATGAACAAGTCTTAGACTACTCTTACACCATAATACTCCATCATCCGATCACGGCGACAGTTGCGAGCTTCTAATTCGTGGTCTGCATTCATCAACAGCCACAGTGGGAGAGTAAAGGACACGCAGGATTGGTAGCAAGCATGAAAGATGAAGGAAGTAGAGGCCATGAATTTAGCTGACTCGATATCCTCAAAAATTCTCAGCCAATATCAACGCATCCACACAGATATCCGAGATATCCTGTGGGGGTATCCTCTGTATCTATATCACCCATCAATGATCATACTCCTAAGCGACTACCTCTATATATAAACAGCCCCACGCTTCAGTCCCAAACTCACCAGCTTCATCCACCCCCTACTATTATACAAACCAATTCAGCTCACAATTTCAATCAAACCCTCCAACAATGGCAACGACGATGGCCCTCTCCTCCCCTTCTTTCGCCGGAAAGGCGGTGAACCTCGCCCCCTCGCCGGCTTCCGACATCCTAGGCGAGGGCCGGGTCACAATGCGCAAGACTGCCGCAAAGCCCAAGCCCGTCTCATCCGGCAGCCCATGGTACGGCCCAGACCGCGTCAAGTACCTTGGCCCGTTCTCCGGCGAGCCCCCGTCCTACCTGACCCCGGAGAATTCCCCGGCGACTACGGATGGGACACCGCCGGCCTCTCCGCCGACCCCGAGACGTTTGCCAAGAACCGGGAGCTCGAGGTCATCCACTGCCGGTGGGCCATGCTTGGCGCGTTGGGCTGCGTCTTCCCCGAGCTCTTGGCCCGTAACGGGGTCAAGTTCGGAGAGGCCGTTTGGTTCAAGGCCGGGGCCCAAATCTTCAGCGAGGGCGGGCTGGACTACCTGGGCAACCCGAGCCTGGTGCACGCTCAGAGCATCCTGGCCATCTGGGCCACGCAGGTTGTGCTGATGGGTGCCGTGTAGGGCTACCGCATTGCCGGCGGGCCGCTCGGGGAGGTGACCGACCCGTTGTACCCCGGCAGCAGCTTCGACCCGTTGGGGCTTGCGGACGATCCAGAGGCGTTTGCGGAGCTGAAGGTGAAGGAGATAAAGAATGGGAGGCTGGCCATGTTCTCCATGTTCGGATTCTTTGTGCAGGCTATTGTTACTGGCAAGGGCCCACTGGAGAACTTGGCGGATCATCTTGCGGATCCTGTCAACAACAACGCTTGGGCCTTCGCCACCAACTTCGTCCCCGGCAAGTGAGCCCACCAATGTGCCGGACAGTTACACGAAATGTCCATCAATGGAGATTGTTGCCAACATGTAAATTTATGAAAGTTGTACCTTTATGGTATCGTTCATCAATCTTCATTTGTTTCATGGTTCCGCCACTTCCTCGACTTACATCACTTCTACTTCCTCCTCGACTTAGATCTTATTTGTTAAAAAAATAAGATCTACCCATAAAAGTGTAAATCAAAGTATAATAATTAAGATGTAACATATCAATACTCTCATTTAAAATAACAATTATCATGATTTTAGATGTAGATCTTATTCAAAAGAATTAGATCACTTGAACTAAAATCAATTGTGAAGGAGAAAAATAGCACATCAATTATGCTAAACATAGTCCTAAGCTCTGATACAATGTGTTGGGTTCTGATGGATCTTACCTACGGTCAAAACTCATAATTTTACAGTGTAAGAATAACGGTAGATTGCTAAATTGCGAAAACAGTTACCTTAGCTAGCTGTGAATCTTACATTGTAGATTGAAACAGGTTTGACGCACCGAATCTCCTCAGCATTGTAGCACAATATAGGATTGTCTTTTGCAACCGCAACATAACATAAATACAATCTCCAAATCTATCCCTTGATGGCATTTAGTGGTCTCACCTTGTATTTTGTAGAACTACTCCAACAAAGTATCACAATCCAACTTTAAATATAAAGAAGTAAGATCTCCTTTTTTATATAGCGCTTTCATCTACGCAAAACTACTCCAACAAAGTATCACACGCATTGTGATCATATACTTCAAGCATCCATAAGCTTACATTGTATTCACAATCACAATCTTGGAAGCAAGGGTGAAGTTTAAAGAGACAATTTAAGCAAATGCTTTCTCCAGGACCAGAATTCCGTCGCAGATCCTCTAATAGCTCAGGTTAAGAGAGCAGTGGTGCACCGGATAGTAATTATCAGGCAACTTAAAGCAAAGCATAGTTAAGACTGAGAATAAGATGCATATCAATAGATGACGCAGTTTAACAACGTCACAAGCAAGGATAAATTCCAAGAAGACATAAACCAATGCCTTTCCTGCGGCAGATTTTGGCCTCAGATCTTCTAACAGTGCAAGCTAACATGGCAGTGGTGCGCTGGATCGCTAGAAGCAGGCGGCCTAAAGCAGACACTACCAAGGGAATCCAATTAGTGCATCATAAGAGGAAAAAAAAAGAAGCGAGCCAAAGATCAGAAAATAGAAGTACAAAGATGCCAACCCTTATTTATCCAATCTTTTGATTTTGACACCGCAAGAGAGTGTCGCTGACTTCGCGTAAACCTGCAATTGAAGACATGCACGTGTTGGATGCTCCGATTGTCTAATGTTACGATGCAACTAAATGAAGTACCTGGAAGCTGAGAGAAGTCAGGTTCTATTCCATTTCCATTAATATCCTGGTAATTTGGCGTGACATACTTTCCAATGGTGACTACCACACCAGATCCATCATGAAGCTCAAATACAGATTGTATCAAACCCTGAATGATGTTCACATAATAGCATGCATAAATAACAGAAACAATGATGACAAAACTCAGCAAGGAGTTTTGAAAACAGAGAACTGCAACTGCATGGCTGAATACGGAATATGGACCTTGCCAAAAGTTCTTTCTCCCACAAGAACAGCTTTGCAATTATCATGAAGAGCTGAAGCAACCTACAAAAAGGCCAATGGCGGAAAAAACATAGACCATGTCAGCAAACAATTCTTAATTTATGTCCTTATAATGGCGAGCAAATAACTACATCACTCACAATTTCGCTTGCACTTGCTGTTCTGTTATTCACCAAGACCTATAGAAAGAATGATAGCTGATTATCTTTGCAAATATGCAGACTGGGAAAAGTAACAAAAGGATCTGTTCTGAGTACTCTTGCAAGACCATAGATCACCATGCTCAAGCATTCATGATTTGTTTTTCATTGAATTTTGTACTACAGCAGATGCAGTATATAGTTTCATGTCAATGGCATTAATTCTAAAGTCCAATTTAAAAGGAAGTATTTTCAGTTACAGTAGATCTTAGAGCATATAGAGAATGAACCGAATTACCTCCACAAGCTATAGTAATGAAGTCGTCGTGTAATATCTCGTAGGTTTATTACTTCATAGGATGTAATATACATGTTTTGTAGTTATGTATTTTACATATGCATGTCGAGTTTATATTCTTTATGCTAATGTCTGCTCATGTTTTGATTTATAGAGATTTCACTTCATTTGTGTCTTTTTATACACTTAAATAAATATAGATGAACTAACGGATTGGGCTTTCCATTTGAATGGTCTATTAGGAGAACTCACGTCTGAGAACATTTGGTATTAGATCAAATGTGGTCCTCCCGGGCATCTACCTACTGAAATTGGGCAATAGGACATGCTTTGAACGACCACTCCACGGAAGTTGATCCATGCCAACTTGAGTGCTTAAAAGTTAAAAACCCAAAATTTGGACAATTTTACATCGTCTTGCCCATACATCAAGTAGCCACAACATGGTTGGCCAAATATAGTTAGTTTACTGTTTATAATGTTTCAAACCCAACCAAAATCAACTTAAGGGGTTTAAAGAGATCATGATCAAATGATTGGATTTTCAATTTGTAATCTCCAAAACATAGTTCAACATTATTATCTTCTTTTAACCGTTCATTTTAGGACCAATTCATGCATATGTAAAACATACAAAAAACATTTGATTGGCAGTCTGCAAGCCCAAACTTATTTAGACCAATTTGACCAGTAGGGATTTTCCATATGAGTAGTTCTAATAAGTGAGAGAATCTGTCCTCAAAAACTTTGTGCAAGTGTTTGTAGGGTGACCCCTTCAGATACCAAAGGAGTCACCAGAAGTACAATAGGGACAATCTGATACGAACTAGGGTTTCGTATCAATTAATTTCAGAATTTAAAGAGGAAAAATATAAAAAGGTGGAATTTTGGAATCTCAATTTGCGAAGAACGATGAAAATAGATTGATAAATGAGCCTCTTTCGAGAGGAGACCCGCTCTCCTAGCTTTGTTGCACGGAACAAAGCCTAAAACCTTCACAAAGGACGCCTACAATTGTTCTTCACAAAATAAGCATAAAACAAAATAAAGACGGCTAGCCCTAATTTATAGAAAAGTGGGGAATTACTAATCTAGTCTAAAATGACTAGAATACCCCTAACTAACCCTCCTACGTGCTACCGCGCCTCCTACGGCGCACGTAAGTGATAAAAGGGGGGTGAGTCCCCCCTTGGTAGCCGCCGGCCTCAATGGGATGCGGGTCCGGGTCCGGATCCGCATCAATACCCCCCCAAAAGAGCCACCTTGTCCTCAAGGTGGAAGTGGGGAAACTGCTCCTGTATCACTCGATAGGCCTCCCATGTCGCATCACAATCTGGTAGCCCGGCCCAGTGTATCAGCACCTCCCGCTGCCCACGCGGTCCCTGACGAACGGCTCGAACCTCCAGTGGCTCCAGCATCACCTCCATCTCCTCAGTAAGTGTAGGCGGTAAGGTAGAGGACACCGTCTGCTCCCCTATGGCTCGCCGAAGCTGCGAGACATGAAAAACCGGGTGTATCGTCGAGGTCGATGGCAACCTCAGCCTGTAAGCCACCTGGCCAATCTTGGCCGCAATCTCAAAAGGCCCATAGAATCTCGCGGGTAGCTTCTCGTTCCGCCTCCTCGCTAGCGATCTCTGTCGGTAAGGCCTCAGCTTCAGATAGACCATATCGCCCTCCTGGAAGTGCACATCCCGCCGATGCCCATCCGCCCTAGCCTTCATCACCTGCTGGGCTCGTAGCAAATGCTTCTTCAGCTCCTCCATAATGCTCTCCCGCTCTCTCATATAGTCCTCTACCTGGGAGACGGGTGTCTGTCGTTCCCCAAATCGCAGTAGCTCTGGTGGATCCCTGCCATATAATACCCGAAAGGGGGTCGTACCTGCTGCTGAATGGTACGAAGTATTGTACCAATACTCCGCCCAAGCTAACCACCGATACCACTGTCGGGGGGTCTCCGACGCGAAGCACCGCAAATATGTCTCGATGCTGCGGTTTACTACCTCCGTCTGCCCGTTGGTCTGAGGGTGATAGGCGGTACTCCTCTTCAGCACGGTACCCTGGACACGAAATATCTCCCGCCAAAACCCACTCAGGAAAACCTGATCTCTGTCCGTGACGATGGAGGCTGGAATCCCATGTAGCCGTATGACTTCCCTGGTGAAGGCTGCAGCCTCTGAAACAGCCGTGTACGGATGTTTCAGCGGTATAAAATGGGCGTACTTGCTCAGCCTATCCACCACAACAAAAATCACGGAGTACCCCTCCGACCTGGGTAGCCCGTCTATGAAATCCATCGTCACCTCTTCCCAGACTCGCTCAGGGAGTGCTAAGGGCTGCAAAAGTCCGGCTGGCGCCATGGCCATGTACTTGTGACGCTGGCACACGTCACAAGCAGCAACCAAATGTGCTATCGCTCTCCTCATACCAGGCCAGTAAACCTCCCGGGACATTCTCATATATGTCTGCTGCACCCCAGAATGTCCCCCGACCACCGAACTGTGGAACTCCTGAAACAATGCGGGTATGAAGGTGGACGTCCGCGGCAATACTAGCCGCCCCTGGTATAATAGTCTCCGCCCCTCTAGCGAGTATCCCTGTGGCGCCTCCCCGCCTCCCTGCAGCTGCTCACGAATCAGTCTCAACTCCGGGTCGGCCTCGGCCTCCTGCAACATGGGCTCACCATCCATCCATACCGGCAACGAGAGTGCTCTCAAGTGCACCCCCTCCTCTCTGCGTGATAAGGCGTCTGCCGCCTTATTTTCCAGCCCCGGCCTGTATTCAATGACGAACCTGTACCCTACCAGCTTGGATAGCCAGCGCTGGTGCTCCTCTGTCACCAACCTCTGCTCCAATAGATACTTCAAACTGCGCTGATCGGTCCTGACCACGAACTCCCTGCCCATCAGATACGGTCGCCACTTCTGTATCGCCAACACAATAGCCATCAGCTCCCTCTCGTAAACAGACTTCAGCCGTGCTCTAGCCGAAAGCACCTGGCTGAAGTAGGCTATCGGCCTCCCTAGCTGCATAAGGACCGCCCCCAATCCGACTCCTGACGCATCAGTCTCCACCACGAACGTGATACCGAAGTCGGGCAACGCCAAGACTGGCGCTGTGGTCATCGCCTCCTTCAAGGCCTCAAATGCCTTGGCCGCTGCCTCTCCCCACTGGAACCCATCTTTCTTCAGCTGATCCGTCAATGGCCCGGCAATGGTGCTGTACCCCTTCACAAATTTCCGGTAATAACCTGTCAGCCCGAGAAATCCCCGTAGTGCCCTCAGAGTGGTGGGTACCGGCCATTCTAACATCGCCTCTATCTTCGCCCGGTCGGCTGCTACTCCGGCTGCCGACACCACGTGTCCCAGGTACTCTATCTGCCTCTGACCGAAGTGGCACTTCTTCCGGTTGGCATACAGCTGATGCCTCAGTAACTCCTGGAACACCACCTCCAGATGGCCCACGTGCTCCCCCATAGTCTTGCTGTAGACCAGAATGTCGTCGAAGAAGACGAGTATAAACCGCCTCAGGAACGGCCGGAAAACGTCGTTCATCAACGCCTGGAATGTAGATGGAGCATTCGTCAAGCCAAACGGCATGACGAGAAACTCATAGTGGCCCTCGTGGGTACGAAATGCCGTCTTCGGCACATCCTCTGGTCTCATCAGTATCTGGTGATAGCCCGCCTTCAGGTCAATCTTGGAGAACACTACCGCCCCATGCAGCTCATCTAGCAGCTCATCTATGATCGGGATAGGGAACCTGTCAGCCACTGTCTCCTTATTCAATGCTCGGTAATCTACGCAGAAGCGCCAACTCCCGTCCTTCTTCACCAACAGGACTGGGCTCGAGAACGGGCTAACGCTGGGCTGTATCACCCCCGCTTGTAGCATCTCACCGACCATCCGCTCTATCTCATCCTTCTGCACGTGGGGGTAGCGGTAAGGGCGCACACTCACTGGTGCTGCGCCATCCCTCAGGACTATCACGTGCTCGTGCCCCCTCTCTGGTGGTAGCCCCTGTGGGTCCTGGAAGACCTCCTGGTACTGCCCCAACACCTGCTCCACCTCCTCTGGAACCCCTGCCTGTGGCTCCTGTTCTGCCCCTGCTAGACGGCACTCCACCAAGTACCCCTCCCCCTCTCTCTGTAAGGCTCAGTGATGGCCTTGAAGGCCACCATCGATAAGCATAGGGTCGGGTCCCCAGTGAGCACTACTGTCCGCTCCCCCTCCTCGAACTCCATCCTGAGTCGCTTCCAGTTCACCCGCATATCTCCCAGCTTCTTCAGCCACTGTACGCCCAGGATGATGTCAACATTGCCCAACTCAAGGGGTAGGAAGTCCTCCATGATCTGTACTCCCTGCAAGGTCAGGCATAGACCCTTGCAGAGCCCCTTGCTCTCCTCCATCTTCCCTGTCCCCAGCAGTACGGTAAACTTCTCCTGCGTGCTCAGCTGCAGCCCATGTCTCTCCACTACCCGGCTGGAGATGAAATTGTGGGTGGCCCCACTGTCAATCAACACCGTCACCGCCGTGTCCCCTAGCTGCCCCGTCAACTTCATGGTGTGGTTCGGAGTGAACCCCACCACAGAGTTTAGGGACACCTCCGCGAAGTCTAGGTGAGACTTCTCCTCCTCCACTGGTATCTCCTGCTCCACCTCGAACTCCTCCTCATCACCTCCGTACCCCTCCTCGTCCGGTACCATAGTGATCTGAAGCAGTCGACTAGCACATCGGTGTCCAGGGGTGAACTTCTCGTCGCAGCGGAAGCACAACCCCTTGGCACGCTTCTCCCTCACCTCCGCCTCTGTCATCCGTCGCCCCAGAGTCGCAGGTCGACTCTCTGCCCTAGCCTCTGGCGCGGCTGTGTGTGCTCTCGGTGCTGCCGCTGCGGGAGTGGGGCGTGTCCCCTGGGTCCCCCAAGCTCCCCGTATCCTCCTCTCCTCTGTATGCTTCTCCTCCGCCTTGTGGGCCAGGCGAAGGACATCCTCCAATGTCCCCGGACTCTGCATCCTCAGCTCTGCTCGGATAGAGGGCTTCAACCCCCTCATGAAATTCCCGATCATCACCTCGTCAGTCACCCCCTTCACCCTACTGTTCAACATCTCGAATCTCTCCACATAATCCCTGACCGTCCCCTCCTGCCTCAAAGCAGATAACTGCTCGTAGAAATCTCCTCCTGGGGTCTCCTGGAACCGGTCTAGTATCAGTGCGGAGAGCTCCTCCCAAGTGCGAAAGGGTGTCCGTGCCGCCTTCCACCTGTACCATGCCAACGCCTTCCCCTCAAAGTAGATCCCTATGGCTCTCAGAACCTCCTCCTCCGTCAGTCTCATCACCTGGAAGTACCGCTCCGCCCGGTAGATCCATCCGTCTGGGTCTGTGCCGTCAAAAATCGGCATCTTCAGCTTCATGAGGCGGCGGTCTGCATTGATGTCCCCCTGTGGACCCCCATCTCTACCGCGGTCTCCCCCACGGCCGAATCCCCCACCGACTGCCTCCACGGGCCCTCCTCCGTCAGCCCCGTACAGCTCCTCGGGCCACCCGGGTCGCTCCCACGCCTCGGGCTGATAATGGTGCCCCGGAAACTCCTGCTGTCGCGCCCACCCGGGCCCTCCTGCCCCTCTGTGTGGCTGTACCGGTGCTGTCCGCCCTCCAAAATAGCCTCCCGGGCCTTGTCCCCGCCCCGGAAAGCCATCAAAAACCTGCCTGGGATCAACCTGCGGCCTCGGTAC
The DNA here is from genome assembly GCA_030789695.1 of Scilla litardierei. Taxonomy (NCBI): domain Eukaryota; kingdom Viridiplantae; phylum Streptophyta; class Magnoliopsida; order Asparagales; family Asparagaceae; genus Scilla; species Scilla litardierei. The sequence goes on along the minus strand of CM061134.1, from coordinate 2,018,315 downwards.
CTGTAGATGAGCCTCTGGTCCCCAAAATTGGGCTACTGGAGCCCCAATCGTCGCGTCTCGGGCCCATCCGCCTCCGTCTTGCCCCCACGGGGCTGTTTGTGCTGCTGCGGGCCCCCAGGGGGCTGTCGGCGTCGTCGCGGGCCCCCAGGGGGCTGCCTGAACTGTGGCGGGCCCCCATGGGCCTCCCGCGGCCCTGTTTGGGCCTGTCGTGACTGTGGCAGGCCCAAACGGGCCCGCAAAGGTCCCGGCAGGCCCGGCCGGGCCTGCAGTAGCTGCGGCAGCTTTGCAGGCCAATCGGGGCCTGCGGCTGTACCTGCAGGCCCTCCAGGGCCTGCGACAGGCCCGCTGGGCCCTGCCGCAGCTGCGGCAGGCCCTGCAGGGCCTGGCGGCTGTGCCGCAGGCCCTGGAGGGCCTGCAGGTACAGCCGCAGGCCCCGATTGGCCTGCAAAGCTGGCGGCAGGCCCAGGTGGGCCTGCCGGCCTTCCAAAAGGCCCTCCGGCCTCTCTCCTTGGATTTCCGGACCCGCTAGGGTTCGTGGCGGCTGCGATTTGCTCCAGGTTTGTTGTTGTAGCCGTCGCGCCCTCCGGTTGCTCCCGATTTGCCGATTCAAGGGTTGATTCCCCTTGGTTTTCTCCCCCTTGGATCCTCTTGCTCCGATCTCCTCCTCTCTCCATTGTTAGGGCTTGGAGCATAGCTTTTATCTCCAGAATTGACGAAGTGGCCTCCCTTAAAAATTTCAGATCTGAAGTTGCCTCCTTTAGCCCTTGGATGTCCCTTGCCGTCTGCGCGGCTTCCCTTCGCATGCCCCGAAGCTCGGTTTGGATGTCCTCTTGCGAATGGGCGTGATCCTTGATGGATTCACCTAGGGTTTTCTTCAATCCCTCGATCTCCCGGTTGAACTCTTCTCGTAGCCCTTGTACCTTCTCATCCACGCCATCCGCCTTTGACCTCGTGCTCGTCGCCATTGGATCTTAGTGCTCTGATACCAATTTGATACGAACTAGGGTTTCGTATCAATTAATTTCAGAATTTAAAGAGGAAAAATATAAAAAGGTGGAATTTTGGAATCTCAATTTGCGAAGAACGATGAAAATAGATTGATAAATGAGCCTCTTTCGAGAGGAGACCCGCTCTCCTAGCTTTGTTGCACGGAACAAAGCCTAAAACCTTCACAAAGGACGCCTACAATTGTTCTTCACAAAATAAGCATAAAACAAAATAAAGACGGCTAGCCCTAATTTATAGAAAAGTGGGGAATTACTAATCTAGTCTAAAATGACTAGAATACCCCTAACTAACCCTCCTACGTGCTACCCGCGCCTCCTACGGCGCACGTAAGTGATAAAAGGGGGGTGGGTCCCCCCTTGGTAGCCGCCGGCCTCAATGGGATGCGGGTCCGGGTCCGGATCCGCATCACAATCCCTATGAATGATGCACTCCATTCATAATCTACATATCCTAAATGAGTTCTTAAAAAATTATGCACTTTCAATTCTTTACAACCATGCATCAAGTGGTTACAAAATGATCAGTTTCTTAATAATCGAAAATTAACATTATTATATATTGGCATGAAAAATGCTAATACATGATTTGTTTATTCACAACTATTTTAGGGCATAAAGATCATGATGAATGGAGCAATGGAGCAGATTCTCTACAGGATTGGTTGATTTAGTGATTTTAGGCCAAAACATTATACCAAATTTAGAGAAGTCGCTTTCGATTTCGATTTTGGTTCCTTGGAAAAATTTTAGTTTCAGTAAATTTCGCTAGTTTCATTGGTTTCCGTTTAAATTTGGGTTTCATATTTATCAATTTTTTATATATTTTAAATTTATATGATTTTATTTCAGATTTATCTAAATTTATATGAATTTATTTCATATTTATCTGAATTTATATGAACTTATTACAGATTTAGCTGTAGTGTAAAAACCAAACCCAAACACATTACTAACTTAAAAACCTAAATACCACTCCCAGAAGGTTCGATATCTATTTCTCTCTTTCTCTCCGTGCTCTCTATCCCTTCTCACTTGCCCTATGAGGGTGACAATGGCGACAACGGATGCGACGAATGACGATGAAGACGAAGACAATGAAAGACGAAGACAAAGACGACTATCGAGATCAAATATAGTAAAATCTTCTCTTGATTTTTTAATTTCGTCGTGAATTTAAGCTTAACTGCTAAATTATTTAGTTTCTAGTATGATTTTATGGTTTTTAATAGATTACCTCAATTTTAAACCCTTTTTGAGTGTTTCAGTTGATCGATGTTTTCGATCGGTCTCCTCAAAAACAGTTCCGAAACAACCGAAACCTATATCTAGACAATTACATTCGAGTCACTTTAGGAACCCTTTAGATAGTACCATGATAAATAAATTAAACTAGTATAAAAAGAGCGAGTTTAGAGGCTTAGTTCTTTCAATGCTTTATATGTCATGAATTTACCAAAATATCCCTTGTTAGAAAATAATCTCGATCGGCAATTCTATTTTTTATTAGAAATCCAACTTGTAGATCACCATCTCATCCTTCATCCCAAAATTAGGGTTGGCTTCATAGACTCAATAGAAAAAACATCTGATCGTGATCATGTTTGATCGTGCCGTCAGATACTTATTTTTCATTTATTACGACCTAAAGCCGTCTCTTCCGTCAAACCAAGATCTTTTGTATCACTTCTTATCACTTTCAATCATATCTTCTTTGGTTTACATCTCAATCTTGATTTCAATATTCATATGTGCTATCTTTCTAATAGACGCATTAATAGGTCTTCAGTATTTATGACCAAACCATCTCAAGTAATGTTCTCTCAACTTATCCTAAATATGTACCCCACCTACATTTGTTCGGATATACTCATTTTTTACCCTATCGTTTCTAGTATTTCTACATATCCATCGTAACATTTGCATTACTGCAACACACATACTTCATTTATACATCTTAGTGGTAACCCAACACCTTGTACCATATAACAAAGCTGGTCTCATAGTTATCCTCGAAAATTTATCTTTTACCCATAACGTTACATTCATATCACACAATATTCCTGTTGCAACTCTCTACATCAACCATTTTGTTTTGATTCTATAATCAATATCTTCCTTAATCTCCGCACCCTCTTGGACAATCGATCTAAAATACCTGAAGGATTTACTTATCGATACACTTTTCCCATCTAAATTCACAATGCTTGAATGTTGGGGTGGATATAGATTCCCCATATCATGCAGGTGTGGATCTATCCATGTTATGAATGTAGGCATTGATATCTATATACTTTTCCCATCTACATTCATACCTAAAGGATTTTTAACACTTTTACCATCCTAAAGTACTTCTGAATGTTTAACGCATGGATACAAGTTTTGGTTGAAACACAAAGGTTTCGGTTGGGTCAAAAACACATAAAAACACATATCCATACATCTGGATTCACGGTGCAATGAATGTAGGATCAACCGAAACCTTTGCGACCATTTGGCAAATTTGCTTGGTTCAAATCCTCGCGGATGCTAAATTTTAATTGTTACTGTTATTTTTCCTATTTTTCTTTACTCAACCTACCAGGTGTTTCAATGTTTGAAAAGATATTTCCTTTTTTCCCGTCTTGCTCTTTTCAATTATTTTTTTCCTTTTTTCCTTCTACTTTTTAAATTTTCATTATATCTATTTTCTCATTTCCTTTCTATTTTTATAAATTTTCCTTATTTATTTTTTCATTTTTCATTTTAAAAATCCAATCAAACCTCTACATGTATTTTCTCTTTATTTTTATTTTAAGACTTTAGTTTTTTATTTTATGTTTTTATTCAAACATCTTAAACTAGATTCCAGTCACTACCTTTCATTTCTTAGAAATTATCTACTAATTTTGAAGCATGTATGAATAAAAATATTCAAATTAGAACTTAACTATAATTAAGAAGTCTTATATAATTAATAATTCCTAATTTATTACATTCATCGCACAAGAATATAAATGTCACTAGAATATTTAAGTAGAATTGAGTAATTATTTATGTATTCTTAGTGGATTTGAAAACCAATCAAAAATGACAATTAAGAATATTTTAGATTTATTCGACTAAAAAATATATCTAAATTGATTTAATAAATAAAAATTATTAATAGTTATGATTATATTTATGATGACTATGATATTATTTTATTGTCAATTGTTTAAATTCCACACATGCACGTGCCGAAAGGCTAGGAAACTTCAAACGCAAGATATGTTCTACATATAACCAATTCACAGTCTTCATATGCAATGATATGGTGATAAGTAATTAACATACTGTTTGCACAAATAAAAAAACAGCAACTTAATTTTCTAAATGAAATCATCATTTGCAAGAACAAGAAAAGAGAGAGAGTTTAATATAGAGATAAATGAGCATACTATGACAGGATTCATAATCAAAGGTGCAGTTTCTGCAACAATACTTTTCTGAACTTGGGGATCCCTGCCAACAGTATGTATGATCTGCCAAAACATTTAAAAAAATAAAGTTAGCCCACAGAAAGATAGCATGAAAATAATAATGTATCATAAATTCTAGAAATTAATAAGTAATCCGATAGGGTCTTAAATTAGACAACAGAAAAATTCATTTCTCATCTTTGATGAGCATGAAGTTCAGTCGAAGAAATAACCGCCGTAAAAATGTGATTCATATAGATGACATTGTCACTAACATATAGAAAGCGATTACACATTGATGGGGAACCACTTCTAAGTTGGATTCAAATTAGTATTTGAGTCTTATTTAGATTTTATTATTTGAGTTTATTTGAGTCCTTTTTAGATTTAGTTACTTGAGTCTTTTTAGTCTTTTTAAAAAAGGAACCTGAGTCTTTTAGGTCCCGTTTGGCAACAGAGGTTTAAGTGGAGGTATGTGTATTGCAACCTCTATTTTGCTATCACATACATCCACTTAAAAAATAACGGAGATTAGTATACATATGTGCTGTTTGGGAAAAAAAATAGAGGCATCTTACCTTTATTTTTAAGGGTTTTTCTCATATTAGTCCCTTAAATTATGTGTATTTTGATATTAGTCCTTTAAATCTTTGTAATTTGAATTTAGTCCCTTAAATGTTTAACGTTAACCAAAATAGTCCCTTTTGTTAACCTAAATAGTCCCTTTTGTTAACCTAAATAGTCCCTTAAATGTTTAACGTTTAACCTAAATAGTCCCTTTAAGGGACTAAATTCAAATTACAAAGATTTAAGGGACTAATATCAAAATACACATAATATAAGGGACTAATATGAGAAAAACCCTATTTTTAAAAGAAAGAAATTAAAAGTCAAGTTTTGAAAAAAAAGTAGCCGTTTCATGCATTTTAAAAAATAACCGTTACATGCATTAAAAAAAACTAGCCATTACATGCATTTAAAAACTAGCTGTTACATACATTTAAAAAATTAACCATTAGATATCTTTAAAAAACTAGCCGTTGGATAGTAGCAATATATCTCAGTTTTCGTGCATCCTTTGTCTATAAATATTGAATAAGTATATAAGCTATATCATTATGAAGAGGAGAATCAATGGCAATGTCCACTAGATTTTTATTGTAACAGATGAAAATGTGTATGTTTTTAAGTATATATATATAATTCAGTATTGTCATTAAGCAATGATAATGTCAACTATATTTTTATTGTAATAGATGACAATGTGTATGTTTCTTATACTAATCAGATCAACCCCTATGACCACTATAGGCTCTAATCAAAATAGTTACAAATAAATTATACACAACAGACATATCTAATTGTTCGGTAAACATAGAAACACGAGATAATTCCGTTTTTTTTCACATTTTAAAAGCTCTAAGGAGATCGATCAAAGACAAAATATCTCTTTTCGAATTCTAATAACAAGTAGGTTGTGAGTGTTATTGCGAAATTAAGTTTAACAGATAGAGAACTTAAAATCAGAAAAGAAACTAGAGAATTTCATTTCTAATTATGGATTTAATTGAAAAATATCAGTCGAATAAAGGGCCCCTTCATCTCAAATAAACAGAGAGCTTCAAAGTTCAAATAACTTGCCAATGGAAATTATTACATATTATAATTTGTGCGTGGAGGGATAACCAATTAGATTAGGCTTTCGGAATCGGAATTCTCACTTAATTCTACCAAATTCATAATTTGTGCTTATTTTCATCTATTTTTATCCATTAAAATGAACGGAGAACATTAAATTGTTATAATTGTTTAAATAGATTCCAAGCAGGATGAACTAAGCTTCTTGATATATAAGGCACAATGGCCTTTAAAAAATGGAGATGAAGGAAAAAACAGTTTTTTATTGGCAGTTTTTAGTTTTGGGGAAAATCTGTCCTCAGAAAATTGTTTTTTTCATGTCAGTAAAGACATAAAAAACTGTTTTTTCTTGCATTTCTTGCATTATTATTATTTTCCAAATAACACAAAACAACAATCACAATCCAAAAAATAAAAAATCATTAAAAAAGCAAATCTAAGGAAAAGATCGTAGAACAAAAAAGGACTTTAACTGAATTGATCTTACCCTCTTTCAACATCATCATGTTCTTGTTGGAGAGACGGTTGAACCGATTGACGTGCATCTTGTCTCCCATCCACATTAGCCCTAGACTTACATGATGATGACATGGCCTCAAATCAGATTTTCATCAATTTTGATGCGAAAATTGACGATTGTAAACAATGGAACGGGAAGATCAATGCTAGGGTTTCGTTTTGAGAGGAAAAGAGAATGATGAAGACGAGAAGACATCGAACGTTCTTTTTTCCACAAAACGGAGGTGAGATCAAAACATAGGTTAGATTAGATTTTCATAACATTCATTCTCTCCACCATTTTGGGCAAAAAAAATAGAGATTTATTAACCTCTATTTTGGGTCCCAAACAAACCGAAGGTTGGGCTTTTGGAGGTATGGGTATCAAACTACCAAAATTTTCTAACCTCCATTTCTACCTCCGTTGCCAAACGTGGCCTTAAGAGTTTCTTTTTCTAAAGAAATTTGAGTATTTAGAGCTTCCTTTCTAATGGAATTTGAGTCTTTTAGAATTTCCTTTTTAAAGGATTTTGAGTCTTTTGAAGTTTCATGTTCTAAGAATTTTTCTTTATTTTATTTAAGAGTTCTTATTTGAGTCTATTTAGTTTGAATACGGGTCAAATTTATCTTCGTATTAACCTATAAATATAGCTTTGCATTCAACTTTTTAATGATGATAAGTTATTGACTAAAAATTAAAATTGTCTAAACTTTTGTTTGCCAATTGAAATTGAGTGTGAGGCGTGAAAGTGGACTTGATTTCTGGGCGTGAGGTCAAAAGAATCTTCGAGTGCGAGACGATAGCGTCAGTATTCGTCAGATTCCTATAGTGAAAGGCCTAAAAACCTTCTCACATTCCAAGTTTCTTCTAACCTAATTTCCCCATCACATCTTTTCTTCTTCTGTCCTACGTCCTATTTGGTATCAGAGCCAAAAATTGGTCTTTTCCAAATTTTTATTTATTTTCTGCATCTTATTTATCCTTTTTTCTGTTCTTTTAGTCAGGTTATAGAAAAAGGATCAAAAAAAGAAATATGTTCAAAAAGAGAAAAAAATAAAATTAAAAAAAGAACAAGAACAGATACTCAAAAAAAAAAATAAAAAAAGTGAGAAAAAAAGAAATCAAAAGAGAGATCCAAAAAATTTAGAATAGAGGCAAAAAATTCAGTTTAAAAAATTCAAATTTTTTTTGCTACGATGCGGATTCTCAAGTTTAGCTGCTTTTTCGGGATTTTCCCTGTGCCATATTAACTTTCGAAAGTTTCAAAGGATTTTCAAAGGATTTTTAGCTATCTTACTCGAGGTTTAGGTTTTGTATTTTAGTGATTCTAAAGTTGTTTCAATGATCGATTCCCAATACATTTGTTTTGGTTACAAGTGTGTCCAAGTTACTACATATTTTGAAGGAATGATCGAAGAAATCTATACACCGAAAAGTATTGCCGATGCGGATGTAGATTATATAAATCTAGTCTCATTTCAATGTCCTTAGGTGTATGACTACAACACTTAAAGATGAGAAGATTAACATACCACTAACATTTTTCATACATATTTCAAAATAGATGATAAGTTCTATAAATTAATGATGTACGATAATATGGTTACAAAATCAGCCTTAGAGAAAATGAGTGTAATACCTGAATATTACCCACTCATATAATATTACCTGGGTTGATAACACTGCTCATAGTTATCCATCGATATTTAATGCCTATCCAGCTTAAAGGCTATCATAATCATATTTGATATGACGTTATACCCATGGATACCACACATATTTTGCTAGGAAGGCATTGGTTAGATGATTAGATGTGAGGAGTTGTGAAATGTCAAACACACATTCATATTTAATACGAAGAAAATTTTGATCAAAAGAATAAGTCGAACTCCGATGAGCTGAGCATGCAGAAGCTTCTGAAGCCCGAATAAGAGTACAAACCAAATGTCGAGTCCATGATCGAGCTCAAGCAAATTGAGTTTGAACTCGAGCCTAAGCACATAATTAAGCCTGAAACATATCCCAATCTCAAACACGAGGAAAAGCTACAATAAGATGTTAAGTCCGTTACAGTTTTTGAATTAACACATCAATTAAAATTCATATTGAAACCACTAAGTCATTTATTGAGCTTAAGGTAGTTATGCATACTGAGTTTATCATTACAGATCCTCTACATCATACCAACAAAGCATGTTCAATATACCTTCCTATCTTTCGTAATTTGAAGAAATTTCACTAAGATATTCGTCAGCAAATCTATATACACATCACGGTTCGTGGGCGCATCTTTTTCAACTATAAAAGATTGCTGAAGTACCGACTCTATTTTTTTTAAAAAACAGCCTAGTTGGGCCCATGATAGCTGGCCCACTTCTAATTAAACACCACACACACACACTCTCTCTCTCTACACTCACCCATCCCACAGAGACCCGACCCGAGCTCTCCGTTCTTTCATCTCGCGGCGATCGACCGAGCGACAGCCGACACAAATTTAAAAACCATAGCTGATTCGAAAATCCTATCGCCGCTGCCTCTTCAAGATCTTTTTGATCCCGAACTCTTCTTCTAATCTATTTACGCGTTTTCTTCTTATATTTAAGTTTTGCACAATTTTGGGGTTCTCATGCGAAAATTAATTTCCCTTCTAAATTCTTCGGATTTATTTCTAATTGCTTTGGGATTTCTTGGGAGTTTTCGGCTTGGCTTCTTCGGTGCACAGTAGACCCTATTTACCCTAAATTTTGATTATTTCTTTTCATGCATTTTATTTGCTGAGAAGTTAGCGTTTTTTTGAAAATTTTGTTGGGTGTTTTCACTGAAGGAGATGACGATTCAGTTGTACGAAGGGGTTTTCTCCCTCTTAATAATTATGGCATCATACGAGCAAGAAAGCAACTTACACCGCCGTTCTAAACTACTGATTTGGGGTTTGGGATTTCTAGGGTTGGCCGCTGAGTGGTTTTCCCCCAAGGAATCCATTGCTGGCTGTTTTCCAGCGGCTGTGTTACTTGCGGCTTGTTCTATCGGCTGTGCTTCTTTGACTGGCTGTGTTTTCGGTTGACTGTGTGCTTCCCTGCTATTTCCTTTTGATTGTATTCTCTCCCCTGTAGATTTCCTGTTGACTGCGTCTTTTTTCGGTGGGTGTTTAGTTTACTGCATATTGACTAACTTTACAGTGGACTTTTGGTTCAGTGATTTAATATACCATATGGGTCAGATTATTTGTAGAATTTTAATTAGGGTGTTTACTGCTCCTATTATCAGGATTTTGGGGAATTTTCCTCGAGCAGTAAACCCTAGAAACTAATCATGGATGCCTTAAAAATATGAATCTGATCCTATGAATGTCTTAATCTGTTTTAAAAATTATTTCTTTTCAGTTTTAAATTATTTGTAAGATTTGATTGAGAGGTCTTGTCGTGGATTGTATAAGTTTTCTTACTGTAGAAAATTGGTTAATATAATAGTCATTGTAGAGAATAAAACTATGTAATTAGAATTGTGCAATTAAAGTTAATGTTTGCGGACTATTTGACACATTGGATTGAGTGCTATGGACACTAAGTTTAGCGCACGATTCTTTTACATAGTTTAGGAAGATCAGAACTAGAAGCTAAACGAAAATGAAATTAAAATAGATAGAATAACACATGTGGTTTGAGAACTCACAATTAAAGATAGGAAGAGTGGCGGAGACCATGCTCATTGACTGAATTGTACCGACTTGACTGAGTCCTCTATTGACTTTCTTTGGACCATGAAATTAAGACACGTAAGCTCACCTGTGAACCGGGGTAGTTTTGCATTTCGCTCTTTCCCTTTACATTGTGAGTATAATAAAATTGAAATGCCTTGGATAGACTTAGAATAATGTTTAGTTGCTATTGTCTTGATAGGAGTAGGGTTGCATGTAAAGAAATAATTGTCTGTTTAATGTAAATATCATCTATTTCATTGTCTCTTTTTCAATGATTTTCAACAGGTGACGAACCAGTTTACGAGGAGGCTCTAGTGTTCGAGGAGTCGGAGTTTTCAGTAGAGGACGTTTTGAGATCAGATTAGTAAGGATTGTTATTTACATTTTTAGCTTGCTTTTTTTATTGTCAGAGTGAGGACTAGTAGTTCTTTTCAGCATGTGCTTTTGAATCCACTTGAAGGATGAATAAAGATTATTCTATTTATAAAATTTTCTGTTTCGTTCTTTATTACTTTCACTGATACTTGCAGTACCTGCATAAATAATGAAAGATGTAACGGCACCCGGACATGTGACGTTACAGCTAATTTCTACCAAATTGAGCTCTTTCTGTTACCATTTACCAGGTGATGAAGTTCACAAAGCTAATAAGAATGATGGGGAACCAATTTTAGTTTTAATTCTAATTTGTATTTGAGTCATATATAAATTTTATTATTTGAGTTGATTTGTGTCCTTTTTAAATTTAGTTACTTGAGTCTTTTTAATTTTCTTTTTCGAAATGCATTTGAGTCTTTAAGAGTTTCCTTTTTAAAGATATTTGAGTCTTTTAGAGTTTCTTTTTAAAGGAAGTTTGAATCTTTTAAGTTTCCTGTTCTCAGGAACTATTTTATTTTATTTAGGAGTCTTTATTTGAGTCTATTTAGAAATATGAATGTGAGTTAAATTAATCTTTGTATTAACATATAAATATTGCTTTGTATTCAAGTTTTTAATGATGACGAGTTATTAAATAAAATTAATGTTGTGTAAACTTTTGTTTGCAAATTAAAATTTTGAGCGTGAGAGGCATGCAAGTGGGATTGGTTGCCTAGGCATGCGGTCCGAAGAATCTCCATATGCGAGAAGTTGGAATCAGTAATCCGATCGAATTCCTGTAGTGAGATGTCTAAAACCATATCAAATTCCTAGTTTCTTCATCCCCAATTTCCCCACCACATCGTTTCTTCTTTCGTCCTGCAGCATACAAGCTGATATAAACTATACACACAGGATTATATTCATCATTTTAAAACAATGCTGTCATGAAAGCACCAATGTATTATTTGGTTTAAATTCTTAAAATAGAAACGATACTTAATCTGGCCCAAATGCACCAAGAAGCTTGTGTCTATATGTTGTGTTTTTTCTGTTTTCCCCGCAGGTGGTGTTACCAGCTAGATGACACATTACCCTAAAAAAATAAGCATTCAGATGGGTAAAGGACAAGCTTTTTAATCATGCAACCCATGATTCGAGGACATTGGCACAAAAGTCATTCTTGGACACAGAAGCCTTCTAAACTCCAAAAACGAAGACACTGCTACATATATATGTTTTTAGTCATACGTTGTCCACCTCATTCAAATATACATATTCCGTGAGGATGAACATAAAGTAGAAAACTCGATCTTTAAAAGTTAGCTTTTGTCAAAAGGGGAGCCGAACATACTTCCTCTTGTACATAAACATACTTCATTTTTTAAATATTATGCTATTAATAAAGATTACATACTTGTCTGTCCCGTTATGCCGGGCAAGTCATTTTTTAGTTAAGTGCCCTACATATCACAGAATGCAACATGAAACATAGATCTGCAAGTTTCCATGAACTGCAGTAGATGACTTTATGGTCAATATATAGTGTGACACCTATATACATTGTCACGCTAAATTAAATAATCAATTGTTTTCTTGACGTGTTCTAGAAGCTGGAGATAAATGAACATTCTGAAGGAAGACAAACGACAAGCTTTGTAATCATGCAACCCTGATTCATGGACATTCGCACAAAAGTCTTTCTTGGACATGGAAACATTCTAAACTCCAAAATCCAAATACGAGGACACAGCTGCATAGACATGTTTTTAGTTATACATATGTCATGCCCACCTCATACAAACACACACATATTCAGCGAGGATGAACCTAAGTAGAAAAATTGATCTTAAACAATTAGGTTTTGTCAAAAGGAGAGCCGAACATACTTCCTCTTGCACATAAACACACTTCATTCTGTACATATTATGACATTAATAAAGGCCACATGCTTCCATGTATTGGACAGTGTCATGTCCCGTTATGTCAGGCAAGACATTTTTTTAGTGAGAGGAAGTGCCCTGCATATCATAGCATGTAACATGTAAATGTAGGTATGCTAGTTTCCATGAACTGCAATAGAAAGGAGAGCCGAACGTACTTCCTCTTGCACATAAACACACTTCATTCTGTACATATTATGACATTAATAAAGGCCACATGCTTCCATGTATTGGACAGTGTCATGTCCCGTTATGTCAGGCAAGACATTTTTTTTAGTGAGCAGCATATCATAGCATGTAACATGTAAATGTAAGTATGCTAGTTTCCATGAACTGCAATAGATGACATTACGGTCAACATACAGTGCGACACCTATATCATGGATAATAACACTGTCATGCTCAATTAAATTATCAATGATTTTCGTGCAGTGTTCTCGAAGCTGATGATATATTAGTAAACTGCAGGAAGACAAACAGCAACATAGTATGCACACAAATCCAGGTCACTGAAGGTATATGCATACTTCTGGATGGTTCCGTTTTCCAAGCAAACGGATTGCTGATCACCAGAGGCTATCATACTACTATAACTGGGATGATTAAACTATAAAGTATAAACTATTAGTCTATAAGGAAATATATGTACTACTAGAGGTAAGTATTACACACCGTTTGTCCTTTCATCAGGAAGAGCTTAGCAACCTCGATTCCAGTCTAGAGAGAGACAATGATAGTGACATCAGAATCAAGCAACCAGAGGCGTAATCAAATCACTATTGAGTAATACAAGAGTAGAATTGTTATGAGACACGCAAAAGAAAGGTGTGGCTAAACATCTAGTAGAATCATATCTAAAAAAGTTACAATTGCAAAAAAATGCAATCACTGTGCCTTTAACTTCACCTGGATGTACTTAAATGCAGGAAGAATGATCAATTCATCAAACATAGATACAAATATTATGCAAACAATAAAAAGGATTACGGGTAAACAAAGTTGGCTGGCCTCCATCAAGTTGAGAACCTTATCCATGGTATGCAAAAATTACTGAACAAGGGAATTGTGACTCCATGATGGTTTTCTTGTGTGGATGATACAATGGTATAGGTTTAAAAAGGTTACATGTGTGAACTGTCTAGACGACAAACAACTGTAACCTATAAATCAATCAGAATATATTAGTATACAAAAATTTCAACTAAGTGATAAGAAGGCCCAGAAGTAATAGCCCTAAGATACCCAATGATGCTAGTTTCATTATTTGCAAAAAATGACTGTCCAGAAATTGTGGAACAGTGCAGTTGGATCCAGTTGAATGCTAAGTCACATACCTATATCTAGACGGAATGAATTTACAATTCTACATGTTAGAAATTTGCTTTCTTGTGGTAGCTAGACCAACAACAATTGAGGCCAAAAGACTGAGTGTCAATTGTGAGAAACAATAGTAGATACTTTCAGACAAATATCGTTCTTTTCAGCCATGCCATGTTTTAAACAATTAATATACACACATGCACGCATACATACACATGTATGTAGATGCATATGTATGCATATGTGTAGAGAGAATAAAATATATGAGCAGCTAGTGTAGGAAATCTCATACACAGATCCACGAAACTCCAGTTTTCACTTCTTTTCTCGATGATTGGGACCGTTCATGATCTACACGTCCTAAAATAAAGATATATTGACAATGTTACGGCTTACATATTATTTACACATACATCGGATCGTTAGAAATTTTATAGTTTGATGATAATAGAACTTTTTCTCACACCTATATCTACAAGAAAATAACTTGGGTTCGCCATATTTTTGATATATTTAGATTTTAGCATGCAAATATCAACATAAACTATGCTGATCATAAAAAAGTGGTGAAAGTCAAGTTTTAAGGGCTAGTGTAGGAAATTTCCTACACCTGCTATTTATATACCTTATCACACGTAAATTCATATATATGAGCTAGACTACAAAATTTCTATTTATTTTTTAATGCAAACTTAACACTTCAAATAAAAAAATTACGAACTCAAATCACAAATCCATTCCGTTGCATGTGATCTAATCTATCTAAACTATATCCAAATAAAATTTCAAATAATTTCGATATGTTTTACTCATGTAGCAAAAAGGTGACAAGCTAATCATGTTAATACAATGGAAATCATGTAGATCAGGTGCAAGACACAAAAAGGTGGGCCACATGAAATGTACAAGCCTAACATGGGCTTGTACTTTCCAACTTTATGTGTCTTGGCACCTGATCTATTAGATCAGGTGCCACCTTTTCTACATTATTCTCTAATACAATTGTGGACCATTCGTTTTGTCACATATTGATGCATTGGAAAAACATATCTAAATTATTTGAAATTTTGTTCTACATAGTTTAGATGGTTTAGATCATATCTAACGGAATGAATTTGTGATTTGGGTTCACAATTTTCCTATTAAGTTTTCGTTCAAAAAATAAAACGAAAATTTTATAGTTTAACTCATATACCTCAATTTTTGTTTGTAGTTACAACTTGATGCTTGGGTAAAACATACTAAATAATTTGGTTTTTTGTTTGTAGATAGTTTAAGATCACATGCAATGAAATGGACTTGTGATTTGGGTTGTCCAATTTTTTTATTTGGATCGTTAATGTTTTTGAACAAAATAGATAGAAATTTTGTAGTCCAACGCTATATATAAGCATACATATATGTACACAAAAAAACACACAATCACACATACATATATAAATATGTGCATAATAAAGAACAATATTACTTGTTGAAATTAAAGTAACATGCTACTTAGATTCAATTTTAATTATTGATGGCATGTTTATCTTAATATTAATATATGTAAATCTTCAATTTCATTAAAATTAAGCATATATGTGCAAAAGCATATGAATCAGCGGTTGAATGTAAAATTTGATAAGTTATTGGGTCGGATTGCAGCTTCCACTTCATTAAAGTTAAGAATAAATGTGCAAAAGCATATTAAAGAGGGGGTTATACGCAAAGCCTAGACCAGTAAGTTGTTGGGTCAGGTTCTGAATCTATTACATTCAATATCAAATCCATATAAACATAAAATCATGATCTATGTTTGGGTTAACCTACTTGAACTAACCCAACCCAAACTGGATCCGTTGCTTTAAAAGAGATCACATTCACTCCCCCATCTCTCAACCCTAACCCTAATCGACACGAGAGAATAGTGGCGATGGCCCAATGCTCGACTGAAGAGCTACATCTGAATATCCTGCTACTGGACATGGAGTCCCAGTTGTTGGATCTGAAGCACCTCATGGACACCAAACCACTCTGATCAGATGAGTGCATCTGCTTCTTTGAAGCAAAGATAAATTTTTAACCTTTTCTTATGGAATTGCACCAACTTTCATTCAGTATAAAAAAAAAGTCATTTGTCCAATCCTTGCCCTATAATTGCTTTGAGTGAATGGTGGCTGGCACTTGCTGCCAACTCTAAAGAAGTTTGATCTGACTGCTGAAATGAAGCTCTTGTTGATGGATTCGAAGATCTTGTTGCTGTTTTGATGAACGAGTAAGTGTTTTTCTTTTTTCTCTTCTATTTCTTCTTCTTTCTAATTTTGTGTTAGAGTAAAGATTGTTTTTTCACTTTGTTTTAGAGGGATTTCACCCGGATTTTCAGTTTTTGTTTAGTTTTCAACAATGTTTTGGATATCACAGCCAAAACCACGTTTTTCGCATAGTTTCAGATCAGTACCCTCTGAAACCAATTTGAAACGGCCGCAACCTCAATCGTTGACATGTATATATACTTACATGCACAAATACACATATACACATACATACATGGTTACTTGTGTGGGGGAATGTCTATCATTTTCTGATCAATTGTGCCGCTTAAAATCCATTATTTAAAACTGTATTAGTATAAACGAAATCAAACATTGCCATTTTCAAGCAACCAAGCTTAAAACTCATGCTAGTTTCTGAGAAATAAGCTGATATTCTGATAAACACACTAATATTCTATATATATATATATCTAAATTTTGGTATTAAGAGAAACTTGATCAAGATCTATTTTATAAACTTCATGGGTATAATTATCAATCCTCAAACAGTCATATGGTCATAATTTCATGATTTGTCCAAGTATCATTGTGAGATATACAAGCATGGTTTGCCCATGGAAAAAGACAAGTGAGATGATTAATCAAACGTACATCAAAACAATCTTGAAAACCAACCAATGTTTTTAAAAGCGTAGAAGGCGTGCGCCTCAAGGCACGCCTTAGGGCAAGGCGTACATCCAGCGCCCTGAGGCGTGAAGGAGGAGGCGCGGAAACAACGAAGGCGCAAAAAACCCTTACAGAGGCGTTCGAAGGCGTAAAAACGCGTGAAGCGTACTCGGAGGCGCCGCGGAGGCGTTGGTTTTTTCACGCCTTGACCCAGGTGCAGGTTTTTTCAATTTTTTATTTCCAGTGTATAAAAGGCAAAAGAGAGAGAAAGCGAAGGTTTGTTCGGGTTTTAAGCCTCACATGTAGTGCTTCGGGTTGTGAGCGAAATTGGAGCACATTTGAACCGGTATCCTTAAAGTTTTCTCTTCATAGCCGAAGAATGTATCAATTATGTATTTTATGCAATTTATGCAATTTACAAGTAACTAATATAGTAATTATATGCAATTTACAAGAACGTAACAATTTTATGCAATTTACAAGTAACGAATATAGTAATTGTATGATAAATAGGTGCACACGAAGAAGACAAATCGCTTGAAGTGTTATTTTAATATTTTGATACTTTAATGATGGTTTGGAACTTAAATTTATGTTTTTTACATATATATTTTATAATTATGTGGTTATAAAGTGTTACACCTCACAACACGTTGAAGGCTTACGCCTTAGGCATTGAGGCCTACACCTCGTGTCACGGGTCGAAAAAACGCCTGGCGTGGCTTTCGCGTTTTAAAACTTTGAAACCAACATAACTTTTTTTGTTCGGAGGGGGCACTAGAACAGAAATCATTAGTACCATATGTAGGGATAATTCTATGATTTACAACATCATGCTTATGTGTAATACAGAACCACAGGAAAAAGGACTTTGAGTCCCAATATTGATTGCCTTGATAAGTTTCTGGAATATGCCCGAAATGAGGAGTGCACATTTCACATTTGTCCCCAGCAAGCAAATTGCAACAGTTAAATTGACAACTAATGGTAACATAATCATTGATCAATAGAAATTTTTCCAGTACACGGCTTGACACCATAAGGGCCATAAATATATCAGTTTTTGTTTCAAAGAAATTCCCCATCTCAGAGGCATGTACACATATTTGTAATATCTAAAATGCACATGCCACATCATCAACCTAATTAATGAATGTAAACAGTTATCTTCATTTGAGTTCTGAATTTATTTTGGAGCAAGATAATAATGTACAATTCAAATCATTGTAAACAATTTAATGCACTCGTACAGTACAGAGTAGCAATATTTTCACAAACTTGACATCAACTTTCTTTTTCATATATTGATGATCAGTGTATCAGATTGATGGAAAGTGCATCTACCGTAAAGTGTGAATTAAATAATCAAGATGCTAGCATACCTGAACTAGTCCACCAAGATTATCCTTGAGATCCAAAATAAAGTAGGAAGCACCAGATTCTTGAAGACGTTTCAGCGCTGCAAATAATAAATAGTCTCCAACTATCATACTGAAAATAAATAAACGTTACGCGAGCAGAAAGACCTACAACTTTCAGGCAATATGCACTAAATGGCAGAGGCACAACAGCATAGCACTGACAAAAGCTGAAAGGAGATCGACTGCTAGGATGTATGATGATTTTGCATGCTCATACTTCCATATACTTATTCATCTCAAATTGTAGCCAGTGATTACGAATGACAAATCTATCCTTTTCCAAGCATGTAATGTAAATCCCCACTTATGTCACCAGTTTGTTTGTTTTACTAACTCCAAATAAGAAAAAGGAATTCTTCTTCTTCACAAATATAAGTCTTGGATACCTCTGCAATTTTGTAATCTTATACCAACACATCAATTGCATGCCTGAATTAGCATCTGCTTAAACAAATCTTTTATCAAACTATTGAAAGTTAAACGATGAGCAGGAAAAAAATACTCTCATGTGGCCACAACTTGCCAGCTCCACATCAAACTTTACACCCAAACAGTTTCCTAAAAACATCTTTGTGCGGAATTGAATAGCACAACATGCTGATGCGGCCGACTTCTGCTTCAACCTTTATCCAAACAGAGTTATCTGCACCTGAACCCCAGTTCATTTTGAACACCCAAGCTGATGGCAGGTTGAAACCTTAATGCTCAAAGGCCAAGTCCAATAAGGTTGGGTTAGGTTGAATCAGATGGAACCAAACCAAGAAATCACAATTCCATTCCTGTTACCTCATCTTCTCGTCACTTACCAAACCATCTCCTTTTTTCAAGAAAACAAAAGGGAAGGAAAGTTCTAAGCAGATGGAATCACTTTCCAGTTTCTGTGAACAAACCCTATGTAATGCAGATGCCCAATCCGACATAACATTGGGAGACGACGGACTCATTTTTTTGGATTTATGCTTTACAGAGTTTGGACAGCCTCTAAGCCGCTTTCATAGCAAAGATCAACGACCCAGGAAAACTTTCTATCTTTATTCTTCCCTTCATTGCTCTAATGGTACTAGAGATTGGGGGAGAAGCCTCAAACCGACGGGGCCTGGGGCTATTTGCAGCTAATTCCCTTAAAAAGTAATCATTATTAGTATATTATCAGCCAGGATATGCACAGCACAAGAGCATGTTGGGGTTGGACTTTGGGTTAGGGATCAACCAGAGCCATTTGAGGGTTCAGTATATGGTATGTCCATTTTCCAATCCAAGTACAAACCTAAGCATGACCAGCCTATGTTATAAATCCTACTTAGATCTATGTAGAAGACATCTTACAAGTGTAAAAATGTCTGAATGGTGTAAAACATCCAACACTATGTTAGTCAAAACTTGGGTAGTTCACGAATTATTTGTGTATTAGACGAGTTTAACAAATTCCATATACATATGCATCTATTTTCTAAATTTTCTTAACATACTCTGTATTTTTCTTATTGCTATACGTACAAATGAATGATGCTTAAACGCATAATAATCCGATGAATAATACTCGTAACGGGAAGAGTTGAAGCGGTTATCAGCCTTGTGACTTGTGTAAAATTTATTCTTAAATTTATATTGGACCCTTTTGCTTAGTAGTGAATGTTCATTGGTAATTATTTGATTTGTGAGCTTAATTTTAGTTACAATATAGCTTTTTCTTACACAGTTTCGCTAATATGTTTACCAAATTGTTAATTACATCACATTTATCGATTGACGCATAATACTTGAACATTTGTGTATCCAAATATCTGATGTCTATTATAACCAAATTTGTATCTATTTTATGAAATATCCAAATCACATTATACATGTTTCTCGAACAGTACTTTTGCCTAACGCTGAATGAATACCAACAGTATATCATAGCAAATGTTAACCAGCAGGATTTGCAAGGACATGCATGTGTGCGGCTTTGTAAGTAATGTGTGTTTCGTATGTGTGTGTGCATGCACGCACACAGACACACAGAGAAAAAGAGAGATAGACAAGCTTGCACTCAATAGGATCTAAGATGAGGATCCTATAACCTCTAATTTAAAAATTAGCAACCCAAACCGAAAATACATTCACTGGATGAGATCAAACATAAAAATACATATGGATGACAATTTAGATTATTTTGATATGTTTTCTCCATGTATCAAGTGGCAATGGAATTAACATTTTAGAATTATCAAAAAAATTTATTAATTTGTTGGCACTTGATGTATGGGTAAAACACATTGAAATCATCATTTGATTTTTTTATTATAAATAGTTCAAATGTGTTAGCTCACACCCAATGCAACAAATTTTTTTTGCCAATTCTTAAATTTGAGGTGATAGGACATGCCTATCAAGTGTAACCTAGTCTCTCTCTATGTCTATCTCTTGATATGACATGCATATCAACTGTAGCCTAGTCTCTTTCTCTCTGTGTGTGTGTTTGAATATGTACTAGTCATAACATATGCACTTAAGGCATTTCACAATCAAAATCTGCTCCCTCGTTTCAACACCAGTCAAAATATTTTCACTCAAATGTGTAGCCTCATTCAAAATCTTCCTTCCCTAAATTTCGACCACCTCATTTCAAATCTTCCCCCTCAAAACGTTCAATCCCAATCAAAATCTTGCCTCCTAAATTTCAACCACAACCAATTGCCTTCCTTCTCAGAATTTCTTCATCATTCATTCTAACCATTGATGGCTCTAGATTAAATCTCAACCATCCTGTTATCAACTCGTTTGTTCTAGTCAATATTCACATTCAAAAAATTTCTTCTTTTGTATGATAGATTGTATGAATGTATCTATAGTATACACCCACGCACACACATACAATATACATGCATATATTAGAACATTAGGCGCTATCAATATTTGTTTTTATATGATGATAGGCTAAAAAGTGAAAAAAAGTATGCCACAAGTTTGGTTAGCATAATGAGTAAAAAACACAACATGTGTTAATATTTCATTGCTACCCTTACGGATACTTTTCTTCTTACAATGCACTATTTTTTCTCATTTACTGACCGAGTAATAATGTCCAAGTCTTATGCTGAGGCAATGCATCCAAGAAGGAGAGATGGGAAAGGTTTGCAAATATGAATTGTACAAATAATAAACAAAGAACATCATTGTTTGATTACCATAAAAATAATTTTTTGTAAGAACAAACAATGTTGTTAATTAACTTCAACTTTATGTTGGAACTTGGAACATATCTTCAAGATACGGTTATTATTGAACTTAATTGTTTTCTAATGAGAGGTAAACCTAGTGTGTTGTATTATGTAGACACCAATATCTCTCTTTTTTTTGTTTTCTCTGTTGGTGATGATCGAATGGTCTAACATGAATGTTAACTTTAAGTTAGAACTTAAAGCATATCTTTAGGATATGGTTATTGCCTTAGTTGTTTTCTGATGAGAGGTAAACATAGTGTTTTGTATTATGTAGATGCCAATATCTATCTTTTTGGTTTCATATGATGGTGATGATCGAATGGTTTGCAATAGTGTTCCTACCTCAGGGCTTTCGGAACCCAATAGTTTTGAAGCGATAACCCATGTTATATCTCCTTGTTTGAAAAAGGGCTCTCATGGGCAAAGTCACGTATCTTTGATCCATGTATTCCCATAGACATGGTTGTAATGTGATCATTGTGATGTCTCTTAAAGAACAAGTATGCCGATTTGACACTAAATGTTGAATTGTGCCTCTGAGTGCAATGAAACCGGGTCTTGAGAATGATTTCTATCTAGAATCTCGTCATATAACCGAGTCTGGAACATGGATGTCTAAAGAGGTATATTTGATTGGTTTTGGTTGATCAAGAGGTTTGCAACCAGCCAGTGGTAAGTACATAACTGGTATACATGTCGGTTTTATATTTGTTGCACTGCAAATATCATATACTCCTAACTGTTTTGGGAAATGAGCTTTGGTATGATTTTGTGTAATGCTTTCCACGTCGGTGATTTCTGTCCTTGGGACATTTTCAAGTTGTAGGGACATTTTCAAGAAGCAATTTTTTCCCTTGCGATCTTTGCCCAAAGGTTTTTTGGCTGGTGGATAAGCTTAGATACTTGTTTACAGAGAAAGGCCTGATGAAACTCCTAACAACTTCTGATATTTACCCTTCTAAACTCAAAAGGAACACAATCATGCTCCTAAGCCAGAAGGTAGATTGAATTATTTGAACCACATATTATATCGTTCATATTTCTCTCCAGAGCTTTGAGGATCATGTCAGCAATGTCAGCAACTAAGCTTGTTCTAAATAGGAATGCGTGTTTATTTGCTAAGACTGATTTGATGATGATGAATCGTCCCATCATGGTCAACTCTTTTGCTTTCCAACAGCCAAGAAGGGATTGATAATTAGGCTAAACCCATTTTTTTGGTTTACAAATTAGGGCACCAAGATAGTGGAGCTTGTCTCCATCCATATGCAGGGATAGAGTGGAATCGAATGTCTAGTGATGTGTGTGCGTGAGAATCCATACTACTTGGGCCGTCAACTTCTTAAGATTGACTTTCTAACACTGCCATTTATAATTTTTAAGTACTTTCTGCCAAATTTTCAACCCGTTAATTTCACTTTTACCAACAATGGATAGATTATATGCAAACATGTAGTGTGAGATAAGAAGGCTTCAATGACAGAGTTTGATGTTGGATATTTCACCATGGGAGAGCGAACTCCTCTTATGTAAACCGTTAGACGGTGGTGAAGGTGTGAGAAAGTTCCTGCCCATGGTGACGACATATTAGACATTCATGATAGCTCTCATTAACCACTTTGTCTAGGAGGTTTGATGCCCTAACTGTTGGAAGAACACATTCGATCATAGGCTTATTCCATAACCATCTTCCCAATAAAAACGGTCCTTCCTACCTATTTCTTGCCTTATTGTGTGTCAAATGTCTTTGACAGTCATTATGTTACCGACGATGTCCTTGCCTAAAAGAAACACTTATTGCGTAAACTCTAATATTCTACTTAAAAGGGCAGCCATCTTTTGACCATGATTTGGATGACGGTGATGTAGAAGATGCTGTCGAGGCTGGTGGGTCTAAAATTCAAGGCCACAAAGAGATTTGGTTTTTTATGAAGTAGAAACACCATTGTGAGATTCCATGGTTTATGTATCATAGCCTCAGAGATGTCATCCTTTATGTGTGAGGCCAAATTGGTATGTAAAATTCAGCCGAGAATCCATCCAGACCTGATGTTTGGTTTGGTGGAGGGGATAGTACTATGAGTTTGGTTTCCTCATTTGTGACTAGAAAACATAGAGATAGATTATCCTCCTCAGAAATAAAAGTGTGGGCACATTCCATAATGACGTCCAATTCCGAAAAGTGGGGGTGTTACTATTGGGGGTAGACACCAATGGTTGTTTAGGAAAGCCTGGAGATGATGTAGGATTTTGCCCGTCCCTATGTTCTGTTGTCCATCCTAATTTAACAAAGCATTGATCCTGCGTCGTTTCATACGCATGATTGCCAATTGCCATGATGTGGAAGAACTTGGTGTTTTCATCTTCAAAGTGCAACCAATTCGTTCCTCTCTTGGAAGCCCACGAGATATGTTAGTTTCTAAGCAAATTGTGATATCTTTCCGGAAGCCTTCAGTAACGATCTCATCCGTTGGCAAATGCCAATATCTCAATGCACAGCCTTCACACTTCTTAGTCAGATGGTTTCTGGATATGTTTAATGCCATAACAGTCTCACCTCTTATTAACGAAAATCGGTGGACCTTGACAACATTTCTTTGAAATAAAATTTTAAGTTGTCTTTAAGTTGAATGTTTGCATCCTCTATTTTCTTACACTACTTGGAATAATAACTTCATAAGTGTTAAAGCTTGCACGGTAAATTATCCATCATTGGTGAATACAAAAGTCTTGAAAGAAAAAGGAAAGAAGTGATGGTTTTGCTTTAGGATGGTACACTGAAGAATGGTTCTCCCATATATAAGCTTGATAGACAAGCACTTTACTTACAAAAAATAGCAGTAAGCTTAAGAAATTTCAAGCATAAAGTCTTAATCTTTGATTGATCTACACTGGCTTATACACAAATTCTATGTGGAATTTTTTGTGGTGGATATCTTGATAAATGTTAGATGGGCCATTACGAATGTGCATGCCTGATGAGGATCCAATTCCAATTTGGATTCAAATTAGTATTTGAATCTTTTAGAATTTATTACAATAGTCTTTGACACTTTTTAGATTTATAATTTGAATATTTTTGGAGTTTTTTTAAAGGAGTTTCTTTTCGAGTTTCCTATTTTAAGAAACTCTTTTATTTTATTTAGAAGTCTTTATTTGAGCCTATTTAGGAGTTTGAGTGTGCCTCAAATTAATCTTTTATTTTACCTATAAATTTGACATTTTATTTAACTTTTAAGTTATGATAAGTTTTGAATAAAGAATTTAGAGTTGTGTAAAGTTTTATTTACCAATTGAAATCTTAAGCATAAGAGGCACTAGAATGAGCTTGGATACCAAAGAGTGAGGTCAGAAAATCTCCATGTGCGATGCATTGGAGTCGATAATCGTCAGTTCATGTAATGAGAAGTCTAAAACCCTATCAAATCCCTAGTTTCTTCTTCCATAATTTTACCATCACAACTTTCCACCTTCTCAAATTTGGTAACAGAGCCAAATGTCCTAATCTTTAAAAAGAATTCAAAATCAAAAAGGAGAAAAAGAGAAAAAAAGAGGAAAAAAATCAAAAAAAGGAGGCAAAAACTTCAATATAAAGTCAAAAAATTCAGTTAGAATTACAAAATTTTAATATATATATTTTGTTACAATGGCTTAAAAATTCTAAGTCACCAGACAATTCAAGCCTCTACCTATCTTAGAAGTATTTTCAGCTATTTTGATATATTTTAATGGATTTTTACAGTACATATCCTCATCTAGATGCATGCAAATTTATGATGCATGCAAGTTTATGAAAATTGAGCTTCGAATGTATCATGCCTTCCAAGTTTTTGAGGGGTTACACAAAAACTATTATTATGAAAAATGAGAGTCCTCATTGGAAGATTTCTATTTCATTTAATAATTGGTGTGCCATGTACAAATTGATGGGAAAATCTCTGATGGTGACGGAAGCTTTGTTACAGTTAGTCTTGGTTAAAGATGGAGCATCACATCCACCATTATCAACTTTAAGGTCTGAAAGTGATCAACAATTTGATGAATTTTACAAAGATATACATGAGTTATTCAAGAAAGCACAGAAACAAATTCAACAAGCAGAGCCTTAGCCAGAGTTCCTGTTAGCCAGAGTAGGTCTGCATCTGTGCCTATGACATGGATGCCTAAGACCAAGCCTAAAATTAAGCATTGGCCCGAATCTGAGGTTAAGATTGAGACTAAATTTGTGATCGAGTCCAGACCTGAGTTTAAGCATGTACCAGATCCTCACATGAGGCTGAGACAAAGATTGAACCTAAGCCCGCAATGGAGATAGTTAACTGCATCAACTTCGCCTTCCATGATTCGTCAAAACCTACAAATTAGCAAGTTTTGTGTCTATTTCTTTCTTCGACGATATTGGTATATTGGTACATCTACTTGAAGATTTTCATCTATACATTTATATTTTAGCCCATTTTGAAGTTCATCGACCAGGCTACCAACCACTGCAGATTGCCGACTACTGTCAATTTGCACGTCATTGTTATTATTCTTCTTCTCAAAGTCGAAAAGAAAGATGATGATCCAATTGCAATTTGGATTCAAATTAGTATTTGAGTCTTTTAGAATTATTTTTATAGTTTTTTGGTTCCTTTTAGATTTTGTAATTTGAGTCTTTTTAGAGTATTATTTTTAAAGGAGTTTTGAGTCTTTTTGAGTTTCCTATTCCAACCATTTTTTTATTTTATTTAGAAGCCTTAATTTGAGTATATTTTAGAGTTTGAGTATAAATCAAATTAGTTTTTTTTATTCCTACAAATTTGATATTGTATTCAACTTTTTAGTTATGATGAGTTATTGAATAAAGAAATTAGAGTTGTGTAAGCTTTTGTTTAACAATTGAAATCTTAAGCATGAAACACGCAAGAGTAGGCTTGGTTGCCTGGGCACTAGATCCGAAGAAATCTTCGCATGCAATGAGTTGAAATCGATAATCGTTAGATTCCTATGATGAGAAGTATAAAATGTTGTCAAATTTCTAATTTCTTCTTCCCCAATTACCCATCACAATTTTCCTCTTCGGTCCTACATCACTTCATCTATGAACAAATCCAAGAGGATGAGAACCTTGTAAAAAAAACTGGAGAGATAGTGGAGTTCTTTAAAACACTTCTATATATAGGTATCTGTTATTCGAAAAAAAATCTGGCATATAGCTACCGGTATTAAAGTTACTGGTATGGATAAATTCTGACCATTCTAATGTTCTAGATATGCTGTTGACAACATTGACTCCTGATGGATGGATTAACAAAACTGTGTGTGCATACGTATGTTCTTTTGTTTGTTTGTGTGGTTTTTTGGTTGGAAGGGTGGGGAGTGGGTGGGGATAGAGTAAATCAACATCTTAATGAAGTGAACAATATTTGCCAGTCGCCTGTGAGTGTGAGTGTGTGTTGTTGTTTTGGTTAGGAGAGAGGGGGGGTGTGGGGGGGTGTGTGTGTGTGCGCGCGTGCACGTGTTGTGTGAATCGACAACTTAATGAAGTGAACAATATTTGCAATTGTTCCACATTACATACATGATTAAAAGAAATGTTAAATAGGCAGGAATGTACCAATAATCAAGTCTTTTCTAGCTAATGCATTGAACTCTTTTATGCGTATATATCCAACTGAAACATTTCCATTCTCCATCTTTTCAAGACGATAAAACACTGGAGTTCGAGCAACTGGTTGTCTTTGGACTTTAATGGTTTGGGTAGGACTACATGCTCCATGTTTGACCTGCATATTACATGGTAAGACGGTCAAGCAATCAAAGGAAAATGAGCCTCCTTCACAAGATTGCTTTCAGTAGTCAATTTTGGAAACACAACCTCAATGGTCACAAATGTTTCCTTCGGACCTTGTAACATATTGGAAACATCAAATGCTGATTTCCCCTTTACGTCTACTCCATTTACAGACAGAACTTCATCCCCCTTAAATAGAACAAAGAGTTCACAAGGAAAGTATGAGAATAAACGCATTCAATGGTCAACATAAATTTTTAATTTTAAATGAAAAAACATTAATACCTGTAACATATATTATATAAGTAATCCTTGGTTCCCGAATGAAGACCGACAGTGTCTCAACTAGATTATTTCTCGTAACAAAAAGATTTTAAACTAATATACGCCAGGAGGTTTGAAACTAGTCTTTTGAATTTCTAAAAGAGAAGACATCAAAAGTAATAAGAAAGTTGGCATTCTTTAGAGAAAATATCAGTAGCAAAACACCATGAATTACACAAATTTAAGTTGTATATGTATTATGGAACATGGTCATGAAATGTCAAACAACAAAAGTGAGAACAATTTGTGTTACAACATGGAAGGTAAATTTACAATACAAACATATGGTAATGCTTATGAGTATAAACCAAGTGAAACAGTACATATGCTTATGAGGATAAAGTGAAATGTTCGAACAATAGTGCGTGTCTATGCAAAAATTGGACAAAGAAAATTGGCAAGTATCATCATGCAAAGCGACAGCATTTAATGGAAAAGAAAAAAGAGAAAAAAAAATCCAGTATATATCTTTCCTGGTAGTTCAAGTTCGTATCTCAGGAAGTGCTAAAAAGTTCTGAGGTCAAAGAATTCATAAACAGTTCACTGAAGAAATTTGAAACACAAAGGTGGCTGCAGGGTATAAAAGCAGAAAAGTGGACCAATAACAAACTGGGGAATAATCAGTTATGACAAAAGTTGGACACAATTTACCCAAGAATCCTTTGCATTGTATTAACCCAAAATTATTATTATTATTATTATTATTATTATTAAAAATTAGTTAAATTTTATTAAATAAATTTATAAGTCAATATTAATTCTTGAGAAAATTGAGTAAAGTATAAATACATGTAAAGAAAAGGGTTAAAATGTAAATTGATTCAAATCTTTGTATAAACGTATATTAACTTGGTAATTTTGTGTCAATACAGGATTACTTAAGGTTTAATTGCAAAAACATCCGAAAAATTGATAAAATAATTGAAGGAGTGGTCTGGATTATTTTCAGAACATTGTGTCGATTTCGAACCGCATATGAACAGCAAAAGAGAGAAGAATGAGAGGGGAGAGAGATTACAAGAAAGAATAGATGAGGAAGAAGAAGAGGTAATAGAAGAAATTCCGTGAAGAAGAGGTAGTAGAAGAAAAGTCCGTTTTTCCCATTATCTCTTAGATTTTTTCCTCCAATTTTTTAATACGGTGTCCTCATCTCATAACCCTAATTTCCCTAATTAGTTGTTTCTTGGGTTTTCTTATTAGGGTTGGGTATAAGATGGTTTACTTAATTAGGATATGTTCAATTTGATTCAAAGGGTAACTTTTTTGAAACTATTTTATCAATTCAATTTCTTTACTAATAATAATAAAAAAGGTTTTGACTTACGTAACCAAGGAATAGAAAATAATAAAAATAAAAGTGGAATTTCTTTGAGTATGGGAACTTATTATCCAAACATAAATGATTAAAATATAAAGTAAATTTTTTTGAGAAGAACAATCATGAGAAGTGGTTATTAACTTATTATATTTGTTGATAATAAAGATTATATATTTGGAGGAATTGAGAAAGTTAATCAGTTTCTCCTCTTCCGAGGATATATTATATATAGTATGGTATTGGTAGTTTTTCATAAAATCCCTTAAACCCCTTTTACATTAAACAACCTATCATAATATTTATTATATCTCAACATTCCACATTAAGCTGGAGCATACATATCATTCATACACATATTATCATAAACGTAGTTATCTTTGTTCCAAAAGCTTGGTAAGCATATCTGCCAGCTGATTTACTGATTTACTGATCTAACATGATTTGTTTCTATCACGTTCTTGTCACACTCGTCTCCCTATGTGACAATTAATCTTGATGTGTTTGGTACTCATGAAAAATCAGGATGTTCGTGATGTATATAGCAGCCTTGTTATCACAACACAATCTTATATATATATTGTGAATTCTAACTCGAAAACAACAATTAAATCCTAACTTACACGTGATGTTGGTCATGGTTATATACTATGATTCTGTATTAGATTAAGAAACAATTGGTTGTTTCTTACTATTTCAAAATACCAAATTACATTCCACAAAAACACAGTAGTCAACAGATCAAAGGATAAATCAGTCAAATCTGGATCAGAGAAGGTTGCAACTTTACAATAGCCACAATCAAACTATAGAAGACATCTACCTGGTGCCCCTGGTAACTTAATTTATAATCCTTGGATAAACTAACTCAACACATACTTGAAAGGTTGTATAAGGATGTGCCAAAATAAGGTAATTTAGCTTTCCAATTAATCTCATATACGTTGTGGATCATGCAGCAACTCCCCACTGATCTGATACAAGTCTGAAGTTTGAATCTATATGTGAAGTGATAAGCATATACCCCCAACAACATTTTCTCTGATAATATATCCAAAACATACTTACTCGGGGATAAATAGATGACTTCCTTTGAGCA
Organism: Scilla litardierei; assembly: GCA_030789695.1. Lineage (NCBI taxonomy): Eukaryota > Viridiplantae > Streptophyta > Magnoliopsida > Asparagales > Asparagaceae > Scilla > Scilla litardierei. The sequence continues at coordinate 1,988,352 of CM061134.1, read as the reverse complement.
ATCTATCTATATTCAGAGAAAATATCTAAGAGTCCCAAAGTTCTTTCATCTTCTAAATAAATTGCTTCAATTCATAAATTCTAAAAGCATCATTTCCAGTGATCATAATATCATCAATGTATATTACTAGAAGGATCCAACTCTGTAAATGGGTCCGATGGAAGACGAAATGATCACTCTGATACCGATTTAGGCCAAACAGTTTCGTGAAATCTGTAAAGTGCCCAAACTAAGCCATCTGTGATTGCTTCAGAGCATATAATGACTTTCTACATTTTTGCACATTTTTCCTAACTCCTCCTGAGCAGCAAAACCTGATAATTGCTCCATGTATACTACTTCGAGGATGCCGTTAAGGAATATATTCTTTACATCAAACTGATGTAAAGATCAATGATAAGTGACAATCAGGAAGATCAATAAATGTACTAAGGTTATCTTCATAAACAGATGTCTCTCTGGTATTTGATGCCTTACATTTATGAATAGCTTTTAGCAACAACCGTTGCCTTCAATTGACCAATGGAGTCATCATGATTCAACTCCATAGTATGAACTTATTTGCAACCAACCAGTTTGCCCAGTGGAGCTAGTACAAGATCTCAAGTTTCATTACCCTCAAGTGTATTAATTTTTAACATTGTCGCATGCAAACTAGGATGTCTAAAATAAACTGTGAAGTTTGATGAAAATTAATGTAAGAAAGAAAAGTTGCGTATGGTTGAGAAAGATGGGCAGAAGATACATATTTGAATAGAGCATAGGATGTGCAACAACGAGTTGCTTTTCTATGAGCAATCAAAATATTCAAATCAGAAACCAAATCACTTCACTTGAGAAGATTTCAGTACTTGAGGAGAAAGATGGCACATGATCATGATGTAAGGAGGCAGAGCATTAAGAGCTAAGACGGGATCTGAAAGCTAGGTTCTGATCATTTTCCGACGTTGGTACACCTGCATAATCTCATATTTTCTTGATGGTAACAGATAAAGTAAATACACATCATCAATGTCAGTGCTTAATAATTGATCATTGTTGGGGCATGAAAATTTTAACATTAGCATATAAAAGATCGTTTCGTCGTGGGGTAGTAACATTTATAACCTTTCACGGTACGAGAGTGTCCTAAAACACACTTTAAAGAATAAAGATTAAGTTTCAAATCATTATGGATATAATTATTCACGAAACAAACACACTCGAAAATCTTAAACGATTAAAGGAACAACTCTACCTTGAAAAGCAATCGATAAAGAATTTCACCATTTATTAGAGGGCATAAGATTAATAAGATGATAAGTAGTTAAAACATCATCAACCTAGAATATCTTTGAAACATTCATATGTAAAAGAAATGTTCATGCAACATTTAAGAGATGTCTATTTTTACAATTTATCACTTGGTTTTGTTAGGATGTGTATGCACATAAAGGTGAATAATTTCAAATTCAGATATAAAGATGTCGACTGATTATTGAAATATTCTTTTGCATTATTAATTTGTAAAATTTTAACATGAATGCCCAAACTGATTTTTATTTCATCATAAAAACATTTAAAAATAACAAATACTTCGCATATATTTTTCATTAAGAAAACCTAGGTCAAACTTAAAAAATCATCCACAAATGTGACAAATTACATAAATCAAGATCTAGACTCGATACAGAATGTCTTTATACAGCTAAATGAACCGGCTCAAAGGGTTTCTGAGTACACTTATTAACTCGTTGATGTAGGACGTGGTGGGATGAAGGGATTTGGTGGAGGGATTTGAGGGGATTTGAGGGGAGATCCAGATATTCTTAGCTTCTCGCCAAGAATTTCTTGGCTTCTCATCAAGAAAGAAAGAAACCTTTCTCAAGTTTGGGGAGAAAATTTTCCTTTCATAGATTCATTCATTGATTGATTTCAAAGATACAAACCTAAGGCCTTTATATAGCCTTACAACTCAACACACTCTCCTCACCCATCCGATGCGGGACTAAACTCCTAAAAGACTACTCAAAAGACTCCAAAATACATAGACTTAAACTCAAAAATAAAATAAATATACAAATAAAATAAAATTCATGATCGTATCTCTATCATTCTCCTGGCTGACCCCCTGATGAAGGGCATCAAAAGTAGCACAGCTAGACAGAAATCAGCTGTCCCTTGTAGTTAGAAAAGACAGGTCCTTGAACTCTAAAGTATAGCAGGATAAAAAATTATCAATGGACGTCTTCTGAAAATTTCTCCCAACTTACAAACGACAGAAAAGCATTCATCACTTGTTTGTTGGTTAAGAGATGAAGATCTAGGATAACAAATTCGATGTGCTCAATTTGTATCAGTAGTGATTCTTTCGACAGTTCTAGCACACGCTCCACAAATGGTCCTAGATAAGACTATGACACAGGTTGCAGTGCTGGCTCAAGGTCTGTCTCTGTCTCAGAATTTCAGCACAAGATCAAACTCTGGTTCAGGCTCTGACTGTAGTACTAGATCAATCTCTAGTTCAGGCTCTGACTTTGATTCAGGCTCAGGCTCTTGCGGTGACTCTAATACTGGCTCAAGCTCCAAGTCAGGTTCAAGCTCAATATGCGTCTCAATCTCTGGATCAAGATCTGATTTGAGTTTACTCTTTTGTTCTCTTTTCCATTTTTCGATCGCATGACAAATTCACCTGTTATTCTCACTTAACTCTTCTTCTGACCATATCTCTGCATTTGGTATTGAAGATTGTTGACGCTCCTGTGGAATAAATTGATGATGGGAAGAATAGCGATCTTAAAAACGAAATTTGAATACTAACCATCAACGACTATGACGTGGAAGTTGTCTATACCAGGATTACGCTTCTCATTTAAATGTGTGATATGCATATGTATATTTTTGCTCTTCTAAAAACTTAAAACATGAGAAGAAATATTCTAGATAGGATTCCCAGTCATCATATCCATACATTTCTTCGAAGCCATAAAAGTATCGGACCGGATCATACATTGTGCAAGGAGAATAAGCCTTGTAGTAATTATCTTCGTAGTAATCATAATCTCTCATAATTAAGGGCCGGTCTTCTTACACGAAGGGTTTCGATGTGTACTTGGCTGATTCAGCTACCCACTGGCATGAACGGCACTGAATTCGGACTTCAAACAAAACCAGAAGCATCAAAATGGTTTAACTGCACAGAAAATCCGGAAAAAACCAGCTGAAAATCCCAGAAAAATGCAACGGCTCATTGTTGAGCCGTTGACTAGTCAACTGGCTTGGCTGCGCCAGCTCGGGGCTCGGCTCAGTCAGCTCGAGCCAGCTCATGGTCGACTCGGGGTCGACTCGCTCGAGTCGATGAACAGTGCCAGCTCAGCACAGACACGAGTTTGGCTCGACCGAGTCGACATTGTAGCACAGTCGGCTCGATTGGCACCGACGCCTTGTTCTGACAATTTTGCTCGCGATTCCGGCGCCTCTTTCTCACTGCAGCGTCGCTTAGACTTTGAGAGTGCTTTGGTAAGATCGATGATCCCAGCAGTCGCTGGTGGCGGCACCGGCGAGGATCATGGATGTGAGGGGCGATTCCGACATTGTTACTCGTCAACGACTGAACTTCCGATCTCTGACAAAGACGACGAGGGGGGTGGAACCCCTGGAGGTAAATGTATCGATCAGGGAACCCCTGGATGGTGGTGTGCGGCGTTGCTGGCATGGACACATCAGTTGAGGGCTTTGTTTGGTGACTTGGAAGCGCAGAAGCGTCGCTTGCGGGTCTTCGGTGGCATGTGTCTTCGGAAGGCGACGATTGTAACACCCTGCTCCCCATAATACTTGGGAAATACGAATCCACCCCAAGTATTCCAGAGTAGCGAGTGTAACGATGAAGGAAACAGAAAGAGTGTGTGCAAGAGGAATTTGCAGGTCACTGAGCACATGCCGGGAAGTACAAGTAATGCTCCAATAAAATAGAAACATACATCTCAGAGAACAGACAAAAAGTATCAGGTCCAACATTCATTTATTATTAATACATCATTACATCATTTACATACATCATCTCTGTTTAAGGGGTACAACGATGAAACCAAAAGAAATTCCCAAAATCCCACAACAGGTAAAAGTACTCCCACTATGTACAAAAGTACAATTCACTCCATAACTACCCCCGAAGTATAACTGTACAAGACTGCTCTCTGTGGGCTCCATCACTGAGTATAGTCTCTTGAGTCAAACTCTACTCTGACTGTACACTGTACTGCTTCTAATCCTGTAAAAGTAAATGGGACACGTCAACGCGTGATCCAGTATGATAACCTAACTAAACTAGGTAGATCCCAGTTTCAGAACCGGACTACCTCTTTAAGGGTAGGTCTACTGAAAGTACGCATGTCCACAGATCTAATGCATAGAAATAAAGCATGGTATATCAAGCATGTGCTGAAAGTAAAACTGAGGAACATGAAAGCATTAAGTATCCACATTTACAGATTAATTACATAGAGTAACATGTCACATGAAACTACTGAAAAGTAAGAACTGAAGAGCTAATATGCATAATGCAGATCACGGTTATATATGAATACTTTCAATTTGAGGTGTAACAATCTTCAAGTTATGTAAATACTTATTGTTTGGAAGCCCGAGTAAAATATAGAACGTAAGGAACTGGCTTTCACACAGGGTGGGTGAAAAGTGGTACCCCGCCAGTGGAACACAAGCACTGATCATTTCTAACGGGGCCTCTCGTAACTCCCCCTTCAGGAGTGAGACTAGTGTACCATCAACTACCTCATGGTGCATCAAGAGTACACCATGGACCTCTCCAACTCTGCCAACTCTCCCTCGGGAGTGATGAGAGTGAGACTTAACTATCGTCTAGTACTTAAGTTTATACTCTACACGTGCTTCCCCCAAACCCCACATCTGGAATCTCACACATCTTTAGATGGACCGAGAATCACATATATTTATTAACTCTTTTCTCACTCTCATTTATTACTTTATTTCAATTTACATTCATTTCGGCGGTCTCACTACTGCATTCACATTTCATGTGTCACATTCCCATTTCTCTTTTCATTTCATACTTCATAGCAAGTGTTACATGCCACTTTCATTTCCATATTTGCCTTTACTTATCTCAGACATCATGAAGTACTTTCAATGGGAATTAAAGAGATAGTAACATTAACATGAATGTTAATCAAACATGAATATAACAACATGCGTGCTCTTTCTACAGATAAGGAAACATATAAAATTTATGAGAAACATGCCATACTTCATTAATCATAAACTTTAGACATCTCATGGCATGGTTAATGTCACAATTAACTTAGTTATGAAGCACAATTATTAACTAATAATTTACAACATGAAAAATAACTTGAATTTGCAAATTAGGTTAATCCACACGGTCGTTTGGGACATCCACACAACCGTGTGGAGCATATAATGTCAGTTCAGAAAAACAGCAGAACCACACGGTCGTGTGGGCTTTCCATATGGCCATGTGGGGGTATCAGACTCAACTAACACGGTAGTGTGGGATTTCCACACGGCCGTAAGGGATTTTAGACTCAATTAATCTGGCCACACGGTCGTGTGGGATTTCCACATGGCCGTGTAGGATTTCACAGCGACGTTTTAAGAACAACATGCCACACGGTCGTTTCTAAGTCGAACATGACCTTGTGCTTCGGGGGGTGTTCCACTTCGCTCGTTTGCGTTTGCGCCGACGCGTTACGAGGATTAAAAGGTCGACACGACCATGTCGACTTCGACACGGCCGTGTAGGGCCTAAGGATGACGCCAATCAATGATTTGATCGAATGAAGGTCGTATGAATCCGCTAAGGTCGAAACGACCATGACTGTCGAGAAACGACTAGCTACACGATCATGACACGGTCTAGACACGACCGTGTCGACCCACAAACTGTCTATTCTACAGAATCTTAAACATATCTTCTACGCGATCTGAAATGAAATCTATCTAACTTAGTGAGAGAATCCTACCTGACTCAGTCCCTCTAAGATCTCTAACCCTTCTCCTTGATGACCATCTGAAAGCTCCCCTCTTCTTCTTTAACTCCATCTCCTTCATACTTTAAGGAAAAGAGTTCAACAAAGGATTAGTGGGGTTTTGGCTTTAGTGGAAGAAGGGAGGCATTGAGTAGGTATGTGGATAAGTGAAACATCGAAGGCCTTGGGGTCTTGTGTGGGCTGAGGAAGGGAGAGGGAGAGATTTGCTTTTGTTGTGTTAGAGGGGAGAAGAGAAAGGAGGAAGGGGAATCGGGGTTGGTTCATGCGTAAATGAGAGAGAGATTTTGCTTGCTGGTTTTGTTTTCTCCTCCTACACTTAATCCTAATCACCATCCCCTAAGGTTAGAACTAGACAAGTGTCCTATTAAGTGTCAAGAGCTTAGCTTAGGATTATTATTGGCTTGACACCTAGTAGCTTAGGTGTCATCATGGGGTTAATTTAAAATTTTAATGTGAAGAAATTAGAAATACATGTATTATACCAAATACTACTTACTATACCATGTATCTACTTAGTATTTCACCCATTAACAATCAAATAATGATTTTAAAATTTATTTAAAAATAATTTTATCATTTTAAAATTTTGGAAAAGTATACGGTTAGAAATACGTAGCGTAATACCTGTATACGTATATACATGGTATACAACGATTTAAGGTGACGGAGGTGTGAGGCCAAACTAGGGTTTTAGGTTTGTTTTTTGGAAACTTTGGGCGGTATGAGAGAATAGCGATGACAGTGATGTGCTTGGCCGAGGAGAAGGAAAGGAGATTTTGGGTTAGGGTTTCAATTCAACTCTTTTTTTTATTTGAGATCCGAGAGGCATGTGTTTTGGATTAGGGATTTTTTTGGAAATTTAGGAAGAGTGAAGATATGACCTTGGGCTCTGATAACAAATTCATGTAGGACAAGATGGGATTTATGAATTTGGTGGAGGGATTTGCAGAGAGATCTAGATAAATTAGGGTTATTGGCTTCTCACCAAGAATTCCATGGCTTCTCACCAAGAAAGAATGGAACCTTTCTCATGTTTGGGGAGAAAATGTTCCTTTCATTGATTTATTCATTGATTGATTAATATCAAAGATACAAACCAAAGGCCTTTATATAGCCTTACAACCCAACACACTCTCCTCGCTCATCTAATGTGGGACTAAACTCCTAAAAGAATAGAACACTCAAAAAGACTCCAAAATACCTAAAGACTTGAACTCAAAAATAAAATACAAATACAAATAAACTTCGTAATCGTATCCCTATCACTTGTGGCTAGTAAAAAAACTCGATATTCTTTTCAATTGACAAGATTTAAAAAGATATACACCGTAGATTAGATAAACTGTGAAACTCAAGATGCAAAAGTTTTAAATTTAGAAGATATAGATGACTTAATATCCAATGAGTGATAAAGAAAGAAATAAAGCAAGCCATTAATCCAATTTTTGCATCCAGTCTCACGCTTTTTGACAATCGTCATCTTTGTTTCAATCTCTTAGAATAAATAATGATAATGAAATAATGTTTCAGAGCAGTTTCAAGATCACGTAAACAACTAATAGAAAGCAGATTAAATGAAAATTTAAATAGATATTAATCGGAACTTAAAGACAATGAAGAAGTGATAGTAACTGAGCCAACACCCACAATAGTAGATGAGAAACCATCGGCTAATGTCATTGTCTCTTTACAAGTAAATGGATAAAAAAATATTATAATATACATGACTCGTTAGTCATATAATCAGAAGAAGCCTATGAATCTATCATACAAGTCTAAAGACTTGATGTGAAGGTACATGCAACTGGATTATCTGATCTTGCTAATGTCATAATGGTAGAAGATGAATGCAATTAAGCTTCCAAAAACTTCTCAAATATCTGATACTGGCTCCACTGGTCGTAAACATCTAAACATTTTCGGACTGTAAAGAATCTGCTTGGGAAGCCATATATCATGTGCTTCCTCCAAACCCTCTTCCATACAGGCTTTGAAGCTTGGGCAAGCAAACTTTATGTGATTAAACTTCTTGCAGTAATGGCAAATCAACCGCTTAATTGGTGCACTAGCTTCCGGTATACATCTGTCACTTGAATCAGGTACCCATTTTCCTCTACCACAAACATCATTACATCTATCACCTCTGCCTCCTCTAATAGCTCCTCATTATGCACCTTGATATCCGCATGTACCGCTAAAAACATGTTAGGGGGCTAACGTTAATCTCTCTTTCAAGCTCCCTACTCAAGACTCTCTTCTAAGAAAATCAGTTTTAATGTATGAATATAGTCTCCGTCAAAGGTAATAAAGTCTACTGCATATGATCTAGGGATACTTTGAACATAGACTCTTCAAAATACTAAGATTACCTGTTATTCTCCATGTTCATTCACTTTCTTCACACCTATCGAGATTAGAAAGATGAAATTCATCTCCTCATTTAACTTGTGAAAGTCCATGTAATGTTAAGAAAAAAGCATCTCTCCGACTTTTTCAAAACAACTGGGATACACCATACGCTTAGGAAAAATTATTCTTCCCTGAATATAAGATTTCCAATAACGTCCAAACTACCTTCACAATCCTTTGCTTAATTACAAGATCATGAATCTAATGCTTCATGTTCAACAATTAATTCTTTATCTTCTTTATCTGAGTATCCTTCTACTTCCATTCAGATGCACCCTTAGATAAAAAATCATCAGTCAAGTGACCATCATTGTCTTTAACCCCACGATGGGCCTCCACCAAATAATTTTACTGCTGATAATTGATCCAATTAAGTTCATAATCGGTAATCTTCATAGAAGTTAACTCTACAACCACAAAAGTAGAAGTTAACTCTACAACCACAAAGGACTTCACCTCTGACTTCGAATCTACCATCTTAATACCTCCCCACTCATCCCAATGAAAAATAGCTAGCCAAAAACCAAAAATCGTTGAACACCTAAATATCACCAAACACCAAATCGACTACCAAAGCCAAAAAAAATAGTCCCAATTGCCAAACCTCATCCAAATTATACTTTTTAATACCTAAGAAATAGCAAACGATACAAAGTTTTTTAATTTACTTTGTTACAGTATACTGAGTTATATGAAAATAATATAATGCACCCTTTTTGCTACAGTAACAAAGTAGAGTTATTGTTCATATTTCAAAATAGAACAATAACTCTATTTAAACGCCGCAATGGTTTCCTTCGTGTCGAAGGAACGAAGAGAGGTGTTGAAGTCAGTGGAAAATTCGTTGCCGCCGCTCGTTCGAGCGAATCGCAAGAGAGAGAGAGAGAGAGAGAGGGAGGGAGAGAAAGTGAGAAGGATAGAGAGTAAGTGGGGATGTGTGTGTGCATGTGGGGGGGAGGGGAAGAGATTAAGTGGAGAGAGAAAAAACGGGCCGGTTTTTTTTGTATTGGGCCTTTACATGACCCAAGCCCATTCAAACCTAACCTAACTTCACCCACTTACCATCAATATTAGCCCACTACCATACTCCCTTTAAACGCCGCACCACTCTCTCCACTCTCTAATTATACACATACAGCCCCAACCCTTCACATTCTAACCGGAAATTCTATTTAAACCCCCACTTCCTTCTCTCTTCTCTTTCATTCTTTTTCTTTCAATCTCTCCCAGAGCTTTATCTGAGCCACCACACTCTCTCGATATTGCCCTCACCCTCCTGGATCCCTTTCCATTGAGATCTCTCTTCCTCTCTCTCCTGACCTCCCTTAGTCAACCCCTCTCCCGATTTCATCTCTCTTCCCAGCACCTCTCTCTCCTATCACCCTCTCTCAAATCTCTCTTGGCATATCTATCAAAATCTCTCCCGCAAACTCTCACTCTTCATTGGTTTCTCATCTCTCCATATCCTCTTAACCATCGTCAACTAAGGAAGAACCCACGTCCAAATCATACGCACGAAGACGCTGCCTACCACCGCTTCCTTCTTCATCACAAACAATCACAAAAGAGGTAGGTTTCCTCTAATCCTTCATTTAAGTAAATTGGGATTAATTTCTGAATTAAAAGTATTAATTTGAATTATTGGTTAAATTTAAATTGTAGGGAAATTTTGTGAAGATTAGTATTAACGTTATGAATTGAGATGGAAATTAAGAATGTGACTATTTTCTTTATATGCCTAAGTTGTTAATTACCATGTAAGTAATTGAGAATGTTGGGAATCAGTAAAAATTGGTTTTGAATTAATTTTGTAAACCATCCAAAGTTAGATTGTGAACACATGCTAATGATATGGGAAAGTTACTGCAATAAATTCTATATGCCAAATTGCTTAAGGTAGCCAAACTCTTGTTTAGAATCACGGTAGCCTCTTAAGTGAATTTAAGTTGATATAGCGCTATAGCACATGTAGCAAATGTTTTTTGCTTGGATAGTTGTTGTTGTGGTTGTGTTGCGGCCGGTAATTGAGATGAGGGCAATTGGGTAAAATGACATTTAAGGTATGTTTGGCTATTTAAGGGGGTTGAGCCGGCCCTAATTCTGAGGCGAAAATTGAGAGAGTATTTTATTTTATCCCTTAGATTAATTGTATTAGGATTTCGGCTTTTCCCCCTAGGTTAAGAATCGTCTTCTAGTTATTAGTTAGCGAGTAGATTATTGTATTAGTGTTCCTTTTTAATTGTGAGATCTGAAATTCCAATAAAAATCCCATTTTTATCTTCAAATCCCTAGCAAATCGCATCAAATTGGTATCAGAGCGGTTGATCCATGGCAAACACGCGAGCAACGGAGCGGAGACGACCGCGGAGTAAAAGAAAATCAAGGGAAAACGGATGCAAAACTTTCGGAATTGACGGAGGCCATAGCGGCGTTGACCGCTCATCTTATCCCAAAAGCGGATCCGAGCAAAAAGGAGCCACCTTTGGCGAAGGACAAGGGAAAAAAGACAATTTTTTTGAAGATGAACCGGATCTAGACGACGATGGAGGGTTTGACCAAGGAGACAACGCGTGGGGGACCCACCAAGACCACGCGCCGCCGCGCCGCGACGACACAAATCAAGGAGGGGGTTTTCCGACCAACCGGAACACCCCAGGGTGGCCGCCGGCCCCCCAGGTACTTCTGGGGGGCCGGCGAACCCCCTGGGGGGCGGCGGCAGGCCGCCAGGGCCTCGGGAGGGGCGGCCGCACCTGTCGCCCCCCCTGGCGGCCTCGGCAGACCCTGCCGCCGCCGCCTGGGGCCCGCCGGCCCACTTCCAGGGCCGGCCGGCCGGCCCAGGCGGCGGCCTGGGGGGCCTCGACCGACCCCAGAGGGGGGATCCGAGGCCCGCCCGACCCCTGGGGGGCCCACTGACCCCCCAGGACGCTCGACAGGTGATTCCGCAGGTTCCCCGACCCCCGGGGGCCCCGCCCGAGGTTCGTGGAGCGCAATTTGGGGGTTTTCAGCCTTTTGGGGGACCCAGCGAAGGATTGCCTGGGTGGAGGGCCCCACCAGATCACAGGAGGCCCGTCGACTCAGCCCCCACCCTTTGGGGGAGTGACGGGAGATTGGAGAGCGTACCAGGATCCTCCAGGAGGCCACCAGGCGGAGTTTGGACACCATCAGGGAGACTGGCAGGGGCACGGAGCAGCGGGAGGCTACCGTGATCGGACTGAGGCTTATGTTCCAGACAGGCGACAGGGATACCAGCACAGGGGAGGATTTCAGCCGCAGGAGAGAAGTGGATTCGCTGGCGAGAGGCGTCTGAGGAAGCTGGAGGTGCCTGTTTTTGAGGGAGGCGACCCAGACGACTGGCTTTACCGGGTGGAGAGGTACTTGGAGGTGTCCGCTGTCCCAGGGGAGGATTGGCTACGGGCGATAGGGGTCTGTTTGGAGGGAGAGGCTTTGGGCTGGTTCCGTTGGACCGATCAGCAACAGCCTTTTCAGACCTGGGCTGAGTTTACGACGCTCTTGACAGAGCGGTTTGGAGGAGGTCCGGCTGGCGGCGTGTTCGAGAGACTGTACTCGCTGAAGCAGGAGGGGAGCGTGGGTGATTATATCAAGAAATTCGAATCGCTCTGCCACCGAGTTCGGGGAGTCTCTGAGGAGTCTTTGGAGGGCTGTTTCATGAAGGGGCTGAAGCCCACGGTGAGGTCGGGGCTGAGGCAGTTCGAGCCCGTTGGTTTGCGTGGGATGATGACGCTGGCCAGGAAGGTGGATGATCACCAGGAGACAGAGCGAAGAGCCCGGAGGACGTGGGGTGGCTCTACGTTTCGAGTGCCGGACCCTGGAGGGGGACAAAAGGGGGCCGCAGGAGGGGCAACATCCACTGACAGCACAGTGGCTACCAAGGAGAAGGGGATGGAACCACGACCTGGAGGACATACACGACGAATGACAGAGGCAGAGATTCGTGACAAACGGACCAAGGGCCTGTGTTTTAAATGCGACGAGAAGTTTACTCCTGGGCACCGGTGCGGGAATCGTACTCTTCAGATCCTGATGGTGGATGACGAAGAAGAGGGAGAAGAGAGTGTGATAATGCTGGAAGCCGGCGTAGATGATGAGCAGGAGCACCTGCACGTGGAGTAGCTGACCATACACTTCACGCACCACCTTGAGGACAAGGTGGTTTTTTAGGGGCGGAGTAGTGTTGCGGCCGGTAATTGAGAGGAGGGCAATTGGGTAAAATGACATTTAAGGGATGTTTGGCTATTTAAGGGGTTGAGCCGGCCCTAATTCTGAGGCGAAAATTGAGAGAGTATTTTATTTTATCCCTTAGATTAATTGTATTAGGATTTCGGCTTTTCCCCCTAGGTTAAGAATCGTCTTCTAGTTATTAGTTAGAGAGTAGATTATTGTATTAGTGTTCCTTTTTAATTGTGAGATCTGAAATTCTAAAAATCCCATTTTTATCTTCAAATCCCTAGCAAATCGCATCAGGTTGCTACGAAATTAATCATGCTCATGTTTCTCTATTTTCTAATGATAATTGAGTCCTATACGATGATCATGAACTTGTTAATTAAGGTCGTGTAACTAGATTTCCTGACCTTAATACTTCAACACTATAGTAGGTTTTCAGAGATAAGTATGTTGATTAATGTATTAATTATTAATTAAATAAGTTATTGTAGCATTCATACTAAGTTGATTTATTGTTAAAGAAATTCTTAATTGATTAACGTATTTAATTGATTAAAATATTGCGGGTTACTTTTCAAGTTAATTAAATTAAGTTGATTCCATGATTGTTAGTTATATAAATCAAATATTGATATTGAACTATATTAAATTGGAGATGAAGGAATGAAATCGATTGAATGTCATACTTATTGAAACGAAAACGTAAGCGGGAACATATTGGTTGATTGAATGAATTGGGATGACATGTGTCACATATTGATAAATTACAGACAAATTATCATCATCTTCTAGAAATGAAGGTGGGGGTTTATTGATTGATCAACAGACAGATTGATTGAACCTAAATTAGGAAATATGAAACATATGATCTTACATGAAACCGACATGAAACCGATTGATATTGTAAGACATTAACATATGAGATTTGGGGTAGTTCATTATAACAGAGGATGCGGGAACAATGACGGTCCATCACTGCATCTAAGCATCTGAGCATCTGACATTTATTATTGATGCAAATGGGCTTGGATCATGATTATTTATCGATATTTTGAGATGGATTGAAACACCTAAGTGAAAATCGTATCCTCGGACATGAACTTAACGTTAGAGTAAAACAACACTATAGAACTTGACAATACATTACTATTGGCATTGGATATCCACATTGATTGAAGTGTGTACACTTGCTTATTCATTGATTGTTATGCGTAATCTTTATTTTTCATCATTGATTGCTTAGAATATTCCTCCGATCAAATAGAATACTCGTGTTTTTGGCTTATTTATTTATTGATTGTTTAGAATGCTTTTTTTTGTTAAAAAGAATTTGCAAATGAATTGTTAAACAAAATATTTTAATGTTTAAATAAATTTTTGGATCGAGAAAATCATCAAACGCTCGTTGATGGATGTTTCTTGGACATATTCATTAGATCCTAATGTTGACATCTAACTTTGAAATATTCGTCAACCCTGTTTAAGAAGCAGAAGCCCCAACTAGCACTCTGCAATCAGTAGTGTGTAATTACTGCCACAATAATACAACAAAATAAGCAATACCTAGTTTGCGAGCGTCAAACCATGTTATAGACTATCCTCTGTGAACCAATATAACAGCACTTCTAGCCCAGCAACCACCAGAATAGTCAATAACTCAGCATATTCTCTCATCAATTAGCCTTCCAATAAGCAAGTAGAACCTGCCCAGGCATCCGACGTTCACTATAACAGGTGAAGTAATTGAGGCCACTAACTAATGATTTACAATTGCTTTTTGAATCATATTTGTATCATTCGTTCAATCCTTTGTTTTACCTAATAATGTACCACTTTTATTTTTTTACTATAGTTTTAATAAATCTGGGTGTAGAATTTTGTAAGAAGTGTATGATGTAAGAGCCCTAAACTAAATTACTATGTTTTGAATTTTTAATAAAAATTTCTTTTATCAAAATTACCCTAATTAATTTTTTATATTTTTTATGGTTTTTTTTATTTTTCAGATTTTATTTTATTTTTACTTTATTTAACATATAGCCCGTTGGCCCGTTGCCCATTAAAACCTAACTTTCACCTCTTACATCTGACCCAAACCCACTCAAATCCGGCCCAACTTCACCCACTTTCCCTTAATATCAATCCAATACCACTCCACTTAAAATCCGCACTGATATCTCCACCCTCTAATTAAACCCACTCAGCCCTAACCCATCACATTCTAAGTCTAACCCAACCTGTTACTAACCCTAACCTTAAATTCTATTTAAATCCACACTTCTCTATTTTCTCTTTCATTCTTTTTAAATCTCTTCCGGCCTCCTTTGAACCGCGGCCCTCTCTTGATATTACTCGCTCCCGTACTGCTCTGTTTCCCGCACTCTCTCATGTTTTCCGACCTCCTCAGTCAACCACTATACAGATCTCATCTCTCTCACCGACATCTCTCTCTCCCCCCATCACACTCTTTCAAATCTCTCTCGGTATCTCTCTAAATCGTTCCACTAAACTCTCGCTCTCTTTCAATCTCTCATATGTCCCTCTCTTCTGTATCATCATCAGTTGAGCCAAGGCCCAAGACCACATAGCTGAATCCCACACACGAAGATGTCGACTGCCACCGCCTTCTTCATCACCGAAAACGATCACAAAAGAGGTAAGTTTTCTCTAATCCTTCATTTAAGTTAATGAGATTGATTTCTGAATTTAAAGTACTAATATGGATTATTGGTTAAACTTGAATTTATGGGAAATTTTGAAAAGTAATTGGGGTAACTGTTACAACTTGAGATGGAAATTTAGATTGTAATTATTTTCTTTGTATGCCTAAGTTGTTAATTAACTTGTGATTAATTAAGAATGGTTGGAGGTGGGTTACAATTTGTTTTGAATTAATTTTGTAAACAATCCGAAGTTGACCTATGAACAAATGTTGGGATATAGGAAGGTTACTATAGCAAATTCTATATGTTAAATTGATTACAATAGCAAGAACTCTTATTTAGAATCACTATAGCATGTTAAGTGACACTAGTAAATAGATATAGCATTGTAGCACATGCAACACATATTTCTGGCTTAGACAGTTACCGTTGTGGTTGTTTTAAGTATAAAATCATGAGCATGCTTCTCTATGATAATTGGGACATATAACATGCTCGCTAATTACGTTCAAGTATTTAGATTTTCTGACCTTAATATGTCAGCCATGTAACATGTTTTTAGCGTAATTATGTTGTATAATGGATAAATTATTAATTAAATAAGTTATGTAGCGTTCATATTAAGCTGATTTATTGTTAAAGGAATTCTTAATTGATTAACATAATGAATTGATTAAGCTTATTGTTAGTTATTTTTCATGTTAACTGAATTAAAATTGATCGCATACTTGTTAGTCTTTAGAAATCAAATATTAATATTGAACTATATTAAATTGGTGGTAAATTCTGCTAAACCTTCCTGAAGCATTGTATGTGTATCACTAAACATTATTGACTTACGAAATTACCAGAAACACCCCAGAGTTAGCGGAAAATGTTAATTTAACGGACTTTAACATTCTCCACTAACTCAGAAGGTGTTTCTTCTACTTTCATAATTTAAGGGTATTTAATGACACATACATGCAATACTTCAGGGAGTGTTAGCAGAGTTTATCCTTCAATTAGAGATGACTGAATGAAACAGAATGAATAAAATGCTTATTAAAATGAAAAAAATACACAAAAACATCCAGATTGATTTAACAAATTAAGGTAACAATTGTCATATATTGATGGATTACAGACAGATTAACATCACCTTCTAAAATGGATTTGGTGTTTTATTGATTGATTAACAGACAAAATGACTGAATCTAAGTTGGAAAATATGAATCATATGATCCTGACATGAATCTTATTGATATGGTAAGACATTGACATGCAAAGTTTAGCGTAGTTCATTATCACAGAGGATGCGAGAGCGACGAGGTCCACCACTACATCTGAGCATATGATCATCTGGCATTTATTACTTACGCCCAACGACCTGGGATCATGACTGTTTATCAATGTTTTGAGACAGACCGGAACATCCAAGTTACGCATTGTACCCTCAGACATGAACTTAATGTTAGACTAAAACTGAACAAAACTTGATACTATACATTGAATTTTTCACATTGATTGAAGTGCGTAAAATTGCTTATTCATTGATTGTCATGCAGACTTTATTGGGTTTTATTGATTGCTTAGAATATTCCTCCTATTAAATAGAATCCATAAAGTATTTTCTGCTTATTCATTTATTGGTTGTTTAGAATGATTAGCATGTTAAATAGAATTTATAAATGAACTGTTAAATAGAATATTTTAATGTTTAGGTAAATTTCGATCAGGAAAACCTATTGATCGAACACTTGGTGACAGATGTTTCTTTGAAATGTCTGTCAGATCCAGAAGGTGAGTACATCGAGGAGTACACTGAGGAGGACGGGTTTGTAGATCAAATTTCGCATAGCAGAATTTTACGGGAGAATAATCTCAACATGTGAGTTTTAATCTTTTACTTTAACCACAAACATTCAGATGCATGGAAATTAAGGACTTAATACTATACACTCATGCAAACATGCAGAAATTTTGTTTGTGAAGATTGAACCTCTGTCATTGTTATCTTTTCTTTCGAAATAAAAGATTGTAAAAGTTTTTTCTTTGATTAATATCAAATACCAATGTTTATCTTGTTGTGCTGCCTTGCTGTGCTATATCGCTTTCTTCCCTTATTTAAAAAATGTGTGTATATGTCCTTATGCATACATGAATGCAAGAAAAAAAGACAATCACTTGTCCAGGTTGTATCTGCATCTTATGCTCTTCTAAATTTTCTGGATCCATGTCGTTCCATGTATGGTTATATCTACATCAATGCATATCCGTATACTAATTTGTTTATTGCGACAGCTAGTTGACAAATAAAATTAGGTTGGAAGAAACTAAAAAAGAAAGATCTGTATATCTAAGGGAATTGATACACATGACTATTTTTGAGTTGATTGCTACAAAAAGATATATGTTGGGAAAATAAAGAAACAAGCATACTGTAAACAACCACCATGTCAAAGCATAAAGGAGAATAAGTAGTAGCTTAAGTTGACACATACCTGTCTCACACCAGCAGTATGAGCAGGACCATCTAATATGATCCCTAATACCTTCAACTTGATAGCACCGTTATCATCGGGAATTTCCCTAAGATTTATTCCAATTCCAGTCACATCATACCTTGACATTTTTGAGAACTTTCATCAGAGATGAAAGTATCATATGACATGAAACAAGAAACTGGAACTGTTTTAGTATATTGAGATGAAAAAGCAAAGATTAGCTAAAACTGCAACTGAAATTGAAAAAAGAACTGAAAAAGTAAAAGGAATAGAAAGAATTTATTAACCAGTTAGTGTAAATAACTATATGCTATAACCATTGATTGTGCAACTAACAGGATACTTGAAAACACTATGCACTGCAGGAGAAAATCTGCAAACTGGAAATTAAGTAATGACAACAAGCACTAACAAATTCTTTAAACCATTTTACTCCACTCATTAGAAGGGCCATTTCCTCAGTTATCTTAGTAGGTCTTATGAGGTTCTTTCTTTATGTCCTCAATCAATATCCATGCCTAGCTGCGCCTTCGATTGTAATCAATTAATTCATCATTGACACACTTGCACAAACCATCTCAACTAATTCTCCCATATTTTATTCCCAATAGAAGCGAACTCTAACTTGTAGCAGATGCACTAATTTCATCCTATCCTGAGCGTATTACCAGTCATTTGTGCCAGCATTCCATAAAAAGAGGATATTAGTCTCTCCTTTTGGTCAAAAAGGAAGTCAGAAAAAAATAAAAGCTAATAACATGAGTCCATCGAGAAGCCTTTGTAAGTTGGGAAAAATCCTTTCATTTGTACAGCTGATGCAGAAAGTAGGTTGTTCCCGCTTAACCACTGAAAGAAGAAACAAAAAAATCCATCCTTCCAATGGCAAAACAAAGTCGTTATCAATGGGGAGTATACATATACATTAATGCCGTCTAGTGCCCAACTTTTGTAAGGATAGTTGAGTTCAGAGGGCTGATCACCTAAAGCTGCTGGAATAGGAGACACCAAGTGCTCCATATGAACTGTTGCTTTAAAATGTGCTCGACGATAGCTCTCGTGAAGACTATATCTACCAAAAAGGTAAGGTTGCCTTCCTTTCTGGGGGTACAGTGCTTCATGTCACGTACCCTCGGCCACGTGTCATTTCGGACGGCTTCCTGAAAAGGATAAGCTGCCTCTAGCTTGTCCATCTTCAAAGATGTTCATATTAGAAGTTGATGTAGCACCATGCCATCAAGCCTATTATATGTACATGCTTATGGCTCAAATCCTATGTGGTAGCGCAGGAAATATCATGTTAACCAAAATTACCTATGCTGTCGGCACGGTTTTGTATTTAAAAAAATTTGAAATTTTTTTGGATTTTATTGTACACATCATGGATAATCACCACACCAATAATCAAGTGAATCCAACGTTATTTGACACTCGATCTACCAGTAGCAAATTCAACGATTTATATTTGGGGTTTTAGAATTTTAGAATGTGTACAACCCCGAAAAAAAATTTGAAATTTTTTTATGAAACCGTGAGCTGTCAACGCATGAAATTTTCTGCACAGAAAATTTCCAGCATAGCCCATATCCATAATTGTGTATGCGTGTGAATATGGATATCATATGACATAGAAAGACCTCGCATATACGCCTATGTGACACTTTCTCCTCCACATAGTGCATGGGGGACAAAAAATACACCCACATGTGATACATTGTACTATATGGTGGACAATATGTCACATGGGTATATATGAGAGAGATCTCTCATACGTCATATGATACCCATTATTCTCTATATATATAGTTGGATTACAAAACTTTCATTGATTTTCTAAGTGAAAGTGTAAAGCTCTAAACTAAAAAATTATGCATCCAAATCACAAATTTGTTCTATTGCATGTGACATAATCCATCTAAACCATCTACAAACAAATTTACAAATGATTTCGATTTATTTTATCCATGCATCAAGATGGTGATAAGTTAGTTAAGTTCAATAAAATTTTAAAACATTGATTTTATCGCCACTTGATGTTTTGATAAAATATATTCAAATCATTTGAAATTTTATTTTTAAATATTTTAGATGGGATTGATCACATACAACAAAAGCAACATGTGATTTGGGTCCATGATTTTTCTATTTGGGCCATTAAATGTTGGTTAAAATAAATGAAAATTTTGTAATTCGACTCTCTCTCTCTCTCTCTCTCACATACAAACGTACACACACGCTGTGTGTATGTATGTACATACATTACTTTACTTTAATGGATATTATGTTATTTGAAAAAATAATACAACCAACCAAGTCGTAATCTAAATGATTTGGGTTTATAGGAGTTTTTCATATTCAAATCAAGTCTCCAACCTTCGTAAAAAAGAAAGAAGGTAAATAACTCTTACTATGCCCTCATTCATGCATCAGAAAGTGGATGTAATCGTTGCAAGAGTCGCTTCTCTGGTCACCAAACCTTGGGAAAGGTTTAAAATCTTGGTTTTGAAATCGGTGATGACTAATGGATTGTGGTATTGGAATCGACTGTATTGAAACAATCTACCTATACACATTGGCATATTGTAAATATTGAACTTTAGGCCTCGGTGGTCTAATCTCATCCTAAGTATTCACAACAAGTGGAGCTTCACTTTCATCAACTACTTTATATATCCATGAATTATTGATATAATCAAAAATAGTGTAATCTCTTTCTCTAACTAGCTCCTTCAACAGGGATCAGCATAAAATAGTACTTACAGATCAATCAGCTTTGTTTCAATATACTTCATTCCTAGTCTTGATGTGTTAGCATCATATCACAACTGAAGTGGATCACCATCATATGAGTCACAATGAATCTTGAAGAGATTCTCCTAGTGCCGATAAAAAGCGATATGGTTCATGCTCTTACACAAAAACAGTCAAACAACGCTGATGTGTATTGGAATCAACAGATTTTCAAATCGTGATTGTAATTGATAAATGGAATTCTTTCAACTATTATATGAAGACAAATTTTCAAGTTTTGGCACTTCAAACTCCTAACCTCCTCTTGTATTGGTTATTATTAATTAATATTGATGATATCAACTGGTTTCAAATAGATTAGTTTGGCATGCTTGAAATCCGATATATAACAAACGATGCATATTGGTCTCAACCGGTTTTCCAAACTACGGTCATGAGAAAGCAGCAAGATCTGGAGTTTTTGTCCTGTAATTTTATTGTGGCTAATAGCTCATGCAATGTAGCTAGGAAGAAACCTAGTTGAAGTGCAACAATCAGGTAAAAGAGGTGTAAAAAATAAATATACAGAAGGAATGAACCTGTTTTTACCCATATAAAAATCAAACAATTCTGAGTGTCCTTTATCACCCAGTGGTGTGATTACTTCATGGACAACTTAGCAATGATCGTTTATCTACTCCAACTTCATCGAATTTACAGCTGTATTACTTGCATGTAAATCTCTTTCTCCCAAATGTTTGTGTTAATGGAAAAATACTAAATAGCATATATCGCCTTCTTAGTTTTAAGATTATCAGCACCTCAGGTTAAGGAATCAAGGTAGAAATATACAAAAGCATGCAACACCTACTAAGATGACTCGGCAACACTAAAAATATTCCTCTTAAAACAGCTTCCAAGCGAATTATCCTTTTAACTGCCCTGTTGAGATGTCTTTGATGCGGGTCTGGTAGCAACTCGTCGGGGCCGTAGCAATGAATCTGCCTTGAATCCCAGCCACCTGATCTAGGGAAGGACTCAGCCGCCTGCCTTGAATCCCATTCGCCTAATTGAGGGGAGGAATCAGCCGCCTGCCTTGAATCCCAGCCGCCTGATCAAGGGAAGGACTCAGCTGCCTGACTTGAATCCCATCCGCCTTATCGAGGGGAGGACTCAGCCGCCTGACTTGAGTCTCAGCCGCCTAATTGAGGGAAGTACCGATGACCAATCACATGCGAGTCGCGTGCGTTTGGAGTTGACTATATAACATCGCGTGGAGGGAATTGGGAGTGTGTGTAGTGTTGCTCTCAGCTGTCGATGGGGCAGACCAAGGGGGTCATCGTCCCCAATTCGGTAATCCCCAGTCTTCTCCACCAATGTTCGGGGCCCCCACTCTAGCTCAAACTGCCTTCGAACCATCGCCTTCCGTTGCACCCATCCACCATGCCTTTAGCGCCCAGGATGCTCGCTCCAAACCCAAAATCCTTCGTCAGCAACCCATTCCACTTCCTCGAGATAGAGATGTGTCGCCCCAAAGAGAGTTTGGAGACGAAGGGGGGTAAATCAAAGAGACGCCTCGAGTAGGCCTTCCTGAAAGACCACAGGGCAGATATGACTCCGGATTTTCTTTCCAAAGGAATCCATAGATAGACATTCCCACCTTCTCCGATGATGAGGCATGCTGGGGTGGTTGTATCGGATAGAGCACCATTTCGACATCCAACAGATCGCAGAGTGTGACAAAATCACCTTCAGCGAGTATTACTTGAGGGAGAAGGTACTGTTGTGGTGGAGACGAACTGAAGGAAGAGGACTTTGTAAGGACCCTGGCTATGGGAAAAACACTAGAAGGGGAGTTGAATAGTGTTTATGCAATTTAAAAAGATAGTTACACCAAATTAAATTCCTAACCAATAATTAATGCGGAATAAAAGTAAACCCCAAAATGAAACAATGCAAACGCAAGGATGTTTTAAGGGTTCGGATTTCCCAAGTCACTTCCCTACTTGTTCCAGGTAATCATACGTCTCTTCCACCCAGATATCACCGGATACTCAAGTTAGAACCCTAACTTGAGGTTTCTTTAAAACCCCACTTATAGCAACCCTACAAGTGAAATCGAAATACACTCGATGTCCTTGACTCCCACAACTTGAGAGCAAGCAAAGCACTCTCACAACCCGAGAGTAAATCAAATAACGAAAGTTATGAAATATGAAATTAAACAACACTTACAATCACATATGCCTTGAAATAGAACTTGAAGGAGGGGTGTGTCGTGTGTTGAATAACTCTCTTGAAAGAGAGGAAAGCCCTTTCTCTTGACTGCACCAAATGCCTAAAAGATTTCTCTTTGGTTCTAGGTTGGAGAGCAAGAGATGAAAGATAGGAATTCTAGGGCTTTTGGATTTTGAGAGCTTTGATCTTTAACAAATGAAAGCTTGAATGTTTGAGCAAAAGATAATCAAATGAGTCAACCTCTCAATGAAACAGTAGAGGCTTCTTTTATAGTTTTCTCAAACCCTTTAAACAGAATCCCCAAAAATCCCTTTGAAATCCGTGAAGAAAAACTCGACAGATAGAATCTGCACCCGCGACAGTCGACTGTTAAACAACTCACAGTCGACTGCTGCACTGTAACAGAGGGTATGTGAGAATTCATAACGGTAACTTACCACATGGACAGTCGACTAGTAAGGAGTAGACAGTCGACTGTTAAACCAACAGGCAACTGTAAATCCTTAAACAGGCGATTGGCCGAAATGAGGGTAAATCAAGAAGGTCCTAGAAAAGTCTGAGAATACAGGACAGGCGACTGATGAAGAGAAGACAGTCGACTGTAAATCCAACAAGCGACTGTAATTCCTTCTACAAACTACTGTCACAAACCCTGACATTTTCCAGAGAATTGAGTCTTCAAAGAGGCTCAAAAACAGACGACTGTTGACGCATTGACAGTCGACTGTGCCAGTTGGACAGACGACTGTAAATACAACATTAGTCGACTGGCCTGATCAAAACTGAGAAATTGTTTTGGGCTGAAGACAGACAGGCGACTGAGTAACAAACAGCAGTCGACTGTCACTAAGACAGACGCCTGTGAAATGCACAGCAGTCGCCTGATAGAGTTAAAGCTAAGAAGCCCAAAAACTAGACTGATGAAGTTTGTGCATAACAGGCGACTGTAGAACAAAACATAGTCGACTGTTTTGAGATATGCGACTGTAAATCGTTCAGTAGTCGACTGTTGAAATCATTACATGCACATTCTTGATAGAAATGAATTTGAGTCTAAAGAAAGTTGATCTAATGATTTCCTAAGACTGAAATGAAGATGTGTGTGTGCTCCAACATAGTTCTACTTCTAAGCTACATCCTAGAAGAGAAACAAGAAGATTACATTTGAAGGACTCTCTCTTCTATCCAACACATTAGCTTGAAGTCTTCAAGGAGCTTCAAACACCATCTTTGATCATCCAATTCACTTCCTTTGCTTTCAATGATCTTTGAGTGTCATCCATTGTTAATTGATCTTCATGATATGCGTAGGCAATCGATTAACTGCAAATAGGGGATTAGTCACACGTATTTATGTTTACTCATCATTAACACCAAGTAGGGAGAAGTCCAATACTCAACATTCTCCCCCTTTTTGATGATGACAAACAAATATAAACAAAAAGATAAATAATTGTGCTTAAAGAAAACTTACTCCCCCTACATAGATGCCAATCAAGTTAGTCAATAAATATTAGGGCATCTATAGATCAAATGAAACAAATAAGTAAGATAAGCATGAATGGAATGATATGCTTGAATTCATGAAATCTAGGATTTTAGGATCCACATTCATTGTATTTTACTCCCCTTGAATCTAAGGCAACTTCAATCTTAGATTCAAGTTAGTTTTGAATTAGAATTTACTTAGCACATAATTATGATATGGTTATTTCTCTCCACCTATGGCATTATCCAAAAGGTGGGAGTAGAATAACAACAATAGTGCTAAATAAGTACCAAAACAATTACAAGAGTCTAACGATATACAAATCAAAAACTCATAAAACACATTATAAACTAGCTGGTCAAAGGAATGAAAGTCCAATATCAATATTATGAGTCACCAAAAAAAGTCTCAAATCACATCATAAAAAATTGATATCGCATACAAAGAGACAAGTTCACAAAATTCACACATATATGATAGACAATGATACAATGTGTGAAACAGAATGAAGAAACTGCATTTTCATATAAAAATATGGTCAAAGTTACACGGGCACAAAATACATCCAATTTACCAATGTACATCACACACAAAGTGATCAAAATACATATATCATCCATATAATATCAGGATACATAATTACATCATCCAGACAAAAGCACTCAAACACTCAACCCTAACAAAAAGTCTAAGTCTAAGGGTGAGTGTCCCTGGAGCAGCAACATCAGCATCAGTCGATGTGGATGACCGATGTGACTGAGGGGCGACCAGATTGACGGAACATCAGTCTGGTGGAGCGACGGGTAGGGTATGCACAAGCCTTCCTCTTGGATGACGACGCATCCGCAGCAGAAGACTCACCATGAATATGGACACTGGGCTGGACAGCAATAAACGGAGGCACGAAGCATGGAGGAGGAGGGACAACAGCTGACTTGGGAGACTCCTCCGAAGGTGGAAACATGCCCTGAAGAGCGGCCGGAATGGGAATGCCGTGAAAAGGAAAGACTTGTACTGAAGCTCAAGGAGTAGCGAGATCTTATGATCCAAGTCGGATACACTCGTTTCGATCAAGGAAACACGGTCACACGGCCTACCGAGGAGGAAATCCTCGAGAGGAACAGACGGTGGAGTAGAGGGTGTTGGTCAGCTGGCGGAGAGGAGGGTTCAGCGACATTTGCTGAGGGAAAATGGTCACCAACCGAGATATCCAAGAACTCATCTGACGTCGGAGGAATGACAGGTTCCATGAAGTACAAATGATAGAAGCTAGGTTAGGCAAGAGTCGATAAACGAAAGAAGACGATACCTAAGACTGGACGATCAACGGACGAGAGTCAATCGAGCAAACAATCGAAGGAGAGAGGCTTCGACTTGGCTCGAGATCGACGGAGGAGAGATCGACAGCGGATTTCAAAAGGGGAAGACGTGGGTGTTTTCAGTTGGATGAGAGAGAAAACGAGTGAACGAATCGACGTCTCTCGTAGATATAACGAGGGGTCAAGAGAATCTGGGCTGTTGGATCGAGAAATCGACAGCTCAGATCAAATAAACGAACCGTCACAACAGTTGACAGTCGACTGATGAACTATCGTCAGTCGACTGGTTCAAAGGATAAAAATGGATTAGGTTGACAGACAGTCGACTGTTGGGTAAAAACACAGTCGCCTGTCAAAGAGACAGTCGGCTGTATATTACGTATCAGTCGACTGACTGAGAATCAAAGATTTGATGACATAAAAACAGAGACCACTGAAGATATG
Source organism: Scilla litardierei (assembly GCA_030789695.1). Taxonomy (NCBI): domain Eukaryota; kingdom Viridiplantae; phylum Streptophyta; class Magnoliopsida; order Asparagales; family Asparagaceae; genus Scilla; species Scilla litardierei. The sequence continues at coordinate 1,962,366 of CM061134.1, read as the reverse complement.
GACAGGCGCCTGATGACCAAACTACAGTCACTTGTTGATCAGACAGTCGACTGTAAAGTCGTCATCAGTCACCTGGGCGAAAGATACATTCTGTTGTATGAGAAAAATAGAGGCAGTCGACTGTCGAAGGAAAGACAGTCGTCTGACCTGGTCCAAAAATGCACAGTGAGGTTAAAATCCAGAGGATAGATACAACTCCCCCTAGGACCTATACTCTAACATAAATCTCATCAAGAAATCAATATCAAGATATAATCGTTTAAACACATAAATCTCTTAACACAATCCAAAAACTCACGAAATCAACAAAATCTCATAACATCTCTTAAAGCAAATATATGAGAAACATTCTATCAAAAGAAATAAGTACAATGATGATATGAGTCCAAATATGTTATAACATGAAGGTCGAACTCCTAAATTTCAGATTCACTCATAATCCCTAATTCTCCACGCAACCTCACAAAAGAATCTTCTTTAAGGGGTTTAGTGAAGATGTCGGCGATTTGTTTTTGGGTTTCAATGTTCTCTAAGATGATGTCCTTCTTAGCTACATGATCATTGATAAAATGGTGTCGCACATCTATGTGTTTGGTACGGGAGTGATGTACCGGATTCTTGGAAAGACATAACACTTTAGTTATCAACCATGATGGACAAGTATTACAATTGACACCATAGTCCGTAAGAGTGTCTCATCTAAAGAACTTGTGCACAAGCAAAACCCGCGGTAATATATTCCGCTTCAGTCGTGGACAATGATACCGAGTTCTGTTTCTTGGAGAATATAGAAACTATGGAATTTCCTAGAAAATGGCAAGTGCCACTAGTACTCTTCATATTAGATTTGCATCCGGCAAAGTCGGCATCACTATAAGAGATTAACTCATATGTGCTAGATTTAGGGTAAAGTAACCCATAATCTAGTGAATGATTGAGGTAACGAAAAATTCGTTTGACCGCAATCAAGTGTGACTCCTTAGGTCTAGCTTGATATTTAGCACAAAAGCATGCGGAAAACATAATATCGGGCCTACTAGCAGTTAAATAGAGTAAGCTTCCGATCATACCTCGATATAGACGAACGTCTACATCTTTTCCGTTCTCATCCTTGTGTAGATGGGTCGTCGTACTCATGGGAGTCTGTTTGCTTGAAAACGATTCCATCCCGAATCGCTTGATAAGCTCCCATGTGTACTTGGTTTGATGAATGAAAGTCTCATCCTCCATTTGCCGAATTTGCAGTCCAAGGAAATAGTCGAGCTCACCCATATGGCTCATCTCGAATTCATCCTTCATGGACTTAGAAAATTCTTGACAAAGATTAAAGTTAGTAGAACCAAATATAATATCGTCTACATAAACTTGAATTAAAAGGATGTCACTTTCATAATCCTTAATAAAAAGTGTTGAATCAACTTCACCCATTTTAAAACCTAAATCCAAAAGAAAGGTTTTGAGTCGATCATACCAAGCTCTAGGAGCTTGTCTCAACCCATACAACGCTTTCTTAAGTTTGAAAACATGGTTTGGAAATTTTACATGTATGAAACCGGGTGGTTGAGAAACATAAACTTTTTCATTAACAATACCATTTAAAATGCACTTTTAACATACATTTGAAACAATTTGAAATTCTTATAAGATGCAAAAGATAAAAGCATTCTAATGGCTTCTAATCTAGCTACAGAGGCAAAAAAAATTTCGAAGTCGATACCTTCTTACCGGTAGCCTTGCGCTACTAACCTTGCTTTGTTCCTTGTGATGACCTCGTTCTCATCGGTCTTATTCTTGAAGATCCACTTGGTCCCAATCACTTGGTGACCACTTGAAAGAGGAACGAGCTCCCAAACTTCATTTCTCTCGAATTGCACGAGTTCTTCTTCCATTGCCACTATCCAAGAGTTATCCTCACATGCTTCTTGGATGTTCTTTGGCTCAATGGTAGAGAGGAATGCGCAATGAGAGAATTCTTCAATTCTAGATCTCGTTCAAACACCAACACCAATATCTCCAATAATTTGGTCATGAGGGTGGTTGCGAACGGTTGGGTAAGCTTTGGGAATCCTTGCATCACTTGGAACATCTTCAACAATCTCATTAGTAGTGCTAGTCTCAAGAATAGAATCATTAATCTTGACATTACTAAGAGAATCACATATAGCATCTACATTATCATCAATAACATGAAGAAAATCAAAATCTTCATAAAATGATACGTGTAGTGATTCCTCGATCGTTGAAGAAGTTTTGTTGTATATTCGGTAGGCTTTGCTACGTGTGGAATATCCAACAAAAATTCCTTCATCGGATCTTGGCTCAAATTTATCTAAGTTACCAAAGATGTTCTTGATAAATCATTTTGAACCAAAAACTCGAAAATATTTAACTTGTGGCTTTTGTCATAAAAGACTCATTCTCAAATTCTCCTTCATGATCACTATGAATAGTGATAATGGTGGATCCTAAGAAATTTTGAATCTTCTTTGCAAATATGGTAAACTCTTCAAAGGCTTCATTATTGTTAGTTAAGAATGAGACCCAAGTAAATCTAGAGAAGTCGTCAACGACAACTAATTCATAATGAGCATTACCTAAAGAAGCGGTTATAGTTGGCCCAAACAAATCTAGATGAAGTAATTCTAGGGGCCTCTTAGAAGTTATGCCTTCTTTAAGCTTGAAAGATGATTTACTAAGTTTATCTCTTTAACATGAATCACAAAAGTTTTTCTTACTAACAGCAATTTTTGGAAAACCTTTGACAAGATCATACTTAGCTAACTTATATAAGTGCTTGAAATGAACATGACCAAAACGGCGATGCCATAATAGTTGTCCATTTGTATTGGCAACTAAGCAATATTCTACGGTTTTTGACAAGCTCAAATAATAAATATTCTTACGCCTAATACCGGTAAACAAAACATGTGAATCAAAATCAATAATTTCACACATACGTTCTCCAAAGTTAACCTTGGAACCTTTGTCACAAAGTTGACTAATGGAGATAAGGTTATGACATAAACCACTAACTAAATACACATTAGTAATGAGAGGTTTGGAAGGATTACCGACTTTACCTACTCCAATGATGGTTCCCTTTTGATTACCTCCAAAAGTGACCGTTGGACCATCCTTGATGCTAATTACTTCGGAGAGTAGTGAGAGATCTCCCGGCATGTGTTTGGAGCAACCACTGTCGAGTATCCATCCTTTCTTTTTAGAGCCAATATGACGTTTATTGCTCTCTTTCTTCTTCTTGGATACCTACATGATATACCATAAGCTTATGGTATTCAATTTTTGTTGGGTCCAAGAGGATTAACCCATTAGAAACCAAGTCCAAGTGGACTTCCGCTTCCCAACATAATTACCACTATTAAAATATCATGAAAATAGGAATCAACATAGGCATGCCTATCATTTAAGCTGGTGTTCTTAGGACTCCAAATAGTGTATGTTTTGGGAGTCCTTTTCCTAGTTACATGCACAATAGATTGATTTCTATGAGGTGTGTGCATCCTAGGAACATAAGTTATAGCATAAAAATGAGGAGGATGATATGCATTAGCCATATGTGGGTTGTATGCATGCTTAGGAACATGCAAGTTGTATGAACCATATGGAGCATGCATGACATGTGGAGGGTGAGCATACATGTAGGAATGAACGCATGAGCATATGAGTGTGTAGGAGCACGTATATGAGTATTTCTCATGTGTGGATTTGCATGTGTCCGTGAGTGTGGAGCATAGAAAGTGTCAGGAGTATTCACTTGTGATGTAGGAGATTTCCTACGTGGATGAAGGTTGGTGTACATGTAAGTATGACCTCTCTTTTGGTTTTCACCCGTAATGGGTTTCTTACCAAAAGAAAGAGATTGTGAAGTGGTGACTTTCTTGGTAGATTTGCTACCTATAGTGTCTTTGACACCACTTGTGGATGCACCGGAGGAAGGCCTCACAAAGTCTATAGTGATACCACTATAGGAGGTGCGAGCATTGGATGCATTCGCTTCCACAAAACCAAGACAAACACGATGTGTGGCCGGATATTGGTTTGCTAGCAAATCGTCCAATTGTCCTTTCCCCTTATTAAATCTCATAATACGGGAGGACATGAGCTCATATTTCTCCTTAAGAGAAGAAATGTTGGTATCCAAGGTGGACACCCGTGCTTTGAGCTCGTGCACGTGGGTTTTAAGAGAATCATTCTCTAAACCCAATTATGTGTTTTGTGAAGCTAGATCACTATTATCCTTAGAATAAGTTTGATCTAGTTGAGATTTGAGGGTATTCACCTCATTTCTCAAAGTGACATTTTGAGAAGCCAAGTTTGCTTTCTCAAGAGTTAGTGTATCAACAATGGTGTCATTGTTGATAATGCATGGAATGGATGGCTTGCTAACATTCACTTTCTTTAAACTAGTATATCTAAGCATTAAAGATTGATACTTAGCAAATAGTTCTTCATTAGCAATACGCAATTCATCCATAGTTACCTCGGATTCATCGTTGTCGGAATCACTTTCCTCTGAGAGTGAATCTTCCCGGGCCATAAAGCACATGTGGGCACTTTCACCCTTCTCATCATCAGAATCGCTTGATGAGTCTCCACTTGAGTCATCGAATGTACCGACTAGTCCTTTCTTCTTATCTTTCTTATTCTTGTCGGACTTGTGGTACTTCGGAGCCTTCCATTTCTCTTTGTTTCGTAGCATTGGGCAATCCTTCTTGATGTGCCCTGGCTTATTATACTTAAAGCAAAGAGAGGAAGTGTTATTAGTAGACTCAAATCTATTCTTAGAGGGAAATTTACCTTTGCGAAAGAAGCGTTGAAACTTCTTCGTCATTTGAGCCATCTCCTCCAAGTCCATCTTTTTTCTGATTCTTCACTATCGGAGGATGAAGAATTAGCCTTGAATGCTAAACTTTTCTTCTTGGCCTCCGAAAGGTTCATCATAGCTCGAATCTTCAATCAGTTCTCCCGTCTTACTTCGTAAACATGAGAGTGCCGATGAGAATCATGATATTGTAATTCTTCATGTCGTTGACCTCCTCAATAGCGGTAGCTCTTCGTTCCCATTTGGAGGTCATCCACATTATGATCTTTCTCACCTTCTCTGGTTGGGTGTTGCCTAAGCGCTTCCAGTTCATTGGTGATGTCGGTAAAACGTGCGTACATCGTTGCTATGCTTTCATTTTCTTGCATATGAAACATATCGAAATTTTGCACGGCAACATATAGTTTAGAGAGTTTTACCTTGTTCGTTCCCTCATGGGTAACGACGAGATGGTTCCAAATTTGATATGCACTCTTACATGTGCATATCTTGTTGAACACATCCGGGTCCAACGCACAATGAAGAGCGTTCATTGCCTTTGTGTTGTTGACTTCGGCGGACTTCTCACAGGGCGTCCATTTGTCGAAATACTCTTCGGTGGGCTCGACGTATTTCTTGTGGAGTGTACTCCAAAGGGAAGCACTCCTTAGAAACGTCTCCATCCGGCATTTCCAATAGCCGAAGTTCATGACATTGAAACGCGGAGGACGCACCGTTGATTGACCTTCGAATACTGTAGACGCTCCATCATGATCGTGATTGTTGTACGAAGCCGGTGGCAGAACGTTGTTATTGTTGGAAGCCATAGCTTTAAACTTGAGCTCTGATACCCAATTGTAAAGACCATGTCTATGGAGAAAACACTAGAAGGGGGGGTTGAATAGTGTTTATGCAATTTAAAAAGATAGTTACACCAAATTAAATTCATAACCAACAATTAATGCAGAATAAAAGTAAACCCCAAAATGAAACAATGCAAACGCAAGGATGTTTCAAGTGTTCGGATTACCTAAGTCATTTCCCGACTAGTTCCCGGTAATTCTACGTCCCTTCCACCCAGATACCACCGGATACTCAAGTTAGAACCCTAACTTGAGGTTTCCTTAAAAACCCACTTGTAACAACCCTACAAGTGAAAACGAAATACACTCGATGTCCTTGACTCCCACAACTTGGGAGCAAGCAAAGCACTCTCACAACCCGAGAGTAAATCAAATAACGAAAGTTATGAAATATGAAATTAAATAACACTTACAATCACCTATTACTTGAAGTAGAACTTAAAGGAGAAGTGTGTTGTGTGTTGGATGACTCTCTTGGAAGAGAGGAAAGCCCTTTCTCTTGACTGAACCAAATGCCTAGAAGAATTCTCTTTGGTTCTAGGTTGGAGAGCAAGAGATGAAAAATAGGAATTCTAGGGCTTTTGGATTTTGAGAGCTTTGATCTTTAACAAATGAAATCTTGAATGTTTGAGCAAAAGATAATCAAATGAGTCAACCTCTCAATGGAACGGTAGAGGCTTCTTTTATAGTTTTCTCAAACCCTTCAAACAGAATCCCCAAAACCCCCTTTGAAATCCGTGAAGAAAAACTCAACGGATAGAATCTGCACCCGCGACAGTCGACTGTTGAACAACTCACAGTTGACTGATGCATTGTGACAGAGGGTATGTGAGAATTCATAACGGTAACTTACCACGTGGACAGTCGACTGGTAAGGAGTAGACAGTCGACTGTTAAACCAACAGGCGACTGTAAATCCTTAAACAGGCAACTGGTCGAAATGAGGGTAAATCAAGGTCCTAGGAAAGTCTGGGAATACAGGACAGTCGACTGATGAAGAGAAGAAAGTCGACTGTAAATCCAACAGGCGACTGTAATTCCTTCTACAGACGACTGTCACAAACCCTGACATTTTTCAGAGAGTTGAGTCTTCAAAGAGGCTCAAAGACAGACGACTGTTGACGCATTACAGTCGACTGTGCCAGTTGGACAGTCGACTGTAAATACAACATTCGTCGACTGGCCTGATCAAAACTGAGAAATTGGTTTGGGCTGAAGATAGACAGGCGACTGAGTAACAAACAGCAGTCGACTGTCACTAGGACATGTGCCTGTGAAATGCACAGCAGTCGCCTGATAGAGGTAAAGCTAAGAAGCCCAAAAACTAGACGGATTAAGTTTGTGCATAACAGGCGACTGTAGAACAAAACACAGTCGACTGTTTTGAGACAGGCGACTGTTAATCGTTTAGCAGTCGACTGTTGAAACCATGACATGCACATTCTTGATAGAAATGAATTTGAGTCTAAGGAAAGTTGATCTAATGATTTCCTAAGACTGAAATGAAGATGTGTGTGTGCTCCAACATAGTTCTACTTTTAAGCTACATACAAAAAGAGAAACAAGAAGATTACAATTGAAGGACTCTCTCTTCTATCCAATGCATGAGCTTGAAGTCTTCTAGGAGCTTCAAACACCATCTTTGATCATCTAATCCACTTCATTTGCTTTCAATGATCTTTGAGTGTCATCCATTGCTATTGATCTTCATGATATGCTTAGGCAATGGATTAACTGCAAATAGAGTATTAGTCACAAGTATTTATGTTTACTCAGCATTAACACCAAGTAGGGAGAAGTCCAATATTCAACAGACTTGGCCTGATCGACTGGGCAGAGTTTAAGAGAAAATTATCCCCGAGTATGGTCCGAATGAGCTTGACAATCCCCAAGCAGCTCTCTCCAATCTCAATCAAACAACCAATATGGCTAAATACTACAAAAACTTCATCCAGATCGGTCATCTAATCAAGCGGATTGATGAAGAAGACCTCGTCAGTTTATTCTGTCGGGATTGAAGCCAGAAATTCGATTGGAGGTGAAGATCGTCAAACCACCCAATGTTGTCACTGCATTTTGATTGGCTTGCGCTCGAGATGAGATCATTCAAGTTCAACGACGGGGTTCGTTTCCAAGACCACCCTTTTCCAAAACATCTGCTATAAATCCATCCAAACCCAATACTTAAAGCACTGAAACTGGCCAAGGATAAGCAATTAGAAAATTTACCCCCACTCAAATTCAGGAACGAATGGAGAAATGACGGTGTTTCCATTGCGACGAACACTATGTCCGCGGGCATAATTGTCATGGCCGCAACAAGCAGTGACGGATTCAGGAATTAAATTCAGAGGGCACAATTGTTTTACCTGAAATAATTTTTGTTTATTTTATTTATTGCAAAATTGTAGCAAAAATGAAAAATTACATAGACTCAAATGCATACTTAGACAAGATAGTCGAAGCGACTTACCAATTACAATTGCACTCGACGAGGTCTCATGCTTTGAAAACGTAAGTAATTCAAAATTGACGAATCTCTTCTACTTAATACTATTCATGTATTAGATATTTCAACAATATTAAAATTTTCAATAGTATCAAAAGCATAGATAATCCAAAAAATTGATAAATCTCTCCTAAGTAATCCAAAAAAATTTAATGAATCTATCCTAATTAGAACCTAAAATTTTTTCCAAATTAAAGAATCAACAACATTCATAATTAGATGGTTCAAAAGACTAACTTTTTGCCAAACGAGATCCATTCGAGTCTCGACGTCGATCAAAACGGAGCCTCTTGAGGAAGAGAGGGAGCATAGAAAAACTTCTGCTAAAAAAAGCATAATTAATCCAAAAAAACTTTTAATAGAACCTAGAATTTTCTCTTATTTAGAGAATCAACAAGCAAAATACAAAATTACATTAATTAGAGATTTCAAAAACTTAACCTTTCCCCAAACAAGATCCTCTCGAGTCTGCTAGATTGTAAACAAAATTTTTAGAGGGTTAAAAATATATGCAACTGAACTGAGCGTGGAAAAGTTAGAGAACGAGAGCCGCACAAATTTACAGAAAACCCTAACGCTTTATATGAAAGGCACGTTTTTTCTGGGGGACAAAATAATGGACGTTGACCTGCCCCCTGGGAAATAACGCAAATTAAACGACAGACGTCACAGACCTAAAACTGAAAAAGGGCATCCTATTGTATTGGCTGCCCCTGCAGAAAAAAGACAAACTTTTGCTACAGGCGACGCAGCAAGGATCGAACGCGGGCTGCTACGTTGATCTCGTAGAATCATTCCACCAAGCTAAGTTCCATGCAGTGTTTGGTCTCTTACAATATGTATAAATAACAATTCTTTCATCATAATTTTTTTAAAATATCAATAGGCTCTACACGAACGAGGAATCGAAATTGGGTTGTTTGCAAGGGCTTCATCAATCTTACCACTAGGCCAAGCGGAAAATGTGGCTATGTCTCCTACATTGCATATAAATACTTATTATAACATGATAATTTGTTTAAAATGGATATAAAAGTAGGTTCATCCTCAATTTTCAGGGGGGGCACGTGCGCCACTGGCCCCTACATAAATCCGTTCCTGGCAACAAGAGCATGCTCCTAATCGAAGGGGATTGGTCAGATGACGAGGATGCAAGTGAAGATGCTGAAAGGGTAGTCAATGTAGGTGAGCAAACCATGAAGGTGGGCCCAACTGACGTCGCAATCCCTGAAATATCCCTCAATACGATCCACGGCTGCCACTCCCCTAGTACCATCAAGCTTATAGGAACCATCCATACGTTAACCATTTGTGCATTGCTAGATATAGGGTCTACGCACAACTTCATCGATCAGCAAGTGACTCGGAGAGCAGGCCTCTCAGTCCTTTCGGTGGAGAGCTTTGAGGTTACTATTGTTGGTGCTGGGACGACAAGTTAAAATGTTTGGGGGTTAGCCACCAAGTGCCTTTCCTCAGCCAAGGCGAGCTTCTACTGACCGCTACATATTATCGATGGGAGGAGGTCAGGTCATACTAGGTGTTCAATGGATGAGCGCCTACTTTACAGTGGGCTTCGACTTTAAAACTAAAACCGTGAAGTTGTTGAAGGACCAATACACTATAAAATTGCAGGGACTTCCGTCTTTTGAGCTTCACATATTCGATCATGAAAAAATGGGTCGATCTCTATCTCGGTTCTCCTTTAATTACCCTTTACACATCACCTTGCAGCATGGAGAGAGTAAGATCAAAAACAGCATTCCGAAAGAGATGAATGAGCTCCTTAACAAATATGCATTAGTTTTCTCCGAGCCTACATCCCCGCCACCTTCGAGAAGCTGTGATCACCGGATTCCATTGCTCCCGGGATCCAAACCCGATAGCTTGGGGCCCTACAGATAGCCAAGGCATTTAAAGAATGAGCTTGAACAGACTATTGCGGAGATGTTGAGGACAGGAATTATACGACCAAGCGTTAGCTCATTTGCTTCACCGGTGGTTATGGTAAAGAAGCACGACGCACATGGAGAATGTGTATCAACTATTGCGGGTTGAATCAGGTGACCGTCAAAGACAAATACTACATCCCACTTATTAACGATCTATTAGACGAGCTGAACGGAGCAACCATCTTCTCCAAGTTGGACCTTCGCAGCGACTACCATCAGGTGCGAGTGGTGCCGAAGGACGTGCATAAGACCGTCATCCGAACGCACGAGGGCCACTACGAATATCTCGTCATGCCCTTTGGCATGACGAATGCTCCGGTCACCTTCCAAGCCTTGATGAATGACTTGTTCCGACGTTATCTCAGAAGGTCCATTTTCGTCTTCTTCGACGACATCCTCATCTACAGTAAATGCCGAGAGGAGCACCTTCGGCATTTGGAGAGTGCTCCAAATCCTACATGCTAATCAGTTGGTAGCTAAGAAAAAGAAGTGTTCCTTTGGCATAGAGCGAGTGGAATATTGAGGCGACATTGTCTCAGTGGAAGGCGTTGGATTTCAACAAAATCAAAGCCATCTTGGAATGGCCAGTGCCTAAATTGGTGAAGGCGTTGTGTGGGTTCCTTGGGTTATATAGGTATTATCGTAAGTTCATCCAAGATTATGGCCATATCGCTACTCCTTTACGGCCCTCACGAAGAAGAACGCCTTTCAGTGGGGACACAATGGCTCAAGGAGCCTTCAAGAAGTTGAAAGAGGCGTTATCAAACCCCATCAATACTGCGGCTGCCGGACGTTTCTCAAGAGTTCACCATCGAAAGCGACGCAAGAGAAATGGGAATAGGGGATGTTCTCTTGCAGTCCGGGCACCTAATCAAATACTACATCAGCACATTGAAAGGAAGACAACTGCGCTTGTCAATGTACGAGCACGAGATGTTGGCAATAGTACATGCGGTACAAAAGTAGAGACAATACCTCTTGAGACGAAAATTCGTCATCAAAACAGATCACAAGCCATTTAAACATTTGCTCGATCAAAGAGTTCATACGAACGCGCAACATTGGTGGTTGGTAAAGCTCCACCAATATCAGTACCGAGTAGGGTTCAAGGGGCAGGACAACCGAGCTCATGATAGCCTCTCAAGGCAGCATGAGCAATGCGCACTCCTCAAAGTAGTGGCGATTCAGACGGAATGAATCAACGATGTACGGGAGATGGTCCGCAATGACCCTACTTCCAACAGCTGAGAACCAATCTAAATGAAAGCCAACTGAATTCAGAGAAATAAAAAGTAATCGATAACTTGTTTTATTACAAAAAACGATTGATGATCTCTCCAATATCGACGGCCCTGAAGAACAAATTCCTCACCGAGCATCACAATGTGCCAGCTGCAGGACACTCCAACTTCCATAAATCCTACAACCACTTAAAGGTATCTTTACATTGGCTTGAGATGAAGTCGAAATTGAAGAAATACATCAAAAAGTGCGAGGTCTATCAACAAAACAAATACATCCATCAATTCCCTGCGGTCCTCCTTCAGCCAACTCAAATCCCTGAGCAAATTTAGGAAGAAGTTAGAATCGATTTCATAAAATGCATGTCCAGCAGCTAAGGGAAGATAGTCATCATTGTCGTCATGGACCGCCTGAGTAAATATTCCCACTTCGTGTCGCTGAATCACTTGTATACCACGAAGGAGGTGGCCCATCTTTTTGCACAGAATATCTTTAAGCTATACGGCATCCCAAAGACAATCTCTTTGACAAAGACCTCGTCTTCATCAGCCAGTTTTTGACAGTGCTTATGGTTCTGCATGGAACTCAATTTCTCATCAGCACGGTCTTCCATCCACAGACCGACAAGCAAACCGAAGTGGTCAATCGAAGAATAAAGACATACATTTGTTGCTTCTGCTCTCATTTACCTAAGGAATGGTAAAATTGGCTCCATTGGGCTTAGTATTGGTTCAACACAAATTGGCATACTAATGCTAAGCACACCCCCTATGAGATAGTCTATGGCCGAGTACCCCCCAATCATCCTCAGTTATATTCTGAAGACAGTGAGGTTGCCAATGGTCGAGGAGTTAATGTTGTGAGATGATGTCTTATAGCTGCTCAAAGGCAATTTAAAAAATGCCCGGGAAAGGATGAAAATCTACGCAAACAAACGACGAACGGAAGAGTTTGCAGTGGGAGATTGGTTCTAATTGCGCCTCCAACCTTATCGACAGATCACAGTGGGGGAAGACGACCACATAAGATATCGCCGCTATACTACGGGCCCTATCAGATTCTCTTGAGAGGTGAGAGGGTGGCATACAAGCTGAATCTGCCCAAGGAAGCCCGAATCCACCCCATCTTCCATATCTCACAACCGAATACTCACATGGGAAAAAGACATGAACGCCAATCAACTCTTCCTACCTTTGAAGTCACCGTGGTAAATGAGCCTGAAAGAATTCTTGACAAAAGGTCGTTTTCGAAGAGAGTGCTGATTGTTACAGAAGTGCTCGTGAAGTGGAAGCAGCCATCGTCGGAGGAGGCAAGTTGGCAGGAAATCGGAGTCTGATTGCGCACTTTCCGACATTCGATCTGGAGACCAGATCGAATTTTCAAGTGAGGGCAATGATGTGCGCATGCTAGCAACTCGTCGTAGCCGTAGCAATGAATCACAGCTGCCTGATCAAGAGGAATCAGCTGCCTACCTTGAGTCCCAACCGCCTAATCAAGTGGAGGAACCAGCCGCCTGCCTTGAGTCCCAGCCGCCTGATCAAGGGAATGACTCGGCCGCCTGACTTGAGTCACAGCCGCCTGATCGAGGGGATGACTGATGACCAATCGCGTGCGAGCCACGTGCTTCTGGAGTTGGCTATATAACATCGCGTTGAGAGAATTGGGAGTGTGTGTAGTGTTGCTCTCAGCTGTCGTTGGGGCGGACCAATGGGATCATCGTCCCCAATTCCCGTGGCCTTGAGCCCTAACCAAATAAAGGTCCAGATTGAAAAACATCTTTCTTCCCTTTTTTGCCTTGTTTTTCTATGATTCTACTTGCAGGGAAGGGCACTGATGACTCGAGGGAAGGGTTAGCTCGCAGAAAGGGTGGGACCTCATCGGTCTCCCATGTCAAGATTTCTTTCCACACACTGACATATGCATAGAAGTCCAATTGAATGCATTAAATTAAATTCTCTAAAAGATCTCTTACAACATGAACTCAGAATACAACAGATGCATGCGAATTCATTTACCATAAATCATATAGTGAGATCACTTTGGATATAATTTCCTACCTCGGGCCAAATTTCCAAAATCATTTCTTATGTTGATGGAATTGATCCATTATGCTAATCTCTTTCAATTTTAATCAGTTTCACTTTCATAGTGCCTCAAAGAGTGACGTACCTCTGCTTGAGAAAGGAACCGTGTATAAGGGTCTCCTAGACTGGCCAGCATCTTTCGGATGACATCATGAGCCTTAGACCTCGTCTGAATGTTTCCATTAAGAATGTAATCTTTCTTTTGCTGCAAAGAAGAGAAATCAATTCAAAAATTCAATTCACATTACAATGTACAAGATAATGAAGATGCAAACCGAATACCTTCCAAATTTCAGGAGTCCAAGGTCGATTCCCGACATCGCCGATGTAGCTGTCGTTAACGACCTCCCAAGCTTCGTCAACGAGCTCCTCGTTCGAGATCGACTCCGATGACCTCTCTTCCTCTATCTCTTCCTGTTCTTCTTCGCGGCAGAGCTCGGATTGCGAGGGGTCCAAGGGTTTCGTGACCGCCGCCTCCGATGCGAGCGAATGGAGCGGGGTGGACGAGACGAGGGCGAATGCGAGGGCGCCGGCGATCGATCGGAGGAGAAGGTTATGGACGAATTGAGGATTCGTGATGGTGTTTTTGGGGTTAGCGTTGAGATTGAGATGGGGATTGTGTGAATTGCAGGAGATGATGGTTAGGGTTTTTCGGGGTGTGTGGAGAGAGCGTGGTGAGCGGCAACGGATAGAAGAAGGCTGGAGGATCATCATCTGAAAAATCCTCTACCGTGTTTTGCTTGGTCCCATTGGCGAGCGCCCGCATTTATGGTCGTTACTTTGCGAACCCACCGTTGTGATCCGCGCACATACCACTTATTTACAAGTTTGTCATTCCTCTGTGCACATTGTCTGTCAAATTGAGAATTTCGCTATGAGTGTATAAGCAAGTCCTGGATACGATGCTTGGTAAGAGTTCGCCACATCAGTTATTTGAGAGAACTATTTAGGTTTCACATGATAGGAATGGCGAACGGATCCGGTACGGATCCGGTTCGGGTCTGATCAGGTTTGATCATACTCGAATTGAATTCAGTTCAAGATTCTGACCCGAGTGTAAATCGGGCCACCCATACCCGACGCAGTTTATCTAACGGGTTGAGTTCGGGTCGCAAAGGTGAGAAAAAAATAGTATGCATTTGAAATAACTCTTTTAGGTTCCACGTGATAGTTGGTGGCAAACGGGTCAGGTCAGGTCGAGTTCGGGTCCGATCAAGTTTTACCCGACCCGGATTGAATCTAGGTCAATGTTTGAAGAACTACACCCGACTATGTGTAAATCAGGCCACCCGTACCCCGACGCGGTTTGCCTGACGGGTCGAGTTCGGGCCAAAAAGACGATGGAAAAAATATGCACTTAGTAAGATTTAAACTTTCAACATCTTGTTAATATAAACACTTACCAAGCTAACTACCAAGTGAAAATGAAAATAATTATTATTTACACATATATTGAAAAGATAAATATGAAATTAATTTATATATTGATTAATAATAACTCCTAACATCCATCATCACTTACCAACAGGACGTGAGCTTTTGGCTATATGGTAACAATATACATATATTTATAATATATAGGCAAGTGGAATCCGGATGAGAAAATCATTTTTTATAAGTACTTTAAAGGTTTACTTTATACTTGAATCCAAACCGAACCCGATAAGAAAAAAGAGATTCGAACCCAAATCCGAGTCCAAATCCGAAATTCTTATCTAGTTCGGGTTCAACAAAAGTGCGGCATGTGTCATCCAGCCAGGCAGTACACAAGCCCATGAGTGCATCACATGACGAGCCTACGCTACGCGTGAGGGGTATGGTGTGGGTGCACCATGCCATGTGAGGTGCCGGAGTTGCGCCCGTATTTTGCTCGTTAAACATGGACCCTACACAATTCGCATAAGGGTTTTGGGGGGTGCATATGCCTCTGCCTGCCCGCATGCCCATCCTCATCAACTTGATGCAGGTAACTTAATTGCACTATACTCCATCTTGCTACTGCACATGGTATATGTTTCGGGGTGTTTTCTCACCACTGTTTGGTAGTCTCGAGGGTCGGAGGTCGACATGGCCACGTGAGACACGTAAGTCCTCCGAGATCGAGAAGCGACGCATTCACTCGGTCGGGAATGCGTGGATCCGTGCGTCAGTATCCCGAAGGGTAGCTTCGGGAGTACGACGTCCTCCTCGAGTGAAGAGACGAATGAGCTCGGGGTCGAGATCGCTCGGCTCCGATGAATGAAGCGCCGAAGGGTAGCTCTGGCGGGGTGAAGTCTCCTTGACCTACACGGATGAGAAAGCTCGTCGGGTGGGGTCGGACCTTGGTTCCAACCAAGTCCCCTCCGATGCCTAAGTCAGATAGGATCTGAAGGATGCCCGGTGGGATCGAGTACGGTTCACGGGGGACTGATACGCGAATCCTCAGGCCGAGCTGTGGAGGAGAATTATGAGATGGAAAGCAAGGTCGTTTGAGGAAGACTACCTGAGTGTAGAGTATTCAGAATTTTGGTCCCTTCATCTTTCGATATTCGGGTCTTTTGTGGGGATTGAACCGCCCACGTCTCCCTCTTCATCCACCAATTTCACCCCACGCCTGCGCTTCTTTCACGGCCCTTTGATGGGCCATGAAGGCGAACGTAATGGCAATTCAAGTGGGCAGAATCCGGGGGCAGTTTCCTTAACTGCCAAAGGTCAGCGGTCCACCCTAACGTCGACTTTGGGCCGGCGTCATCAGAAGTGCTCGTGGGGCCTCTGGTCTAGGGCCTAATCTTTCTTCGGCCCATGGACTTAGCTCGTTCTGCCTTGGCCCGTTCAGAAGGGTTGTATCAATTGCCCCCATCGCTCGGGCAGTTCCGATTCTGACGGTTCGGTCCGATGGATATGATTTGTGTGGATTGGACGGGCGCGTCAGTCGAGGCGACACATTAAATAAAGGGCATCATGGCGCTGGATGTCGAGAATCCTCTCGCCCTTTGGGTGCGGGATTCGGAGAGCCGTCCTCTGCAGGATTCTGACACGTGTGCACGAGTGCGGCTGGCGATGGAGCCAGAGGGTTCGGGGGGAGTGGTATAAATGGGGCAGTTGCCTCTTGGGCGAAAGCTCCGCCCTTTTAGTGCTATCCCTTCCTCCATTGCTTTCGCATCTGACTTTTACTCTCGCTGGTGCTCCAGCATGTGTCCTTCGTCGTCTTCTTCTGCTGCCTCCGTGGCGGGGCGTCCGGCGTCCACGGATGTTCTCGTCCCGCCTCCTGGTGCAGGGCCGAGGTTCAGCTAGCTGGGGACGATTCTTCTGGCGTGCCTCAGGATGTGATGGGGAGGCCGCCAGAGACCTACGCCACCTCCATAGGGCCGCTCCGCTCCAAGTACCTCCTCCCCCCTTACCGTGCCATGGCCCCCCAAGGGAACGAGAGGGTCTGTTTCCCTGGCAATCGTGAGGTCAGGGTGTATGTGCAGAGTTTCAAGTTCGGGATGTGGTTTCCGCTTCACCCCTTTGTGGCAGTATTCTTGAAGGCCCATGGGATCGTCATGTGCCAGTTTTGCCCCCAACGCCATCGGGTGCTTGGTGGGGTTCATCGTGTTGTGCTTGCTCAAGGGAATCGAGCCAACCCTTGGGATTTTCGCCCAGTTCTACCGTCTGAGCCACTATAAGTCGGGTGCCTGGCTGTACATCAGCTCCCGGAGAGGAAAATGTCTGGTGTTGGGACTACCAACCTCTTTGAATCACTGGAAGGAGGATAACGTATTCGTGTCTCTTCCTTAGGAGGCGGACTTTCCAATTCGTTGGGGGGATCCACCCTCGTTAACCCTCACTCTGGGGAGCCTCACCGACGTGGAACTTGTGACGAGGGATAAGCTGGCTGCCATCCCTGTTGATGAACGTGACATCCGGGTCCTCTTCATGGATTACACCCTGAGGAAGACCGTGTGGACCGCTGGTAAGTCCCCCTTCTGGCTCGGTTCTCTTTGCAATTTTTCGATTCTGGTTGTCCTCCCACTTCTGCTCTGTCAGGCGGGCACGTCCAAAGCCCCCTCCACACGCCCCCTGTTGACTCCCGTCCCAGACCCTACTTCGAGGAGGAGGGATCATGTCTTGGAAGTTCGGACGAGGTAGCACGGTGGGTCCTCTGGGGCCGGGGCGAGGAGGGCGAGGGAGCATGCAGAGCATGATCAAGGAAGTGCCGAGAGAAAGAAGGCTCGGGGCCCCGCTACCGACAGGGACAAGTGTCCTTGTGGCGGTTTCCCTCCTTCCTGCTCTGGCTCGCTCCCGGCAGATTACGATAGGTCCCTGGGTGCCTTCCGGTCGTCCGAGTCTGACTTGTCGCGGTCTGGGGACGAGCTGCTCGGTTCCCGCTTTCCTGTGGGGCTGAATGAGTCTTTCTTCTCGGACTGCGGGGTCGCGGCGCGGCTGTCCGAGAACTCCTGCCTGCCCCAGGACCGATCAGTGCTGGACGGGGTGAGGGGCGACAGGCTTGCCGCCTTCGTGGTGCAGGGCGGCCAGCAGGTATGTGATGGAAATTGAATTCCACCCCCAAGTGGTTTTGATGATGAGCACACCAAATGAAGTTAGTGTACTAACTACACTACAATTAAAGTGTGCAGGTTGTGCGACAAATGAAAAGGTTTATACATAGAGAAGCGCAATCTACACTCACTTAGCAAAGACGAGGACGACGTTGCTATATCGATGATGAAGCTCACGCTCAAATGGAAAAGAAGCTCAAGAGAAGCTCGCATTTACATCATCATCTGATCAAGCTTCGGGAAGATTTGTCCTAAGTCTATAGTGTGTGAGTTGTGTCTTTCTTAGGATTATGTTAAAGCCAAAAGTAATTATAACACACACACAAATGATTTCGAAGTTAAATGTTTTTAAAATCATTTTCAAACTCTTGAGAGCAGTTGCTAGTTACTTCTCATCTTAGTGGTTAATCTCCATTACACCCAGGCAGTGACGGATCCAGGAATTGAATTCAGGGGGGCACAATTTTTTTTAAACAGATTAACCTTTTTGGAAAGAGAATCACATAAATTTCAATAAAAAATTAACATCTTATAAGTTATAGATTCGCATTACTTTCTTATACAGTGTATTGATTTTGAACCATAGTTCCTTTGCAAAACCGAAGGTGGAAACCCCCCTTTGAAAAATATAAATAAATACTATGTTGTCATGATAATTCCCTTAATAGAAGGGTATAAATATATTTAAGAAGGCAAAAAAATTAATCATGCAAGGCCTGAGAATTGAACCCAGGTTGCTAACAACGCATACAGACGGTCCAACCACCGATCAAGCTTTCTTGCGCTTTTTCTCTTTAAAAGTTATTTAGAAATACCCTTTTGTCATGATAATTCAATTTTAGTATAAATATATTTAAGAGGGCAAAACTAAGAATCAATGCTGGGACTGGGAATCGAACCCAGGCTGACAAACATTTGTTTCACGAGGTATTAACACCAAGCTAGTTTGTTGTTGTTGCATGTGTGTGAAAGTTATATATAAATATTATGTTTTCATGTTAATTTTTTTAATTGAAAGATATAAAGGCAATTTTTTTCTCGATTTCCAAGGGGGCACGTGCCCCCCTGGCCCCTACATGGCTCCGTCCCTGCACTCAGGAGTTAACATCTCTTGCTAGCTAAGTTTCAGAAGAAACTTCTCTGGGAGTCGACTACCAAAGAGTGGGAGTCGACTACCAGCTGGAAACTTTTCTTCTTCTGAAACGCTCTGGGAGTCGACTATCACTCCTAGGGAGTCGACTATCAGCTGTCGAATTTCAACGTTTTGACTTGTTCAATTGTCTCTCCAATTCATTGCTTCCTTGATTTTCGGGGCAAAAGTCAAATCCGTTTTGAAATTCAAATTCTCTTCCTAACACTATAAATAGAGGAACATATGTGATCGTTTTCATATACATATAAATATCAAAAATCTACAACAATTCTAAAATCTATTTTGCACTGAAATTCTAAGATCTCTCATTTCGCTCTCATTATTTTTGGTTAGCCAAATCTGTTGTCAATTTCTGATCTCTATTTTTAAAGTTATTATTTCTCTTTGAGATCAATTTTATTTGGCTATTTCAAAATCGTTTTTCAAAATCCTTGTTCTACATTTTGATTTATCAAAAGGATTTTTTTAAAAAAACAAACGATCCAGATCACAAAGAATTACTCTCATATCTTTGTGCGATCTGAAGATCATATTTGAATTCTATTTAGCCACGAATACACTTTGTTATTTATTACTTTGGCTATAGAATTTGGGTGTAAATCCAAACTCCACTAATCTTTGTGGTGAGTTGGATATTGGTTCTCATTTTCTGATTTGCCCTTTGTTGTAAGGGTGTTGGAAATCCTAGACAAGTCTAGGTGTTGCAGTGTTGCAGTCGGAAATCCTGGTCAAGGCTAGGTGTGTGGGAAATCCTAACGAGTAACGTTAGGTGCTTGTATTTGCCATGGCAAATAGTGGAAATCTCGTACCGGATTGGTCGGGGACTGGACGTACCCAAGTTGTGGGAAACCAGGATAAAAATCCGTGTGTTTGCGTTTGCATTTTCTGTGATTGTCTGTCTCTATTTTGATATCTTGTTTTGTTGAGCATTATATCTCTTGTAACTCATTCATAATATATTGCAAGATCAATCTTTTTGTATCCGTTGTGTAAAGACTCCTTCATGTATTTCTGTGTAATCTTATATCTTTATTACGTATTCTTTCAAGCTGAGCTGTGCATAAAATCTCTCTGGGAGTCGACTACTGTTCATAGGGAGTCGACTACCAGAAGTCTTTCTCTCTGATTTGTTTTAAGATTACCTAAGTTGATTAAGAACCAAGCGTAAATCACTCTACTTGGTTTCTTAGGCAACATTAGAAGGTTTTGAATTGTGCTAACCAATTAGAACGAAAAAGTTTATATTTACACAACACTATTCAACCCCACTTCTAGTATTGTTTGCCATCCACATGATCCAACAGTATGGTCATTTGAAGTATTTGTGTGCCGGCCTTCGTGCTTGTTTCTAACTCGTCTTCCCTTTGGCGTAGTTGTCCCCGGTTGGCCTTTCAATGAGGCATCAATTCATCGCGCTCTCAAACGCGAAGGCGGGTCTCGCTGGGAAATCAGCGGCGGTGGAGGGCGCTGGTGAGGCGGCTCGAGAGGCCAAGGCGCGCATGAAGTCGATGGAGACCCAGATCACCGATGTAACGACCCGCTCTCGGGTGGCCATTACTTAGTTGATTACATTTACAGGTCTGCAGATCACCAGTGAAAACAATATAGCCACGATGCAGAGATGTACAATAATACTCAAACCAGCGTACATTATTACAGTCCATAATTGAAATACAACACACAACAGCACTCTCACACTGAGTACATGAAGAAAGTACAGAAAGAAAATGCAGAAAGGAAATACAATACGCACACCAACTCAACTATATCTAGAAATCAGCAGTCTCTGTGTCGAACTCTGGCTCTGTGAACTCGGGAGCACCTATGTCAACCTGTGCAGCGTCTGCGGTGCCAAAAAGATGGAAACATAGGTAAGTCACAATAATTCTAGCAATAGAAATAGAGTAGTGCAAAAGTATGGAACAGGCTATGGTAAACAATTAAAGATGATCATGCAAGTGCAATAAGTAAGGTAAGAACAGACATGCATGCAAGTGCGATAAGCGAAGTAAAAGGTGACTGTACACGTGCGAAAAGTAACGTACAAGAGCAACAACTGTGGCATGGCATATGTGATATGCTAGTAACAACATTTTAACCAGCATGCAGTGTGGTGACAATAGTAAGACAATCAGGTAAATGTAGTAACAATAAAATGACATGTAAGCAGTAGTAAGACTAGAAACTACGTGACTTATATAGGAAAGTATAGTGTGCAACCATTGATCCCATCTCCTGCCCGGGGGGCGCTCACCCTGGCGGATCTCACTTCACTTTAGGCGGTACATTTCATTTTAGACGGTCGGTACGGTACGGTGCAATGTATAGGTGGTTGCTCCTATACTTTCTCAAATATAAGTTACCCCAAAACCCAGTGCAGTGCCAACTACTTTCAAGCATTCAATTTCAATAGGATGTTCCAGCAGTATGGTGTCAACACTGTATATCATTCAATCATTATGTTTCAATACGGTATGTCAATCAGTTGTTCCAACACGCCACTTTATGTTACATTTTCTGTGATGATTCAACATTGTATTTCAACGGCTAACAATGACTAGTACATGACATGCATCAGGTGAGCTGAATATTGAAGCGTGAGCAATCATGCACCAAGTGTATCAATATTTCATGCATAGTTTTTAAGTGACAAGCATCAGAACATGGTAAATGAGTAATCATGGTGATGAAAAAGGTTAAAGTAACTTATTTAAACGTATTTATAACCAATGGTTGCAATCTGATGATAATTGGGATTCTAACATTGATCCATGCATACACGGCCAGTCAAGTTTGGCCAAGAAGGTCACTATCCCCGCAAGCAGGGTGATCCAAACTTTGGCGCAAACGATCTTAGACACCGGGTGATACCAATGTTAAGATTGCCAATGATCACGTAGATTATGTTAACAAACTGTGGTGTAGTTCCATATTTAGATCTCTACTACTATGATAGTTAAACCAGGACCACTATTGACTTTCTTATTAAAAACCAGAAAGTTAAGAATCCATTTCAGATCAACTAGACCAAAGTAAAGCGGATGCTAAAACATTTGACGATAAAGACAAATCCAACAAACATGGAATACAAAAATTATTGTTTTAAGTGAACAGTCATTATTTAGTTGATTATTTCACTAGTTAGTTCGGTCTCTAGTCATTCGTTCCAGTCAATATTCGTTCTGAGGCTAATTATAAAATCCTAGGTTCATGCTAGTGCACTTGTTTAGATTTCTAAAGCTAGAATTAGAGTGACTTACTGGTTTAAGGATCGTCGTGATAAGTCGAGGATGAAGCTAAGGCTATCTGGGACGCTCGTGCACGGGAAACAGTACCTATAAACATCAGAAATCATTGGTTAAAAACTATACTATTTTCTATTTATTTTTCTTATTATGTTCGTATTCTTATAATCGTTTCAAAATCGTCAAAATACATACTAAATATTGTTAGATGGGCTAGATGGGAGTAAAATAATTTTACATAGGAAGAAAATATTTTTCTAAGGCTCATAGGTATTTTTAGTAATTTTTGAAAGCTTAGAATCAATTAAAAACTAATTTTCTAAATTAAAAATTAGATATCGTAATTGTTTGAAGATTTACTCAGGTCAAACCATACGTCAGAATTCTTCCAACAAGGGGTCAAAACGACCGTCTCGTTTAGTATTATGACATATATTTTTCTCGTAAGTCAGTGTATGTGAAAATCATGTGATATGAATTTTAAATCGAAAGTAGCATTATTGGGTTTTATCTTTGAAAAATCATTGTGCGATACTTGCCTCTTGGCGATGAAACCAGTGCCGACGGATCTGTTTCGTCGTTTCAGATTTTCTGGGCCTTACCGTGTATTTTTCTGGTCCCTATAGGATTTATTATCAATTTAAACAATTATCTCTCTTAATACACACACACACACACACACCATATAAGTGTGTGTATACGTAGATGTATACATATTCAGTTACGTATATCACCCTCTCCCTCTCTTATCGCTTGCAGCAGCGGGGTGTTTGTCGACGGCGGTAGCGTCACAGAGAAGGGGGCGACGGTCGACGACGGTTGCTGCGGAGGCGACGACGGCAGTGGTGACGTATGGCAACGAGCGGTGGCGTGAGACCCGGTGGCGAGATGAGGGGGCTGAGACGAGCGGGGGAGGTGCTCGAAGGGGTTCACGGCGAGGGGGTCGTGGCAGAGTTCAAGGCATCGGAGAGAGGGGTGTTCGAGTGGGGGGCGCTCCGGTGGAGGACGTCGGAGCACTGCAGAGGGTGGTCGAGCGTGGAGGGGGCGGAGCTGTGGGGAGCTGGGGTTTCGACGGTGGGGCGCTCGGGCGTCGGAGAGGGTGGCGGTGCTCGGTGACGCGGGCGACGGGAGCAGTCGGAGCAGAGGGGGTCTTCGTCGGTGGTTGGGGCTTGGTTCGAGCTCGTTAGAGGAGGGAAATGTCGGTGGAGAGCCCGGACGTGGGGCGTTCGAGCTTCGTCTGGGCGGAGGAGGGTGACGACGTCGGGTGTGTGGCGGTGGAGGGAGTGGTGTAGGGAGGTCGACGAGGGGCAGAGGTCGCTAAGGGAGAGGAGGGTGGAGCTGCGGTGGCGATGCTCGTGGGCACTGCGACGGTGTTGACGAGCAGCGGAGCTTGGTGAGCAGCAGAGGGAGTGAGCTGCAGCGACGGGAGGAGGAGACAATGCTGGGTGGCCAAGCGGCGTGGTGTGAAGGCTGACAAGGCGGCGGAGAGCAGCTGGGATGAGTGGCGGTGGTGTAAGCGGTGAGAGTGTCGGAGGGAGGGGCGTCTGCGCTACTGTCGGGGGAAGCAGTGCGGTGTGGGAGTCGAATGGCGGCGACGACGGTAGTGGTGACGAGGGCGGAGCAGACGTGGGAGCGGCGGCATGTGCGGGCACTTCGGGCAGTCGGAGGGGTGTTTTCGTGTGCTTCAGTTGCCCGGAGGAAGGGAGGTCGTTGGGTTTACGGGGAAGAAGATATATGGGGGGAGACGTTGGGTTTGGGCCTCTGCAAGAAGAGATAGGATGAGCCTGTGTGTGTTTTGTTTTTGAAATGAGAAATGAGTTTGGGAGAGATATTCCTCTCGCGGGCTTGGAGCTTGGGTTGAGGCTTTTGCTGGAGGGGGTGACGTGGAGTTGGGTGAGTTGTGTGTGTAGGCTGAGGGTATTTATAATAAAAAAGAACTCAATATTCAATGAACCAGTTAGAGGGTATTAATAAAAGCGTTAATGAGGAGGTTAAGGATATTTGACTAAGTGGAGAAAAAGGGTTAAGTGTTTAACACATGGAGGGGAAAGCTGCCGACGGGGAGGGTCGGGGTTAAAGTTAATTAAAACGTAATTAAGTTAAGCTAATTGGTAAAAGAGTAATTAGTAAGTATTAATAATAATTACAGTTTTGCCCCTGGAACTAAACGTGTCTGAAAAATTACGAAAACATAGTCACAAGTTCGTATCGTCACAAGGATCATGAATACGAAGTCCATTTTTTGATTTGAGCGACGAAAAAATAGAAAAAAAAAATCATTTACTCATTTTTGAAATCATTTGAAAACGTTTTGTTATAGAAATATGTGCACAACGAAAACAGGCTGTTATAGCCGAGCTCTCATCCGACCTGGAGAAGTCGGACATGGAGAGGGCGCTGGCGCTGGCTGCGAGGGCCAAGGCCGAGGAGAGGGTCGCCGAGATAGAGAAGGCCGCCGAAATAAGGGAGTTTGGGGGCCTCTCGGAGTGGACAAAGGTCAAGGAGCTCGAGGAGGCGGTGGACGAGAGGGAGCACGCCCTCACGGTCAAGCTCGACAAAGTCTCCAGTGAGGGCGAGAGGGAGAGATCGGAGCTCCAGCAGCGTGTCGCCTAGCCTGAAACCTTCGTCGCCTCGGGGGTGGATGAGTACGCGGAGACCTTCGTCGCCTCGGGGATATTCAAGGTGTTTGAGGAAGGGTTCATCCGCTCTGCCAGCGCGAGATCGAGCGTAAATTCCCGTGCTCAGGAATTATGTTCGAGGAGCTCGAGATGATCTCCGGGGATGAAGGGGAGGTCGACGTCGATCGGCCAGAAGACGATCTAGGAGTTGCTTCGGTTGCTCACCTCGACCAGCCTGAGGACGTCGTTCAGCCGGAGGACGCTCCTACCACCGCCTCGGTCGCCTAGCCTGAAACAGGGGCCTAGCCTCCTTTGTGTATATTTTTTTTGTAAACGGTCCTTGGCCTTGGCCAAGTTTTTGTAATATCAAGGTTTTCACTTGTGCTCGTCATATTTGTGATGGTGTGCCCCCTCCTTCAACCCCGGCTGGGTTTTAGTCACCGATCAGCCAGGTTTGGGGGAGTTTTACTAGTTGTGGGTCGACGAGCTCGCTTGCAGTCCCTTGGTTTAACCGGTTTTCTGGGGTCTGCCCCCGGCCTCCCGGTCGATCTAATGATCGGTCCGTTGGCGGGAGTTGCCCCCAACTTTAAGGTCGTTCTACCGATCGGCTCGCTGGGGGAGTTGCCCCCAGCCTTATGGTCGATTTGATGATCGGCCTGCTGGGGGAGTTGCCTCCAGCCTTATGGTCGAAATGGTGTCGGCCTGCTAAGGGAGTTGCCCCCAGCCTTACGATCGATCGAATTGTCGGCATGCTGGGGGAGTTGCCCCCTGCCTTATGGTCGACGGGTCAGTCGACCAGCTGGGAGAGCTACCCCCAGTCTTACGGTCGATTGAGTGATCGGCCTGATGGGGGAGTTGCCCCAGCCTTACGGTCGATCGAATTGCCAGCCTGATGGGGGAGTTGCCCCAGCCTTACGGTCGATCGAATTGTCGGCTTGTTGGGGGAGTTGCCCAGCCATATGGTCGACATGCGGTCGACCAACTGGGGGAGCTACCCCAGGCTTACAGTCGATCGAGTGATCGGCCTGCTGGGAGAGTTGCCCCGAACCTTACGGTCGATCTTAACCTACGGTGTGAGAGGTGTACAGATGCTACAAGGAGAGATTTTTCTTTATTCGAGAAATTTTCACTTCTTTCGGTACAATCATCTAGGCGGGGATCATTCATTTACTGGTAGTATTTTCGCAGGTGCTCCGTGTTCCAGGTGTGAGTGAGCGCCTTTCCCCTAGAGTCGAGAGTCGGTACGTGGCCGGGCCGAGGACCCCAGTAACCACGTAGTGCCCCTCCCATTTGGCAACGAACTTCCCTTTGCGTGTGACCTCTGGGTGGAAGATCGCTTTCCTCACGACCAGGTCTCCTTGGTGAAAACCCCTCCCTTTGACCCGGGAGTAGTAGTAGCGAGCCACTCGTTGTTTTTGTCAGACAACTGAGGCCAGAGCTTGGTCACGCCGCTCGTCTGTGAGCTCTAGGTTGATCTCCAGGCCCTCCGAGTTCCTTTCTTCGTCAACGTACCGGAGGCGGAGTGATTCCTCGCCCACCTCGACGGGCACGACCACCTCGACCCCATATGCGAGCATGAAGGGCGTCTCCCCTGTGGCCTCTTTGTGCGTTGTTCGGTAGGACCAGAGTATCCTGAGAAGCTCTTCCGGCCAGTCTCCCTGTGCTTCCCACACTCTCTTGCGAAGTGGTTCGAGGATGCACTTGTTGGCAGCCTCGGCCATCCCATTGGTCTGAGGACGGGCCACAGAGGCGAACATGAGCTTGATCTTCCATTCTGCTCTCTGAACCCCACGCAGTCAATTTGTTTCCCGTTGTCCGTGATGATGGACCGAGGGATTCCGAACCGAGAAATGATGGATTTCCATAAGAAGATTTTCGCCTTTTTTCCAGGTGATGGTGGCCAAGGGTTCGGCCTCGATCCACTTGGTGAAGTAGTCCATCGACACAATCAGGAGCTTCATCTGTCCCTTCGTGGAGGCGAAGGGACCGAGGATATCCAACCCCCACTTGGCGAAGGGGACGGGGCTGATTATCAATACAAGTTCGGCCGGGGGGTCGAGCTGATCTTCGCAAACCTCTGGCACACCGGGCATTTCCGAACGTACTCGACCGAGTCGTTAACCAGGGTCGGCCAATAATACCCCTGCCTAAGGATCTTCATTGCGATCATCTTGCCCCCATGGTGGTTCTCGCAGAGCCCTTCGTGGACCTCCCAGATGACGTAGTCAGCTTCCTGGGATCCGAGGCATTTGAGGTAGGGAGGACGTCGGTTTTGGTCCAACGCCTTCTGTACAGCGCATCTTCGTGGAGTACGTATCGGAGTGCCTTCTGCTTCAGCGTCCGGTGCTCCTCTTGATCTGTCGGGACCTCGCCGTCAGCGAGGTACCGAACGATTGTGTCCATCCAGGAAGGTTTGGCATTGATGACCATCAGCTCCTCTGTTGGAAACAGCATTCTAGCCTATGTTTGATGATAACAAACCCTACTGAACTGTTCTAATCTGTTTGTTGAGTGTGTCACAGGTCCATATAGTCATGATTGCTCAAGTTACACATGCACGTACTCAAGTACGTTGAAATACGGAGCTGAAACTTCATTTGGAATTACACAAGCTGATCCAACAATGGAGTATAGCTATGAAACTCTATTCTAGAGTTAATCATAGGCTATAAATAGCATGAGATTTTTCTCAGAATTTATGGAG
The DNA here is from genome assembly GCA_030789695.1 of Scilla litardierei. Taxonomy (NCBI): domain Eukaryota; kingdom Viridiplantae; phylum Streptophyta; class Magnoliopsida; order Asparagales; family Asparagaceae; genus Scilla; species Scilla litardierei. The sequence goes on along the minus strand of CM061134.1, from coordinate 1,934,657 downwards.
AATGTTTGAAGTTCAAATACGGGGAAATACGAGGAAATACAGAGTATACAAAGAAGAAACTTTTTCTACAAGTGGTGAAATGAGGTGAAACAATTCTAACATGTATATATTGGGCTCTGGGATTTTTGAGAATTTTTTCAGAATTTTTGGGATTTATCTGATGCCAAAATACAGTGGAATACGTCAGAAATACACTGAAAAATCGACATACGGTACTGTTCATACGACGGCTGCCGACATACCGACTTTGCGGACAGCAAATTTAACACGGGTTTGACCCACGAGCCGCCTCGTGGCGGATCCCTTGGAACAGTAACCAAACCCGTTAAGCTCAATCCTATATAAACCCATGTACACTCTTCACATTTTCATCAATAACTTGAGTTCTAGAGATCCAAATTGAGCACCGTTTGCGGCGTTGCGACCGTGACTTCATCCCCGACGCAGTGACAGCAAGTTGAGCAGCTAGTTCCTCCTGTGCAGCAAATGAGATCATTTTGAGTGAGGAACTTCTACCGACTACTTCCACGGGGACAGCGACTACTTCTTCTACAGACATCCGATCATCATTCCGTAAGAAGCGTTGCGAAGCTACTGATGTGCTGAAAGAAGACAACCAGAGAGATCTTCACAAATGAGCTTTCTAAACTCTTGATCTTATTTATTTGTGAAGTTATTAATGTTTTGATCAGCATTTCTGTAATATAATTTCTTCCGCTATTTGGGACTCTGGGAACCAAACTTGTTGGGGCAAGTTGGGTTGGGGAGTGATACTTGTATGTTTCTTTTTGGCTTTGGTGAGCTTGAGTTGGTCTGACAGGTTGGTGTTGGGGCACCAATCTAAGGGAGATTGTAACTTCTAAAAGAAACAGTATAAGTGATTGCTCATTGGGGTGGACGTAGGTCATGGGGACCGAACCACGTTAAATTCTGTGTCTTCTGTGATTGCTTTGATTGTCTGATTCCTAAACTGCATGTTGTAAACTAGGCTTAAATTTTTATCTTGCGATAATTTGGTCAAAGGCCTATTCACCCCCCCTCTAGGCCTTATTTAGATCCTACAAGTGGTATCAAAGCACCAGGCCTGGCCATTTGAGTCTAGTTCATAATGAATACATATGATTCAGCATTTGCTGAAGGACAGTCTACAGTTAGACCACCCAAATTTAATGGGACTGATTTTGCTTACTGGAAAGCTAGGATGAAAATTTTCTTAGTCTCTTCAGATCTTGAAATTTGGAAAATTGTTGCTAAAGGCTATCACCCACCTACAATCAAAATTGAAGATATTGATGTACCAAAACCAGAAGATAAATGGGATGATAACGATAACAAACTTTATGCTCTGAATGGTAAAGCTATGAATGCAATTATCTGTGCACTTGACAGAACTGAGTTTAACCGTATATCTCATTGTCTTACTGCGCAGGAAATCTGGAACACTCTCGAAGTCACTCACGAAGGAACCTCTCAGGTGAAGGAGTCCAGATTAGCGCTGCTGAGCTCAGAGTACGATGGTTTCCACATGCTACCAGGAGAATCCATCAAGGACATGTACACTCGCTTCACCGACATCGTATACAACTCAAAAGCCTTGGGAAAGTCTTACGACAGCATCGACCTCATTCGGAAAATCCTAAGAGCGCTTCCTAGTTCCTTCCGACATAAAGTGACGGCCATCCAAGAAGCTAGAGATCTCACTAAGCTGAAGCTGGATGATCTGATTGGGAATCTGTTATCCCATGAGCTGGAACTCAAAACCGTCGAGACAAGAGAGAAAGGTGAGGCTAAACCTTTAAAGACCATCGCTCTCAAAGCCGAAGAAAGCGACAAAGAAGATCTCGACGAGGAACATGCACTGATGGTCAGAGGATTCCGACGCTTCATCAGAACTCCTGCCGGAAAATCTGAAATGGCAAAAAGGTTCAATCGTTTTAATAAGTTTAATCCTTTGAATTCCTCGTCTGAACAGAATACTACTAAAAGTGTTCAATGTTTCAACTGCAAGAAATTTGGACATTTCATGAAAAATTGTCCAACAAAGAACGCGTCATCCGAAGCCAAAGGGAAATCATTTGCGGTAACATGGGATGATGACGATGAAGACGAACCACAAGACGAGGTATCGCAATCATCACTTTGCCTAATAGGTGAAAGCGACACAAACAAGGTAAGAGATGAATTTTCTTTACCAGAATTAATGAACATTTGTGAAAACATGAATTCAGAAATTACTTCTCTTGAATCCTCTATAGAAAATTATAAAGAAATGAATTTCCAACTACAGCAGGAAAATTATAATGTTTTGCAAAATGAAATAAAATTGAAAAATGAAATTGCATCGCTCAAAATTACCATTGAAAAACTCAAAGGAAAGTCTAGTATTACTGAAGCTATACCTTGTCAGACGTGTGCTTCATTAAAGCTAGAAATTAAGAATGGTAATGAAAAGATTGTTGGCCTAAATAAAAGAATAGAAACTCTCGCTAAAAATGAAGATAATGTTAGAAAGAGTTTTATAAATAAAAGTGTCATGCTTGTAAATGAAAACATCTTTTTGAAATCCAAAGTCTCTGATTTAGAACTGAGTATCAGAAAATTTGGTGTAGGAAGGAAATCACTAGACATCATTCTTGGATACCAGTCAATCAAAAACGATAAACAAGGACTAGGATTTGGAAATGTTTATAATGAAAACATGATAAAGAAAAATCATTACATCAAGAAAAAGAAACGGAACGCCAAATGTTATACATGTGGTTCTTTTGAGCATTTATATAGAAATTGTCGTTATAAGAACCAAACCATGAAGTTCAAACAAGTATGGGTTCCGAAAGGTACTATGACTAACCATTGTGGACCTATTTGGCTACCCAGGTCACACATACCTTGTTCTTCTTATGTGTAGGGACTCAGCGTGGCTAAGGAACAACTGTGTGAGTGGTATTTGGATTCAGGCTGCTCAAGACACATGACAGGGAACAGCGACAAGTTTCTTAGCCTCGTGAAGCAAGAAGGAGGAAGTGTTACATTAGGGGACAACGGCAAGTGCAAGGTAATGGGTAAAGGTATTGTTGGCAACAATACTTTTAAAATTTCTGACGTCCTCTGGGTTGAAAATCTCAAACACAACCTCATCTCCATAAGCCAACTCTGTGACAAAGGTATGAAAGTACTTTTTGATGAGAAAATTTGTAAAATTTATGACTCGGTCACAGGTAATACCCTCTTCATAGCCAATAGGAAAAATAATGTTTATACAATAATGATTGAAGAAATGACAATTGCTAAATGTTTGATTGGCAGGGAGGAGGAGACTATACTATGGCACCGGAGACTATCACATGCCAGCATGAAGTTGCTACATAAGCTGGAGAATAAAAACATGGTCCGAGGCTTGCCACATCAACAGTACGAGAATGGTAAGTTGTGTGTTGCATGCACAAAAGGTAAGCAAACTAGATCCACTTTTACAGGAATTCGGGAAGTTACCACTTCACGAGTCCTAGAATTGATTCATATGGATTTGTTTGGGCCTACCGATGTTGCTAGCCTCAATGGAAAGAGATTTTGTTTTGTTTTGATCGATGATTTTTCTAGATATACATGGGTTTACTTCTTAGCCAAGAAATCGGATTCCTTTGAAAATTTCCAAAATTTTTGTAATCAAGTTTCAAATGAGAAAAATCTTTCAATTATGAAAATTAGAAGTGATCACGGTGGTGAATTTGAAAACTCTGTTTTTGAAAACTTCTGTTTGGAAAAAGGGATCTTACATGAATTTTCTTCTCCTAGAACACCTCAACAAAACGGAGTGGTCGAAAGAAAGAATCGAACTTTAAAAGAGATGGCAAGAAGCATGCTTAATGATTATTCTCTTCCTATGTATTTTTGGGCCGAAGCAGTGAATACAGCCTGCTATGTCTGCAACAGGGTTATGCTTAGACCTTTAATGAACAAAACATCCTATGAACTGTGGCATGGCAAGACTCCTAACATTTCATATTTCAGAGTATTTGGATGCAGGTGTTTCATTTTAAACACAGGAGATCAGCTGGGAACATTTGAATCCAAATCAGACGAAGGAGTGTTCGTAGGATATTCATCAAGGAGCAAAGCATACAGGATCTACAATAAACGAACCTTAACTGTTGTTGAGTCAATTAATGTGAAATTTGATGAAGCTGAAATAGATCCTTTAAATTGCAGGGAAACTGAAGCTGGAGATGCAGACAGGGAAACTACAGAGCCTGAAAACATAGCTGAACCATCTGAAGGACAAAAGGAAGCTGAACCAGAAGTACCACAAGGAAATAGACTGGAAAGAGGAGAGCTCAGGTTCAATCCACATCATCCACCTGAGCTGATCATGGGGACTCCTACGGAAGGTATACGCACTCGATCCACTTTCAATAACTTGTGTGCCTTATGCATTCATGGTGACCTCATTTCTGAAATTGAACCTAAGAACGTTGAAATCGCTTTAACTGATGAAAGTTGGGTTATGGCCATGCATGATGAGATTAATCAGTTTGATAGAAATAATGTTTGGACATTAGTGCCCCGACCTAATAATTACCCAATTGTTGGCACTAAATGGATTTTCAAAAACAAACTTGATGAATCTGAAAATGTAATCAGAAATAAGGCAAGATTAGTGGCCAAAGGATATAACCAGATTGAGGGAATTGATTGTGATGAAACTTTTGCACCCGTTGCTAGATTAGAAGCCATTAGAATTTTGCTGGCTTTTGCAAGTTTTAAAGGTTTTAAATTGAAGCAAATGGATGTAAAAAGTGCATTTTTAAATGGTTATTTGAAAGAAGATGTTTTTGTTGAACAACCCCCTGGTTTTGAAAGTCATAGTTTTCCAAATCACGTTTACAAGTTGCAAAAGGCTTTGTATGGTCTGAAGCAAGCTCCCAGAGCTTGGTACGACCGTCTCAGTTCATATCTTTTGGAAAATAACTTTAAAAAGGGTAGTGCAGACAACACTTTGTTTATCTTGCATGAACAAGATCATTTTCTTATTGTTCAGATTTATGTGGACGATATTATTTACGGTGCTACTAATGATCTTTTATGCCAAAAGTTTGAAAAGGTTATGCAGGATCAATTTGAGATGAGTCTGGTTGGAGAGTTGAAATACTTTTTGGGCTTTCAAGTAAGACAAACTGGAGATGGCATATATGTTTCCCAAACCAAGTACATAAAAGAACTGTTGAAGAAATTTGGGATGGAAAATGCAAAGCCAATGCGAACTCCAATGAGTCCGACGACGAAGCTTGAAAAGGATGACAAAGGTATAAATGTGGACCAAAAGCTTTATCGAGGTATGATTGGGTCCTTACTCTATTTAACTGCATCTAGACCAGACATCATGTTTTCTGTCTGTTTGTGTGCACGATTTCAAGCCTATCCAAAAGAATCACATTTGATAGCCATTAAGAGGATTTTTCGATATCTTATTCACACTCCTACACTTGGACTATGGTATCCCTCTTGTGGTAATCTTAATTTGGTTGGCTATGCTGATGCTGATTATGCTGGTAGTATGATTGATAGAAAGAGCACTAGTGGAACATGTTTTATGCTAGGATATTCATTGGTTTCTTGGTCTAGTCGTAAGCAGAACAGTGTTGCTTTGTCCACTACTGAAGCTGAGTATATTGCCCTTGGCAGTTGCTGTGCCCAAGTACTTTGGATGATGCAAACCCTGTCTGACTACGGCTTGGATCTTAGAAAAGTTCCATTACGATGTGATAGTAAGAGTGCTATAGATCTTTCTAACAATCCCGTTCATCACTCTCGGACAAAACACATAGATGTAAGACATCATTTTCTTAGAGATCATTTGGCAAAAGAGGATGTATCCATTGAATATATTTCTACTGATTTTCAGTTGGCAGATATCTTTACAAAACCTTTGCCAGAAGATCGTTTTTGTCGTCTACGTCTAGAACTGGGCATTATTGATTATATTTAGAGTAAAAATATTATTTGGTGTGCTTTTATTGTTTTTGTGTGGTGTGCTACAAAAGGAAAAATAAAAAAATGAAAAATAAAAATAAAAAAAGGAAAAAGAAAAATATAAACAAAAAGGGAAAGTGAATTGTCTATCTCCTCCTTTTGCATTTTTCATCAGAAACAGCTTTAAATGCAAAACATATGTCTTATGGATTTTGAATATTATATTCTTAACAATGCTTGCATTCAAAGACTACATGCTTAATTAGGTCATATTCATTAATGAGTAACTAACGTTTTTCATCTTCCAATCACACTTACACAGATCAAAATGTTTTTGATATAGATTTGAAATATTGAATAAGAAAAGTGGTTGTTGGTGGACTAATTTATGTTTTAATGGGATATGATGTTTCAAGGCATGGGTAAAAAGAAAAGCTCTCATAAAAATATACGTGTATAAAAGAATAGCAAGACGAGTGTCTTCAAAATATATACACAGAGCTTCGTATGAAAAATGGATACGATTCATGTCCTTGATACTACCCTTGGACATCCAACTTATGCTATAAATGTCATTTTTAGCGTTGGTGTTAAGTCCGTCAAGCACTGCCATTTCACATTTAAAAATCCTTCTCGGTCATGTTTGGAATTGGTAGCTTGAACTCATATTACATGAGAAGGGGAAACTCAATCCTTGATGTTCATATATTCAGTGGAAAAGATGGTTATGACAGGCTGTATTCCTTATTACCTCTCCATATGTACTAAACATTTGATCATCACACTTGAGCACGGAGATGAATTATGGTAGTTATGACTTAGTGCTTATTGCTTATTTATTCATTGTGGTCATCGATGTCTTGCCTGTTTGTTTTGCTTTATAATGTTCAATTTTCCACTCCTCATATGCTATTTCATATATTTTTTTGATGAAAACAAAGGGGGAGAGAAATATTAAGATTGGGGGAGTATGTCGATAGGGGGAGCATGTCAATAGGGGGAGCATATCATTTTGCCATTCATGCTCATATTCATGACTCACACACTCACACACTTCACACATTTTTGATGTAATCTTAATGTCTGGTTTGTTCTCATCAAAAGGGGGAGATTGTTGGAAACAGCATTCTAGCCTATGTTTGATGATAACAAACCCTACTGAACTGTTCTAATCTGTTTGTTGAGTGTGTCACAGGTCCCTATAGTCATGATTGCTCAAGTTACACATGCACGTACTCAAGTACGTTGAAATACGGAGCTGAAACTTCATTTGGAATTACACAAGCTGATCCAACAATGGAGTATAGCTATGAAACTCTATTCTAGAGTTAATCATAGGCTATAAATAGCATGAGATTTTTCTCAGGATTTATGGAGAATGTTTGAAGTTCAAATACGGGGAAATACGAGGAAATACAGAGTATACAAAGAAGAAACTTTTTCTACAAGTGGTGAAATGAGGTGAAACAATTCTAACATGTATATATTGGGCTCTAGGATTTTTGAGAATTTTTTCAGAATTTTTGGGATTTATCTGATGCCAAAATACGGTGGAATACGTCAGAAATACACTGAAAAATCGACATACGGTACTGTTCATACGACGGCTGCCGACATACCGACTTTGCGGACAGCAAATTTAACACGGGTTTGACCCACGAGCCGCCTCGTGGCGGATCCCTTGGAACAGTAACCAAACCCGTTAAGCTCAATCCTATATAAACCCATGTACACTCTTCACATTTTCATCAATAACTTGAGTTCTAGAGATCCAAATTGAGCACCGTTTGCGGCGTTGCGACCGTGACTTCATCCCCGACGCAGTGACAGCAAGTTGAGCAGCTAGTTCCTCCTGTGCAGCAAATGAGATCATTTTGAGTGAGGAACTTCTACCGACTACTTCCACGGGGACAGCGACTACTTCTTCTACAGACATCCGATCATCATTCCGTAAGAAGCGTTGCGAAGCTACTGATGTGCTGAAAGAAGACAACCAGAGAGATCTTCACAAATGAGCTTTCTAAACTCTTGATCTTATTTATTTGTGAAGTTATTAATGTTTTGATCAGCATTTCTGTAATATAATTTCTTCCGCTATTTGGGACTCTGGGAACCAAACTTGTTGGGGCAAGTTGGGTTGGGGAGTGATACTTGTATGTTTCTTTTTGGCTTTGGTGAGCTTGAGTTGGTCTGACAGGTTGGTGTTGGGGCACCAATCTAAGGGAGATTGTAACTTCTAAAAGAAACAGTATAAGTGATTGCTCATTGGGGTGGACGTAGGTCATGGGGACCGAACCACGTTAAATTCTGTGTCTTCTGTGATTGCTTTGATTGTCTGATTCCTAAACTGCATGTTGTAAACTAGGCTTAAATTTTTATCTTGCGATAATTTGGTCAAAGGCCTATTCACCCCCCTCTAGGCCTTATTTAGATCCTACATCCTCTTCTTCTATACTAGGGTTCCGGAGGCTTTCGACGTAGATAGCGCGACCCAATTCCTTGAGGGAGGAAGAGGCTAGCTTTGATAGGGCATATGCACCAACGTTTTCCGACCTTGGCAGATGGATCGTCTCGGCGTGATTGAACTTTGATAGCTCGGATTTGGCCGAGGCTAGGTAGCGCTACATTGCCTCTTCTCGAGCTGTGTAGCCCCCTTGCAGTTGGCTGATGATGAGTCTGGAGTCGCTGAGGAGGCGTACGGACTCTGCCCCTAGCGCTCTGGCCAGCTTCACGCCATTGACGACGGCTTCGTACTCGACCACGTTGTAGGTGGCCGGGAACTCGAACCGAAGGGCGTACTCGACCGTGTTCCCGTCGGGGGACCGGATAACAATGTCGGCCCTGCTTCCCGCCTTTGTCGCTGACCCGTCCACATGGATTATCCATGTGTCCTGGTCTCCTGCTTGATCACTGGGAACAGTATCAGCCGAAAGGAGGGATAGGGGTTAAGGCATTACCGTGTCCGGGCTTGTCACGTCGGGACGTGCTCCACCGTCAATGGTACATTCTGCAATGAAGTCTGCTAGTGCATGTCCCTTGATGGCCGTTCTCGGCTTGTATCTGAGATCGATCTCGCTCAGTTCTACTCCCCAGTTTAGCATCATCCCCATCCGATCAACCCTCTTAAGGTTTTGTTCGAGCTGGGAGTCGGTTAGGACTAGGATGGTGTGCGCTTGGAAGTAAGGACGGAGTCGCGGCGCCGAAAGGACGAGGGCGTAAGCTAGCTTCTCTACCGGGCTGTACTGCCCCTCTGCATCTCTCATGATCCGACTGGTGTAGTACACCGGTCGTTGCACCCCAGCGTCCTCCCTAATCAGCATCGAGCTCACTGCCTCTCGGTGCTAGCCAGGTACAGGCTCAGGGGTTCCCCCTCCTTGGGTTTGGAGAGGAGCGGGGGGCTTCGGAGGTACTCCTTCAGTTCGGCGAATGCCCGAGCGCAGCTTTCGTCCCATTCTACGGCTTTCCTTTTTTCCAACCGGCTCGGCGAGGGCCTTCCTCGGGACCCCGAAGAATGGGAGGACCTCTCCGTCGATTTGGATGGGAAGCGTCCCAAAGCAGTGATCCGCCCGTTCAGCCTTTGCAGCTCTCGGATAGTCGCTGGCTCTTTCATGTTGATCAGTGCCTCAATCTTGTCCGGGTTGGCTTCAATGCCGCGGTTGGTGATCATGAAGCCCATAAACTTCTTGGACCTCACCCCGAACATACACTTGGTGGGGTTGAGTCTAATGTTGTGTCTTCGCAGTTGTTCGAAGGTCTCCCGGAGGTCGGTGATATGGTCGATGGGGTCCTTGGACTTGACCAGCATGTCGTCCACGTAGACTTCCAGATTCCTTCCGATCTGAGACCCGGAGACTCCATTGACCATCCTCTGGTAGGTCGCCACCGCATTCTTCAGACCAAAAGGCATCTTCTTGTAGGAATGTTGCCCGGTCAGTGATGAATGACGTCTTTTCCTTGTCCTCCGGATCCATTTGAACTTGGTTGTACCTGGAGTAGGCGTCCATGAAGCTGAGCATCTCGTAGCCTGAAGCATTATCCACGAGATGATCGATGCGGGGTAGTGGGTAGCTGTCCTTGAGGCAGGACTTGTTGAGTCAGTGAAGTCTACGCACATTCGCCACTTGCCGCTAGACTTCTTCACCATCACGACGTTGGCCAACCAGTCGGGGTACCCGAGTTCCCTAAAGAAGCCCGCTTCGAGGAGACGTTTCACTTCCTCGGCTGCAGCCCTCATCTTTTCGCCGTCCAAATTCCTCTTTTTCTGCTTGATTGGTCTGAAGTTGGGGTCGACGTGCAACCGGTGGGTGATCACCTGGGGATCCACGTCTGGCATGACATCAGGTGACCATGCAAAGATGTCTAGGTTGGCTTTCAAGCATCCGATCAACTCGTCCCTCAGGGCCGGATCGAGTTTCGATCCGATAGACACGAACCTGCTGTCCACGCCCGTGACGGGGATGAATTCGGGTTCTTCGACAGGGGCGGGTCTCAAATTGCCCGAGCTGCCCCTCCTATCGAGGAGGTCCATCGGGTCGTACTGCTCCATGTCGCGCCCATCACTGGATAGTTGGTAACATGTCTTGGGTCTCGCCTGGTCGCCTTTAACTTTCCCGACCCCCATCGGGGTCTTGAACTTGACCATTTGGTGGAGGGTCGAGACCACAGCTCCCGCAGCGTTGAGGAGCAGCCGGCCGATTATCCCATTATACGCCGACCCGATCCTCAGGGCCATAACCTCAATGGTTAGAGTGGTTGAGTGGGGCGGTTCCCCAAGCGTAACAGGGAGGCGGATCATTCCCACAATAGGTGCGGAGTGTCCTGTGAAGCCCATCACGGGGCCCGAACAGGGTTCCAGGTTCTCAGACCGCAGCCCCATTTTCTCCAAGGTCGACATGAACAGGATATCGCATGAGCTTCCCGTGTCAACGAGCAGCCGCCGGACCAAGGTGGCGTTAATGACAACCGAGACGACTAGTGCGTCATCACGCGACAGCTTTACCCCCATCAGGTCCTCCTCGGAGGAGGAGATGTGCTGAGGGTTGTCTCCAGCTTCCTCACAGTATACGTCCATTGCCGTGTCCCGCAGTGCGCTCGGCTCCTTGACTCGGGCCGGGCGTCGGGCGGTTGCGGTCTTGCCAAGGCAGTCACTGGCAGGACCCGACGTTGGTGTAGCTGCCGCCGTGTACATGCGCCTCCTGGTACGTGGCCGCGTCATTTTTGGTGTGGTTGTTTGACGTGGGGTGTGAACGATTTTTTGTTTTCCACAGACGGTGCCAGATGTTTCGGGGTGTTTTCTCGCCACTGTTTGGTAGTCTCAAGGGTCGGAGGTCGACGTGGCCACGTGAGACACGTGCGTCCTCCAAGATGGGGAAGCGGCACATTCGCTTGGTCGGGAATGCGCGGATCCGTGCGTCAATATCCCGAAGGTAGCTTCGGGAGTACGACGTCCTCCTCGAGTGAAGAGACGAACGAGCTCGGGGTCGAGGTCGCTCAGCTCTGGTGAATGAAGCACCGAAGGATAGCTCCGGCGGGGTGAAGTCTCCTTGACCTACACAGACGAGAAAGCTCGTCAGGGGGGTCAGACCTTGGTTCCGACCAAGTCCCCTCCGATGGCTAAGTCAGATACGATCTGAAGGATGCACGGCGGAATCGAGTACGGTTACGGGGGACCGATACACGAATTCTAAGGACGGGCTGCGGAGAAGAATTATGAGGTGTAAAGCAATGTCGTTGGAGGAAGAATACCTGAGTGTAGAGTATTCAGAATTTTGGTCCCGTCATCTTTCGATCTTCGGGTCTTTTGTAGGGATTGAACCGCCCACGACTCCCTCTTCCTCCACCATTTTCGCCCCACGCCTGCGCTTCTTTCACGGCCCCTTGATGGGGGTGAACGTAATAGCGATTCAAGTGAGTGGAATCCGGGGGGCAGTTTCCTTAACTGCCAAAGGTCAGCGGTCCCCCCCTAATGTCGACTTTGGGCAGGCGTCATCAGAAGTGCTCGCGGGGCCTCTGGTCCAGGGCCTAATCTTTCTTCGGCCCATGGACTTAGCCTGTTCTACCTTGGCACGTTCAGGAGGGTTGTATCAGCATATGTCTATATCTGTAACACAAAAACACTTGCATTTAGTCTACATCCAGCGCTGCTTTAGCTGTTGATGCATAGGTTTGCCAGCCTCACTCATACTGACAAATGAAAAAAAAATGCCAGCATTTTAAAGGGAGCATTTTAAAGGAGGCAGGACAGCATGGACCCCGATCTGTCTCGTGCTAAGTATGGCTAAGCATTGGCCGGTTCTATTGGGTTTTTGACAATTTTCAAAACCAAAACCGAACCGACTAAACCGAACCGAACATATGTGACGGACCAAAACCAAGCTGCACCGAACAATTCGGTTCGATTTTCAACGCGACCAGTCGACCAACGCTTAAGAACTCGTAGTCGTCGACTAATACTCTCTATCCCTACATATTTTCGGTTCGATTGGTTCAGTTCGGTTGATTGAACCAGGCAAAAAACCGAATCAAAACCGATAACTTACCTCTCATAACAACCCAAACCGACCGTTTTCAATAGGTTTGGTTTGGTTTCGTCTGCGGTTTTCAATATTTTTTTTGCTCACCACTAGTGCCGAGGGGCCTTCCCTGTGATGGGAAAGCCTCAAATCAAAGCCCATGGTCTTCAAATACGGATTACTTGAGACATCACCTTGCCATCTGGCAATAAACGTACGTATGTTCCACATCGCCTCATCAATATGGGCAACGGAGATTCTCATTACGTATGGGGATCAATTGAATGAAGGCATTGCCACCGCACGGGGAAATTTGAAGGCATCTAAGCGATAGTTGTCCATAACTAAAGCATCCATTGACAATTAATTCTCTCCTGGTCCAAATCTGAAAATGGACAGGTGTGGTTTACTATGGAGACTGTCTACTTCAATAGTGAGGTTTTTAACAGAGCCGCAATTAGCGCCGGTGCAACAATTTATTGCAACAATTTTTAAAAGAAATATGCTCTTAAATTAATATGACTTTACTATCAAATTAGTCTAGTTTCGAGTGACAGACTACTTTAATAAGCTACATAGTTGTGCAGGTCACAAGCCGTAAAAAGTACGAGTCAGCTATTGATATGTGAATAACATGATTCAGTACAAATTGCGAGCATGTAAAAAGAATGTATATAAAACTATAGAAGAGTTTTTCAATTAAATAACTCAGACATTACCCCTCAAACAGAGTGCATATATCTGATCTTGCTTTCTCTGAAGCCAACTGCATTCCCCTTGATGGAAAACAAACACCAACAAAAATTTGAGCATTAAGAACAGCTTGTGAATACTAGCACTCAAGGCAGCTCTGGAAAAATCGACTCCCCTGTATGATGAAACGGTAAAAGATTGGTAAGTAACCACTGTTTCTCTGCAGTTCAGAAATAAAACACAACGAACTCATTCATCTGCACCTTGAAAGCAAATGTTACATCTGAACAATCAATTTGTAACGTTATTCTCTTCAGTCGGTCTTCTTTAGAATTGCCAAGTTTGATTAGCCCCTGAACATTCAAAACGAGACTTACAAGTTGACTGAATCATGTAACAGGGTAAATATAAAATGTTGAAGAAATCATGTAACGGCATAAATATAAATGGAGTGAAGCTGTAGTATGTATTTCAACCTGATCGCTGAGTACTCCACACATGCTTGTAAATTCCAACACTGCAACAGAAGGAACTTGGGTTGATTTACAAATTTCCAGATAAGATTTGTTCAGCTGTAACAACCAATACATTTATGAGTCATTGGCAGTCATCCAAAAAGAAATGATAATGTAAAAGCAGAACTACATGCCAATTTAACATCAAAACACATGAGCTGGCAACAACAAGGGTATCGATATGTAGCGATTTGCCCTTTAGTACAATGACTAATTGCATATCCCAATGCAGGTAATATTTTTCATGTTTTCATTATTCAACATATAATTTATTTATTTTTGAGAGAAATACGGCCTGGCCTCCAAGGAGGATCAGACCATGTGCAGGGGTTGTGTGTGTGTATTGGATATCATATAACATATGAGAGATATTTATTCTATAAATGATGAAGATTTTGAATCTTATCCTACTAGGACAAAGCTTTGTCCTACGTGACAAGTTTGTCCTACGTGGCAATGACAATTTTGGGAGGCCTTAAATTTTGGGGAAAACTTAAATTTGGGGGGAAACTTGAAATTTTGGGGGAAAACTTGAAATTTTGGGAACTTGAAATTTGTTTGGGGGGGACTCAGCCATTAAATAAACGGTGCCCTATGGGCACGGGTAATGACTATCTCTTATATATGATGACATATCGCATTCTCCATCACAAATGGTATGGAGGACAAAAGGCACACCATATATGATCTTTTACACTATGTGGAAGAGAATATACCACGTCAGCGTATATACGAGAAATATCTCATATATGGTATATCACATATCATGATGCATGTTTCGGGGGGTGTTTTTCCTGAAATTGTTGGAGTATGAGTTGGAGCTGACGTGGGCAGTTGTCTGAATGCTAGACGAGCTAACCGCAAGCTGAATGGGCTCCGATCCGAGCTATGTGAGTCAGATCCGAGCTATCTCCGTACAACATGCAACACAAGAAGCTCGTCAGGAGGTGTCGAATTTGGGGTCCACCCAATCTCCTCCGATGCTTAAGTTAGTAGATTACTCAAGGATGCTCATTGGAACTATATCCGACCTGTTGGAGGTCGTCCGCTAAATCTCAAACCAAACTATGCAGGAAATGTAAAGTTAAGTGGAGTAGATACCGAGTGTAAGAGCACCTAACTTGGATGGGTGTCAGAAAGTAAGAAAATCGAACATTTCTCTCGTTCTTCTTAAGACTGAATATAGGCAATGGCCATTTGGAATGCCATTGTTCAGGTAACGGCCGAGCATTGAATACGCTTTATTGTATTTGGCCTGATCTGCCGATAATGATGACGAGCTTAACGGTATAGGCCGACCCTTTAAATGCTGGAGCTATGGGTGAGCACGGTTTGCTCAAACCGCCCGAATCGAACCGGACCGAACCAGACCGAGCCAAAAACCGAACCGAACCGCTCTCCATCGGTCTGGTTTGGTCTCAATCGTTGGAAACCGCCACTTATATGGTCTGGTTTGGTTTCACCCTGTCGAAACCGCGTAAACCGAACCGACTCCTAACATATATTATATATTGTGCTGGAAATCTGTTGGGATTTTAACCCTAGTCGCTAGGAACCCTAGCCTAAGGCCTTTAGACTGAGTTGGGGTTTTTATTTTTGAACAAGTTGGTATTTTTATTGTAGTTTGTCAAAAAGATGCATATATGTCATGTCAGAAATATGTATTAGCCATGATTTACACATGAAACGGGGGGCGTGATCATGCCATGCACAAGAAATTAGCAAAATTGGGTATACAAGGGGATCTTCCGTCATCATATGTCTGAACCGCGGT
The DNA here is from genome assembly GCA_030789695.1 of Scilla litardierei. Classification (NCBI taxonomy): domain Eukaryota; kingdom Viridiplantae; phylum Streptophyta; class Magnoliopsida; order Asparagales; family Asparagaceae; genus Scilla; species Scilla litardierei. The sequence goes on along the minus strand of CM061134.1, from coordinate 1,919,193 downwards.
TCCAAACCGAACCAAACCGCTCCAAGCGGTTTTCATCGGCTCGAAAACCGTCGGTCTGGTTTGGGCTGGCCTGTAAGAAACCGCTACTTATACGGTCTGGTTTGGTTTAGGTCTCAAACCGTCGGTTTGAGACCGTGCTCTCCCCTAGCTGGAGCCAATGGCTAGCTGAGCTATCGCCTTGACTGGAGAGGTGGTTGGCCTTCCGTTTGGGCCTTCGGGCTATTAGGCCAATGCTATAGGCATGTACTTGGGCTTGTCACTTAAAGTAATTAATAAAACCATTTATGGGTCAGCCCAATGTGATAACAATGGAACCCATCCCCGAGCTCAATCGATATGGTGGTTGAGGTTGGGTGATATGTTGCGAACTGATTAGACGAGCCCGACAATCGAGATGGCCTATTTAATATTGGGTCGTCAGAGCATCATGCCCAAGGATTTGTGCGCCAAAACAGCACGAAACTCGGAGCGTCATTGCCCAGCGATGTTGACACATGTCCAAGATCGAAGGGCTGAACTCGCCTACAGTTCACTTAAATAGAGCATGTGAGTTGGAGAGAATCATTCTTCTGCTTATAAGTTTGTTCTCGCTTTTGCCATTTTCTTCTCCGTCAAGCTCTGCCGCCGGCAAAGTAAAGCTGTTATGTTTAAGTGTCCTTCGTCTTCTTTTTCAAGCTATAGACTGTGGGCTGAGATGGAACGAAGCTAGCGATGTCCAGAGATTTTCTATTATCATAAACTGGTGTTAGTCCCAACATCATAGTGATGGAGATCGTATAGAAGTTTCACATCATCATCTTCGAGCGGCTCATGATGGCCATTTCACAGAGCTCCAGCGCAAGACGTCGGTCACTCTATCACCAAGAATATTGCAGTTGTTATGCTAGGAAGCACCGAAGCAGTGCCTTCAGAAGCCCTAGCCTCCCAATGCCATGGCCTCGTGATTGTATCTCTTCTGTTATACGGGCTCCGCCCTTTTCATAAGTACAATGTATGATCCCTTCTTATTAATAAAATTTCTTTCATTAAAAAGGAAAAAGCCTTAGCTCGTCTCCCCAGGACCTCAGAATTTTAATGTAAGACTTGGGTATGAAATTCCGAAATCAATTCGTCTCAAGTCGGAGAGCATCTATGCGCTTAAATCTATCTTAGGTCGTAGAGAACTTTTGAGCTCAATAGAATCTTCACGATAGATGAATGACCTTGAAATGAGCTCGTCTTAGGCCATAGAGAACCAAGGTCGGCCTCGGTGCCATTCATGCCCCCCCCCCCCCCCCCACAGCTCAAACTTGCGCAGTTAGAATATAAAAAGCATGAGGTGTGAAATATCGCTTCTCCTGGTTGTAGCCAGACCAAACATAAAGAAAAATTGAGCATAATGACATAACATAGAAGAGAAGAGACGACCCCGACAGCTAGGACTCAAGATTAACTAGCAGTAATCCTTGATCAAATAGCTAAATCGAATTGCAAGGAAATTAGCTCCTTGACTTACGGCCAATGAAGTAATAGATTGGCATACAAGGGGAATGACACCACTGACTTACAATTGTCAAAGAGTTAAGTCGGCATGCAAGGGAAGTGGCCCCGCACCTTACGACCACCTACGAGTTTGATCGGCCTGCGAGGGGAGTTGCCTCCTGTCTTACGGTCGATACAGAAATAGGTCGGCTTGCGAGGGGAGTGGCCACGCACCTTACAACGGGCTAAGAGCTTGATCGGCCTGCGAGAGGAATGGCCATGCACCTTACGGCCGCTAAGAGCTTGATCGGCCTACGAGGGGAGTGGGCCCCCGCCTTACAGCCGATGAAAAATAAATCGGCCTGCGAGTGGAGTGGTCCCGAGCCACTAAAAGCTTGATCGGCATGCTAGGAGAGTGGCCCCCGCTTTACGGCCAATGAAAAGATATGTCGACCTACAAGGGAGTGGACGTGCGCCTTAGGGCCGACTAAGAGCTTGATCGGCAAGTGAGTGGAGTGGCCACGCGCTTTACGGTCGACTAAGAGCTTGATCGAACTGCGAGTGGATTGGCCCCGCACCTTACGGCCGAATAGTGATCGGACTGCGAGTGGATTGGCCCCGCACCTTACGGCCGAATAGCCCGTGTATTCTTCAAAAAGTAATCATCGCAAGATCAAAATCGAGGTATCTACATTAATTTGTAGGCATGGACACTTTTAGAAAAATTAAAGTTAGGAAAAATCAAACATGTTTTTCTAGTTAGTGTTATCGTATAGTATCGTTCTCAAAAGTACACAAAAATAACAGAGAAATCGAAATTTAAGAACTAGTATAAGTGTTTGCTCGGTTTACTTGTTTTTCATTGATAGTGCTTTCGCAAGTGTTCAGCATTCCATGGATGAGGAAGCTCTTTGTCGTCCATTGTTGAGAGCTCGTAAATGGCTGGACCAAAGACTTCAATGATCTTGTATGGCCCTTCCCACTTGGCAACGAGCTTGCCTTGGTGGATGATCTCCAAGGAAAATATTGTCTTTCTCATGACTAGGTCATCTAAACGGAAGCTCCTGCCTTTGACTCTGGAGTTGTAGTACCAAGATATCCGATACTTCTGTCTGATGATAGTTTGAAGTGCTCGGTCACGTACCTCGTCAATGAGTTCCACATTTAATCCGAGGCCCTCCATATTCTTTTCCTCGTTGAAGTGTTGGGGTGAAGTGTTTCTTCACTGACCTCTACTGGGACAACCGCCTCTGCTCCAAAGCGAGCATGATGGATATCTCTCCGATGACGTCCTTGGTCGTCATGTATGACCAGAGTATCTCCGGTGGCGTCCTTATATGTCAGCGCCTTTCTCCAGAAGGTCGCCGAAAAAAATCACAACTTTACTTCTTGTCCAAAGCTTTCTCCATTCGTCTCCAATCTTCATTGGGGTCTTCATCTTTCTTCAGATTTGGATTTGATGAGCTCCTCCCTTTAAATCTAGGGCTTCCATTCTTCTCTTTTATTTTCTTTATTAGGGTTTCCCTAGCCAAACCAATTTGGGTAGAGATTTGATTTGAGAGTCGCTCCTCCATCGCTAATATTGTGTATTGTGTGTTATTGGGTGTGTGTGTAGAGAAAAGAGAGGGTTAATATAAATAGAAGTGATAGCCATTCTTTAGGGCTAATCACAATTTTCACCCCAAACTCAAGATGGTATCAGAGACATAGCTGCGCGCGCCGCCAGAAGAAAAAAAACAAACCCTAGCAGCGCCGCAGCCACCTGCTGATCGCGCGCACCCGCCGCTCGCCTGCGCTCGCGCCCGCCTGCGCTCGCGCCCGCCGCCCGCCGCGTGCCGCTGCTGATCCGCCGCGCTTCCACTGCTGATCCACGCGCGCCGCTGCTGAACCACGCGCGTGCTGCCGCTGCTGCTTCTCCGCTGCCCCTTCTCCCCAAAAGAGAACCCTAAGAAGAAAACCCTAACCCTAGATCTATGGTAGGGTCATGAAAAGGACTCCATAGATTTACGGTTAGGGTATGACCTAGAAGAGGAAGAAAAGAAGTAGATCTGCGGATCTAAGGAGGGAGAATGGAGAGATCTGCGGATCTGGAGAGATGGGAGACAATCTTACCTCAGCTGACATGAAGGCCTTCATCGGGGAGATAACAAAGCTGCTTGCTTCGAAGGAGTTGGGATCCTCGAGCGGATCGACGCCTTCGCGACCAGTGCAGAAGCTGGAGTTGATGCCCAATGATGTGAAATTGGAAGGGACGAAGAATTACCTCAGTTGGTCCAGGAGGGTGCTTCTCATCCTGAAGTCGAAGGGGTTAGAAGGCGTCGTTCTGGGTTCATGTAAGGAACCGGTGGATAAGACTGGGGATGATTGGAAAGTCTGGAGCACCACCAACTCACTGGTGGCTGCTTGGTTGATGATATCGATGGTTCCACCCATTGCTGGGATGGTGGAGGCCATAGAGAGTGCTGCGGGGATATGGAGTATGGTGGAGAAGATGTATTCTGGAGCAGGGAATGTGATGCTTATGATGGAGGTTCAGGGCAAGGTCGACACCTTGAAGTAGGGGGAGATGTCTATTCTAGCCTACTCTGCGGAGTTGAAAAGGCTGTGGTCAGAGTTAGACCACTATGACCCCATTGATCTACCTGATCCTAGGAGTGCTGTGATACACAGGAAGTGGGTGGAGCGTAGGCGTGTGACACATTTTCTGAGGAACCTGAATGGAGATTTTGAGGTCAGGAGGGCGAGTATGTGTCACTTATCCTCCATCCCATCTCTGGAGGAGGCCATAGCTGCAATGGCACAGGAGGAGACCAGACTGAGAGTTATGAAGGATGAGGGTACTCAGGTCACTCGGGCTGCACTGGCTGTACCGGCAGTGGCAGCAGTGAGCGAGGATCGACAGTGTTACACCTGTGGGGTGAAGGGGCACCTGAGCTTTAACTGCCCACAGAAGGGTAGTGGACGAGGACGTGGCACAGGAGGCAGAGGAGGAGGTCGTTGGGGCCGTGGAGGCCGTGGACGAGGTCGTGGCGGCCCACGGGCCAACTTTGCTACCGCTGATGGACGACAGGAGAAAGTGATGATTGAGGCTACGCCAGCTGAGGCGTCAGATCTAGAGCAGCGGAGACAGTCCAGGTCTACTACTGAGAGCTCGGAGAGTCATGCAGACCAGACTAGGGATGTTGCTTCGCCATTCGGTAACTTTGCCCACTTCGCTCACACAGGATCAGGTAACCAATTAGCCCTTTCATGTAGAGATCATATAGAGTGGATTATTGACTCAGGTGCATCTAGTCATGTGTCAGGTGCATATAGACAGTTTTCCACATATAAACCACATACCATTCATGAAACTGTTCAGACAGCTGATGGCACATCCCAACCCATTAGAGGGATTGGCACTATTCAGTGCACTCCCTCCATACGCCTCTCTTCAGTCCTTCACGTCCCATCATTTCCAGTCAACCTTTTATCTGTTAGCTCTATTGTTGATGATCTCGACTGTAGCATTACTTTTGACTCTACTCATTGTGTGTTGCAGGAAAGGAAGACTGGGAGGAGGCTTGGGACTGGCGTCAGGCGTGATGGACTGTGGTATCTTGACAGAGCTAGTGGGGATGCTGCACTAGCTGTCGTTGGTGGAGAGAAAGAAAGGGATGTACTTTTATTACATTGTCAGTTGGGACACTTGCCTTTTGATATGTTGAGTAAAATGTATCCTGATATTTTGAATAGAGTGAATGAAATGAATTTGAAGTGTGATGCATGTGAATTTGGGAAACACACTAAGACATCATATCCTAGTTTGGGGATGAGGAGTGTAGAGAGATTTCATCTTATTCACTCAGATGTTTGGGGGCCCTGCCCAGTGACTTCAGTAAGTGGGTTCAGGTGGTTTATCACTTTCATAGATTGTCATTCTCGGATGACATGGCTTTACATGATGAAAAACAAAAGCGAAGCGTTGAAGTGTTTTCAGGACTTCCATAGAAGTGTCAGAAATGTGTGTGAGGCCAAGATCCGTGTCTTGAGAACGGATAATGGGACAGAGTATGTAAACAAGGAGTTTGCATCTTATCTATCTGAGAGTGGGATAACTCATCAAACCACTTGTCCCAACACCCCTCAACAGAACGGAGTTACTGAAAGGAAAAATAGACACTTGTTGGAGGTAACTAGGTCACTCATGCTCACCATGAAGATATTGTGGAGTGAAGCAGTGATGACAGCTACCTATCTCATCAACAGGATGCCTTCGCGGATCCTTGGTATGAAGTCTCCATGTGAGATTCTTATAGGAAAGAACACTTTTGTAGTTCCACCAAAAGTGTTTGGATGCACATGCTTTGTGAGGGATCATAGACCTTCTGTGGGGAAGCTGGATGCTCAGGCAATTAAATGCATATTTGTTGGGTATCCTTCAACTCAGAAAGGCTATAGGTGTTGGAGTCCCTCAGAAAGAAGGCTGTTTGTGAGTATGGATGTGACGTTCAGGGAGACTGAGCCTTTTTATGGAGGACTGACAGATTCTACATCAGTATTTGATACTGGTGCCTCTCCAAACACAGGAGGAGTTGGTCGAGATGGGGAGACTGATGACATGAGGGTAGTGGTTGGACTTATACCGTGTCCTGTCGGGCCTACTGGTACTGGTCCTGATAGCAGGGAGGAGGAAAGGACCTTGGTGGAAGAGGAGGAAGACAGGTTGTACGGCAAGAAATATAGCAGGAGACAGAAGGGTAGTCATGGCGATGGAGAACAACAAGAAGACATCTCCCCCACTGAAGAACCACTAGCTCCACAGCCACATGTCGAGATTGATCAGTCTATCACGCCTGCTCGAGTCCCGACTTCCTTACTGCCTTCCTCTCCTAACACGGATGGTAACCTTTCTTTGCCTTCCTCTAGTTTAGATCTTCCACTTGCATCTCGTAGGGAGCCTCGTATCAATGCCGGCAGGCCTCCTGTACGGTATGGATATGAGACTGATATTGCTAATCATGTCTCCTATGCTTCTCTTACACCTGCATATGGGGCTATCATTGCATCCTTACAGTCTATCTCTATACCAAGTGATTGGCGAGTGGCAAAGCAACATCCCCAGTGGAAGAAAGCAATGCTCGAAGAACTTGAAGCACTGGAGAAGAACAAGACATGGAGACTTGTCTCACTTCCAGCAGGGAAGAAAGCGGTGGGCTGCAAGTGGGTATTCACAATAAAGCAAACTCCAGAAGGGAAGGTGGACAGGTACAAAGCGAGGCTGGTTGCCAAGGGCTACAGTCAGACTTATGGGATTGATTATGATGAGACATTTGCCCCAGTGGCAAAGATGAGTACTGTGAGTACTGGTATCCTGTGCAGCGAATTTTGGATGGAAATTGCATCAGTTGGATGTAAAAAAATGCTTTCTTGCATGGAGACTTACAGGAGGAGGTATACATGGAGGTTCCACCTGGCTTTAACACACAACAGACGATGGGAAAGGTGTGTAGGCTGGACAAGTCTTTATATGGGCTGAAGCAATCTCCAATGGCATGGTTTGACAGATTCAGACGTGCAGTCATCACTATGGGCTACAAGTAGAGTAATGGTGATCATACTGTATTCTATAGGCATTCAGGACAGCGGATTACCCTTCTGGCTGTGTATGTTGATGATATTATTATCACTGGAGATGATGAATAGGGAATCTCTCACTTGATGGCTAGATTGGCGAGAGAATTTGAGGTCAAGGACCTTGGACAGTTGGGGTATTTCCTTGGACTGGAGATTGCTAGGTCCAGGAAGGGTATAGTTCTCTCACAGAGGAAGTATGCCCTGGATTTACTGGCTGAGACTGGTATGTTGGGGTGTCGTCCAGCAGTTACTCCTATTGATCAGAATCATAGGTTGCATTCACAATCAGGGGAGCCAGTAGACAAAGAAAGGTACCAGAGACTTGTTGGACGCCTTATCTACTTATGCCATACCAGACCTGACATTGCCTATGCTATCAGTGTGGTAAGTAGATACATGCATGATCCTAGGACTGGACATATGGAGGCAGTCTTCAGGATACTGATGTATCTGAAGAATAGTCCAGGAAAAAGCATATTATTTGATAGTCATGGTCACATGAATGTGACAGGCTACTGTGATGCGGATTGGGCCAGTTGTCTGGATGATAGGAGATCGACCTCGGGCTACTGTGTGTTTGTTGGGGGCAACTTAGTCTCTTGGCGCAGCAAAAAGCAGGATTTGGTGGCTCGTTCCACTGGAGAGGCAGAGTATCGTGCTATGGTGCTTAGTACCTGTGAGATGATCTGGTTGAGATCACTTCTACAAGAGCTACGTCTGCTGAGAGAAGGACCATTGCGGTTGTTGTGTGATAACAAGTCAGCAATTAACATTGCCAACAACCCAGTGCAACATGATAGAACGAAGCACATAGAGATTGACATGTTCTTTATTAAAGAAAGATTGGACAAGAAACAGTTGGAGATCTCCTACATTACTTCTGGACAGCAACTAGCTGATTGCCTTACAAAGGGGTTGAACTCTAAAGGAGTAGATGATGCTTGTAAAAAGATGGGCATGATAAATATCTTTTGCTCATCTTGAGGGGGAGTATTGTGTATTGTGTGTTATTGGGTGTGTGTGTAAAGAAAAGAGAGGGTTAATATAAATAGAAGTGATAGCCATTCTTTAGGGCTAATCACAATTTTCACCCCAAACTCAAGAGCTAACATCCTCGCATCCATCGAAGAAAGAAAACTTCTTCTCCGTCGATTTCTTGAGCTCACCGAGCTTGGCATCAAATTTCTCCTCCAAAGCTTTGATCTTCTCTCTCGATCTTGCTCCCGCCATGAGGATAATAGTGCTCTGATACCAATTTGATAGGAAAGACTAGGGTTTTGATGGAAGAAATATATGGATTGGAAGAAATATAATATTATTATAAATAAAAATACAAAATACAAGCTAACTTAAATACAAGCTAACTTGGCATCAATTAGAGAAAAAGACTACTCTCCTAGTTTTGATTCGAGATAAAACTTAAATCTCCCAAGAATTACTCTAGTGTACTTCTAATCTCTCTTCTTCTCCTCTCAAATTCAACATCCTCCTAGCCCTAACCATCATCCACTATATATAAGACTGATTTGTCCATAATCACAAAAATGCCCTAAGGCCCAAATTAACAAGTTTGCCACTCGGGCCCAAAATTACCAAATTGCCACTTGTGTGACCCGCACCCCTATTCCCAACAGTACATCTCATATACAACTTAACAGATCTCAGCAATTACAAGGGGTGGTTGAGTTCATGTTATGTAACAATCACAAGTAGATGTCAACAATCTCTTGCTACAATGCTTATTTATAATTTCAATTTAATAAGAATTCAGATTGTGTGTATGTTTGCTTGTATTTATGTACAGTAGAGAATATTGAGAAGAACAGTGGTAATGCAATGAATAGGTTAAGTTGGAATAAATCAGGAAGTTCAAATTTTTTTCATGATATATTGAAAATCAAACACAGAAAATACATACCTCCCCAATAGTCGTATAATTTTTCTTGCGTTGGCTGAAAAGCTTCACAATGGAGCATAATATTATCTGCACAAGCCAAAAAAACAGTAAGAATCATCACCTGTTGTTCCTGCCTGGAATTGATGAACTAAATTCTTAAAAATCACCTTACAGAAAACAACTATGAATTTATATGAAATCAAAAGAAGTCTTCTTACATAAGAGAACTGTAATTTTAAGTAAGAAATCCATTATACAAATGAGATCATTCCTTCAAGGGAGAATGCTGACTAGGACAAAGGTGGCAATAAAGTGTCACATCACAATGCCACCTCAACGGGTGGGGCCACCACTACCCCCCGCCCCCCAAACGATCCATGCACCTTGGACAAAACCCTCAGTCTTTCTCACCCTTACCCGTTGCACCCGGTTCTGCACCCAGAAAAACACCCATATGGGACCCGCATTTTGAAGGGTTGAGAGGAATTTTGGGTGTACGTGCACTGTGCATGGGTTTTTTTGAGAGAGGTATCTTCCATCTAGGACAAAGGTGTCGATAGAGTGGTGGCCACCCCATTGTGTGGGCCCCACCTCCCCCGTCTTGATAGAGTAGTGGCCATGAATTGGCCTCCTCAGCAAGTGATCCCCACCACTTGTGTGGGCCCCACCTCCCCCTTCTTGATAGAGTAGTGGCCATGAATTGGCCTCCTCAGCAAGTGATCTCCACCACCCCTTTCTCACTAAATGCACCCAAGGCCACACCAACAATACACCCACTTTCTTTCCCTTTCTCACTAAATGCACCCAAGGCCACACACACATACACCCACTCCTCTCACAAAGTCCCATTCACCCAATTCCGCACCCACACAAAGACCCACTCCTGGGTGGGCGCCACGACATGGGATTTGGAGGTGGGTTTGTTGGAGCCTGTGCACTTTGTGCACGGGTATTTTCTTTTGTGTGTGTGTGTGTGTGTGCAGTGTAATCAGCTCTCCAGAACTTAGCATGCAACCAATGAATCTTTAGGGGTTATTTATTAATTATGGAAAGTGATCGAGTTTAAGCGATCTAGTTACATTATCTATAGGTCAGTCATAACAGAGAAGACTTCAACAGAAAAAGAACCGTATGAGGGCAACTAACTTCAAGATACAGCATAAGTTTAACCTGGTTTGTGGACTAATTAAAAGGGTGTTTTCCTTCGTATGTAGATATACACTGTTCTATACTTACAAGTTATAGAGCCAATGCATCGTCTGCATGTTGCTGTCAATTGTGTTAAGCTTCTGCAAATTGCAATGTTGTAGCCACCAATTAGTTGCCTCAATTGTCAAACTTCGTCTACATGTCCATTTTAATACATTCATTTATGGTAACCTAATAGTAAGATACAGCTATACTTATACAGTATACACATGTAACCTGACTACTGTGTTAATCTTCAATACACAAAATTGAAAGGATATTAGGGTTCCAACTGCAAATATAGCATATTTTTGGCTAAGCGTATGAAATTTTGATAACCTCCCAGGTTCTCTTGGTATTGCTAATTGTTCGTTAGACCAGTTTACTTTATGTTGATGACAATCCTGCCATGATTTAATCAAAGTCTCTTTGTTGTTCAACGTTAACTACTGCTCTAAGCTATTAAACAACCTGTCCAAATTGACATTTAAGCGGTTATTGTACATGTTAGGAGCCATCATAAAGGACCCCCCCCCCCCCCCCCCCCCCCAAAAAAAAAAAAAAAAAAAAAAAAAAAAAAAAAAAAAAAAAAAAACCCCCCCCAAACCCCCCCCCAAAGGGAAAAAAAAAAGAAGCTCACGAGCCTATTATGATCTAAAGGCCCATGGAGGCCAAGGTGGATTCATGAAGTGAACTGAAAATTTTGTGACGTGCTAGACAGCAGAGAGTACTATATATGTTATGGCTTCCAACTTGAACACCTCAGATGGTTAGACTACCATTCTAAATATTCAAACTATTAAAATGACAAATGCTTAACCTAGCAAAGAAAAAAGGTCACGAAAGTAGTTGAGATGACAAAGTTTTGAGAAAAATTAGTTGAATTGACAAGCTGTTGAGAGGTTACCTGTTGATGTTGTGGAAGAGATTGTATAGTATCGACAACTGCTGACTTGAATGCCTTCGATAAAGCAATTTCCATATGGCAGAATCTCACCTGAAATTTCTTCGACAAGTCCATTTAGTGCAAATAAGAAAAAAAAACCATGAAGAATTCATGGTCAGCTGTTTGCAGGCATCTATAATCTTCCATGCAGTACAATGTAAATTTGTCATAATTCATGGTGTATTAAATTCAATCATAGCCAATAAAACATAAAATGCTGCCCTTTTGTGACATTTTTCTGATTTTGTATATATTTTTTATAAACATTTCACATTTTCTTTTTGACAGGAAACTTAATATCATAATTTAAAATTGCCAAAGAGAGTACTTTAAGTTTTTAATCAGAAATATCCAAAGACCGTGTAGACTATATTATCAAACAACTACTGATGGTAACTGGACTAGATGAGCTTTATCCAAAGAGAAAACTATATGCTGACGGATCTGTTGGTAATTGGGGAACTCACGGATTCAAGCTCAAAATCTCTCAGATGAACAAATAAATCTAAGAAACTGGTATTGCTACATGTAGGAATTTGGGGAAAGTGTGATTAGCCCACAAATGAGCTAACCCCTCATATTTATAATATCCCTTCCTTTGCTTTACACACACACCCTAATACAATAACACACAATACTCCCCCTCAAGATGAGCAAAAGATATTTATCATGCACATCTTGTCACAAGCATCCTCTACTCCTTTAGAGTTTAACCCCTTCGTAAGGCAATCTGCTAATTGCTGTCCAGAGGTGATATAGGAGATCTCCAACTGTTTCTTGTCCAGTCTCTCTTTAATGAAGAACCTGTCAATCTCTATGTGCTTCGTTCTATCATGTTGCACTGGGTTGTTGGCAATATTAATTGCTGACTTGTTATCACACAACAACCGCAATGGTCCTTCTCTCAGCAGGCGTAGCTCATGTAGGAGTGATCTCAACCAGATCATCTCGCATGTACTAAGCACCATAGCACGATACTCTGCCTCTGCAGTGGAACGAGCCACCAAATCCTGCTTCTTGCTGCGCCAAGAGACCAAGTTGCCCCCAACAAACACACAGTAGCCCGAGGTCGATCTCCTATCATCTAGGCAACTAGCCCAATCTGCATCATAGTAGCCTGTCACATTCATGTGACCATGACTACCAAATAATATGCCTTTTCCTGGACTATTCTTCAGATACATCAGTATCCTGAAGACTGCATCCATATGTCCAGTCCTAGGATCATGCATGTATCTACTTACCACACTGATAGCATAGGCAATGTCAGGTCTGGTATGGCATAAGTAGATAAGGCGTCCAACAAGTCTCTGGTAAATTTCTTTGTCTACTGGCTCCCCTGATTGTGAATGCAACCTATGATTCTGATTAATAGGAGTAACTGCTGGACGACACCCCAACATACCAGTCTCAGCCAGTAAATCCAGGGCATACTTTCTCTGTGAGAGAACTATACCCTTCCTGGACCTAGCAATCTCCAGTCCAAGGAAATATCCCAACTGTCCAAGGTCCTTGACCTCAAATTCTCTTGCCAACCTTACCTTCAAGTGAGAGATTCCCTCTTCATCATCTCCAGTGATAATAATATCATCAACATACACAGCCAAAAGAGTAATCCGTTGTCCTGAATGTCTATAGAATACAGTATGATCACCATTACTCTGCTTGTAGCCCATAGTGATGACTGCACGCCTGAACCTGTCAAACCATGCCCTTGGAGATTGCTTCAGCCCATACAAGGACTTGTCCAGTCTACACACCTTTCCCACCGTCTGTTGTGTGCCAAAGCCAGGTGGAACCTCCATGTATACCTCATCCTGTAAGTCTCCATGCAAGAAGGCATTTTTTACATCCAACTGATGCAATTTCCATCCAAAGTTCGCTGCACAGGATATCAGTACTCTCACAGTACTCATCTTTGCCACTGGGGCAAATGTCTCATCATAATCAATCTCATAAGTCTGACTGTAGCCCTTGGCAACCAGCCTCGCCTTGTACCTGTCCACCTTCCCTTCTGAAGTTTGCTTTATTGTGAAGACTCACTTGCAGCCCACAGCTTTCTTCCCTGCTGGAAGTGAGACAAGTCTCCATGTCTTGTTCTTCTCCAGTGCCTCAAGTTCTTCGAGCATTGCTTTCTTCCACTGGGGATGCTGCTTTGCCACTCGCCAATCACTTGGTATAGGGATAGACTGTAAGGATGCAATGATAGCCATATATGCAGGAGTAAGAGAGGCATAGGAGACATGATTAGCAATATCAGTCTCATATCCATACCGTACAGGAGGCCTGCCGGCATTGATACGAGGCTCCCTACGAGATGCAAGTGGAAGATCTAAACTAGAGGAAGACAAAGAAAGGTTACCATCCGTGATAGGAGAGGAAGGCAGTAAGGAAGTCGAACTCGAGCATGCGTGATAGACTGATCAATCTCATGGGGCAGTGGAGCTAGTGGTTCTTCAGTGGGGAAGATGACTTCTTGTTGTTCTCCATCGCCATGACTATCCTTCTGTCTCCTGCTATATTTCCTGCCGTACAACCTGTCTTCCTCCTCTTCCACCAATGTCCTTTCTTCCTCCATGCTATCAGGACCAGTACCAGTGGGCCTGACAGGACACGGTATAAGTCCAACCACTACCCTCCTGTCACCAGTCTCCCCCTCTCGACCAGCTCCTCCTGTGCTTGGAGAGGCCTCAGTATCAAATACTGATGTAGAATCTGTCAGTCCTCCATAAAAAGGTTCAGTCTCCCTGAACGTCACATCCATGCTCACAAATAACCTTCTTTCTGAGGGACTCCAACACCTATAGCCTTTCTGATTTGAAGGATACCCCACAAATATGCATTTAATTGCCTGAGCATCCAGCTTCCCCACAGAAGGTCTATGATCCCTCACAAAGCATGTGCATCCGAACACTTTTGGTGGAACTACAAAAGTGTTCTTTCCCATAAGAATCTCACATGGAGACTTCATATCAAGGATCCGTGAAGGCATCCTGTTGATAAGATATGTGGCTGTCATCACTGCTTCACTCCACAATATCTTAGGTACATTCATGGTGAGCATGAGTGACCTAGTTACCTCCAACAAGTGTCTATTTTTCCTTTCAGCCACTCCGTTCTGTTTGGGGGTGTTGGGAAAAGTGGTTTGATGAGTTATCCCACTCTCAGATAGGTAAGATGCAAACTCCCTGTTTACATACTCTGTCCCATTATCCGTTCTCAAGACACGGATCTTGGCCTCATACACATTTCTGACACTTCTATGGAAGTCCTGAAAACACTTCAACGCTTCACCTTTGTTTTTCATCATATAAAGCCATGTCATCCGAGAATGACAATCTATGAAGGTGATAACCACCTGAACCCACTTACTGAAGTCACTGGGCAGGGCCCCCAAACATCTGAGTGAATAAGATGAAATTTCTCTACACTCCTCATCCCTACACTAGGATATGACGTCCTAGTGTGTTTCCCAAATTCACATGCATCACATTTCAAATTCATTTCATTCACTCTATTCAAAACATCGGGATACATTTTACTCAAAATATCAAAAGGCAAGTGTCCCAACTGACAATGCAACAAAAGTACATCTCTTTCCTTCTCTCCACCAACGACAGACAGTGCAGCATCCCCACTAGCTCTGTCAAGGTACCACAGTCCATCACGCCTGACGCCAGTCCCAAGCCTCCTCCCAGTCTTCCTTTCCTGCAACACACAATGAGTAGAGTCAAAAGTAATGCTACAGTCGAGATCATTAACAATAGAACCAACAGATAAGAGGTTGACTGGAAATGATGGGACGTGAAGGACTGAAGAGAGGCGTATGGAGGGAGTGCACTGAATAGTACCAATCCCTCTAATGGGTTGGGATGTGCCATCAGCTGTCTGAACAGTTTCATGAATGGTATGTGGTTTATATGTGGAAAATTGTCTATATGCTCCTGACACATGACTAGATGCACCTGAGTCAATAATCCACTCTATATGATCTCTACATGAAAGGGCTAATCGGTTACCTGAGCCTGTGTGAGCGAAGTGGGCAAAGTTACCGAATGGCGAGGCAATATCCCCAGTCTGGTCTGCATGACTCTCCGAGCTTTCAGTAGTAGACCTGGACTGTCTCCGCTGCTCTAGATCTGACGCCTCAGCTGGCGTGGCCTCGATCATCACTGTCTCATGTCGTCCGTCAGCGGTAGCAAAGTTGGCCCGTGGGCCGCCGCGACCTCGTCCACGGCCTCCACGGCCCCAACGACCTCCTCCTCTGCCTCCTGTGCCACGTCCTCGTCCACTGCCCTTCTGTGGGCAGTTAAAGCTCAGGTGCCCCTTCACCCCACATGTGTAGCACTCTCGATCCTCGCTCACTGCTGCCACTGCCGATACAGCCAGTGCAGCCCGAGTGACCTGAGTACCCTCATCCTTCATAACCCTCAGTCTGGTCTCCTCCTGTGCCATTGCAGCTATGGCCTCCTCCAGAGATGGGATGGAGGATAGGTGGCACATACTCGCCCTCCTGACCTCAAAGTCTCCATTCAGGTTCCTCAGAAAGTGTGTCACACGCCTACGCTCCACCCACTTCCTGTGTATCGCAGCGCTCCTAGGATCAGGCAGATCAATAGGGTCATAGTGATCTAACTCTGACCAAAGCCTTTTCAACTCCGCAGAGTAGGCTAGAATAGTCATCTCCCCCTGCTTCAAGGTGTCGACCTTGCCCTGAACCTCCATCATGAGCATCACATTCCCTGCTCCAGAGTACATTTTCTCCACCATACTCCATATCCCCGCAGCACTCTCTATGGCCTCCACCATCCCAGCAATGGGTGGAACCATCGATGTCATCAACCAAGCAGCCACCAGTGAGTTGGTGGTGCTCCAGACTTTCCAATCATCCACATCCTTGTCCAGCGGTTCCTTGCATGAACCCAGAACGACGCCTTCTAACCCCTTCGACCTCAGAATGAGAAGCACCCTCCTGGACCAACTGAGGTAATTCTTCGTCCCTTCCAATTTCACATCATTGGGCATCAATTCCAGCTTCTGCACGGGACGTGAAGGCGTCGATCCACTCGAGGATCCCAACTCCTTCGAAGCAAGGAGCTTCGTTATCTCTCCAATGAAGGCCTTCATGTCCGCTGAAGTAAGATTGTCCCACATCTCTCCAGATCCGCAGATCTCTCCTTTCTCCCTTCTTAGATCCGCAGATCTACTTCTCATTCTCCTCTTCTAGGTCATACCCTAACCGTAAATCTATGGAGTCCTCTTCATGGCTCTACCATAGATCTAGGGTTAGGGTTTTTTTAGGATTCTCTTTTGTAGCTAGTTTAGGGCTTTGTGGTGGCTAGAAGAGGGCGTGCAAGGGAATAGGAGGGAGATGGAGGCGGAAGCAGGCGGCGGCAGCAGGCGGCGCAGATGGCGGCGGCGGCGCCGCGCGCTGCAGGCGGCGGCGGCTGCGCGCTGCAGGCGGCGGCGGCGTGAGGGCTAGGGCTTTTATTGGGTTTTAGGGTTTTAGGGGTGTTTTGGCTCTGATACCATGTAGGAATTTGGGGAAAGTGTGATTAGCCCACAAATGAGCTAACCCCTCATATTTATAATATCCCTTGCTTTGCTTTACACACACACCCTAATACAATAACACACAATACTACATAACCCAAACATCTGCAGCAGCAAAATGATAGTACATCGATAATTGATAATTCTTTTTTAGAACTATAGTACATTGATAATTATTGAATTATTCTTCTTTAAAATGCAAATAGAAATCATTAAACTTTCAAATCACATAACCATATAGTTTCTTATATATAACGAAGCATATAATCTTCACTTAAGATACATTGTCGATAAGTTGAACATCTTACAATGTCAACTTCCTGCATTGCAGTTGCGTCCTTAAGCTCTGCCTCAAGCACTTCAATTGCACTCCTTAAATGCAACGAGAAAAATAATGTGTAAGTGATGAATACAATACAAAGATGAAGAACTTTAAAATAATCCTAAGATGACTGGATGTACCAACCGCATCATAGTCTTGGATCACTAATTACTTTTTTCATCCACAAGGCATTAAAATAACAATAAAACAAGCATAGTATTTTGAGCATAATTAATTAATCATCACGACTGGAATAACTTACCTACAAACGCCAAGTGCTCTCCTCATGTCACCTGAGGCAGCTGCAACTTTCTGGTAAATTATAAACAATGTTAGTGGATGGTTAGAAGCAACCATGCAATTGTTTCCCTAAAAGAACAATTGACTAAGAAACAATACAATTGTTCAGGCAACTAGTAGATATGGAAGATTTGTTAAGGCTGTGCACATGTACATGTAACTGTTAGAGTTCCCTAAAATTCTAGTTTTGAGAAGAAATGACATTGTTTTCCATGTAAATTTCAGTGCCTTGAACCTCCTCGGGATAAGACTGTGATATCCCATTTCAATTGTCATGCATGATATCCTCCTCTGATTTTTACTAAGTATATTTAAAATACAGATTTTGCAAATGAAGGAAAAGATGCTCTATTATAACCCATAGCAATTGTTATAGTTCAATTATTTCTTGTTCCTCTGCACAGGTAACGAATAGAGCCATGTTACTTCCAAAAATACTAGTTGAAAATTTTGAAAAGATACAGCCTTAATAATATCCAGAAGATTAAAACAATTATCAATAAATCCTTTCTTGAAGGATCATGAAGTAAAAAACATAACTCCATTGAAATTTACAGATTTAAAGAACATCATGAATAGTGAATACTGCTTAGGTTTTGATATGCCTCCTGGTTTAAAACTTTGCTGTTTAAACTAGTGGTTCCTCTATTATCAAAGAAGTCTAATTTCCATTCTTACTACAACAGGAGTATGCATATTCTCTATGTATAAGATGCTTAATGAAATCTCTTTAATGGACTAACAGTAGTAGAATCTCATACTTATGTTGACTTCTACTTGCAACACTGCATATAATTTCAAATATTAACTCAAGATTAATGAAATCTTATGCAATTGTCAGACCTTTAAACAATAACTGAGGAAGTTTCAAGCCCATCTTCATATTAATATTGCGTGACTTCATGCCAAATAAGCACAATATAAACAACCTAGCTGATGTAGGTGCGGGATCTCGATGAACCTCAGGTGAAGTTGAATTTCTGTCGCTTTACTTGTCAGTCAACATTTTTTTGGAGGACTTGATAGTTGATATGTAACGGAAACATAATATCACGTAGGAAAAAAAATGGTAAAAGACGATATTCCATGGAAGGAAAAAATAGGTTGATGTCATTCGGACAAAAACCACTGAGTGTTCATCATGTATGGTGGAAACTATATTGCATCAATGAGTAATATACTAGCTACTGATCAAAACAAGCATAAAGCTGAACTTACTCTAGCACAAAATTCTAGAGCTGTTGGTTGGAAGACATCATATCCAAGTACCTATGGAGAATAAAGATACGTCTAATTGTAGTTTAGGCAACATCAAAATTCAGAACTGATAAATTCAGATAAAATTTTATCAAAGCTGGCACCAAGAAGAAAACAATGGAAATACATAATGGTCAACTAACATTACATCCCGTTTCTAGTAAATTGTGAAGCTAATAAAGGATGTGAAACTTACCAAAAGTCTTTGCTGGAGAATCTTAAGTATTTGATCTTTAGAATAAGCACGGAATGTTATAATGGATGGCTTGCCTGGTGTTAACATGTTAGTTTTCAAGAACAAATCAGCGCCAAAAATCCAGGTGCAGTACAAGAACAGAGATGTGAACTATGAATTAGAACATGAGTTTACAATTTTACATCTCGATATTTTATACAGCTTTTTTAAAGAAAATGGGAATAATACTATTCCACCATACTCACAATTCAATGATTCAAGTTTTGGAAGAAACCGGTCCGCAAGGTCAATTGCATTTGCTATTCCTGCACAAACGAAACTAAAAATCAGCGGCTCTTACTCAAATAAATAAGCTCTTACTCAAATAAATCAACCTCCATCTGAACATTGGAAATTAATCTACTTATACCATGTGAACCAGAATAAAAATGCTAGTTTCATCAATATTAGTCATTATACTCAAAAAGAAGCAGACCTATTAGTATGCATCTAGAAAATGGGAAAGTTGTAAGCATGAAAAGATCATGAAGCACAGCACGATCTTTTGTTATCAAGTAATCCATCTCATCAATAATCAGCAACCTAGGAAGCACAGAGTGGAAATTTACTAGAAAAGTTAGCATTCCAGATATCACAAACAACAGAAAAACTTTCTAAGACCTAGAAATACGGTCATGTATATTTTTAATATTTTAAGAGATATATAGTTGTATTTTTATTATCAAAAATGGAAATTATAATAGCAGGAGTTACTTTCTTACATCATCCGTCTAGAACTTAGATGTCCCTTCTGAGAAAACAAGTTCTGGAGCTGCCGAAGAGGTGAGAAGCCACCACTCATCTTCTTATGAGGACGAAAACCTTCCAGTATCTACCATTAAAGTTTAAGGATTGTCATGCATTTTTACAAATGGAATTGACCAATATAGTTGAATTGTCTTTGTAGACTACCTTACTGAAAATTTCAGATGTGTTAACGAGAGAAGTACAATTGATGCTTATTATACAGGGCGATTGATATCCCACCTGGAAGTTAAATAATATTAGCAATAGCTTCTGAGCATGAACATAGGAACACATCGCATACTCTAAAGACATACAACATTCAAAAATACTATTAGGACTTTAGACATCCAGTTTAGATCTGTTGAAACTTAAAAGATTTGATTTACTACCCATAGTCACATTATAATCACATATTAAGAGGGCATAAATCATATATCTAACAAACATATGCATGTTTCATGCAGTCTTTATATGGACATAAAGGCACTGAGTTTAAGAGGAAACTGTATATTGACTGATGAAATTAACACATGGGGTTAAAAGTGCACAGCTACGGCAGACAGCCTCCCTCTCTTAATCTAGTTCCCTTTCAATATCAGGATCCAATCGGACATCCGTAAGAGTTTAAATAGTGTCTTGAAATTGGATTGGGGATTCCTTTGAACTGAGATGATAACTATAGGAATGCTTTTTTGTTTCCAAAATAACATCAGACAGTATTTTTTTTCTCTCTCACATGCACGCACAACAGTACCTGATATTGCCGAAATTAACAGACTGTAATCGGTATTATTTAAAACTCATTCGTCAACAAGTAAGATCCTTTAGAAAATGATTTCCTGGATCTCTTCATACTTGACGATGTTAACATATATATAATTTATCTCATATCTACAGATTGTTATTGTTCATATAAAAAAAATACCCATAAAGGGGCTAGTGCAATAAATGTAATGGGCGTGCATGCAAAATTATTGTCATGTGCTTCTTTCATAACAAGGTACAAAAATCCGATGCATCGGAATACAAAGCAAGCAAAAAGGATCAGTCTCCTATCAATTCGCCCTTGTGTGTGTTTTATCTCGCTGACCTTCCTATGTATGTAACAATCCATATCCGTGTTTCCATACTTCACTGTCTGGTGCCAAAAGGGGGGATTAGGTCCATTTGTGTCAGAAATTGAATAACCAGGACTCTGTAATACATGCATATCAAACAAGTATCTCTAGTATTGAATATCCTGATATGTGGGGAGGCTAAACATGCCCGAACAATCTTGAAAGAAAACACACATTATATTATTACTGGATACAAATCCACCTTCCACCCCCATCTACCATTAAAAGTTCCGTAAAATTGGATCAATATAGCTGCATCAATAGCAAGATATAGGTACTTGCATGAGGAAGATGTCAAACGACTCCGAACAAATACATAACTCATATGTTCAAAAGAATTTAGGGGATGGTATGTTAAGTCGTTAGCTAAGTCATAGCTAGATTGAGATACCTCTTGTGACCACGCTACTAGTTGCTCTTTCACTCTATGAATGGACATCGTTTTGCCAGTTCCAGGGCATCCACACACATATAAACTACCAGCTTTCTCCTGTTGAACGCATGCCTTGCAGAACTCAAGAACATTTCTCTGCTCCTCTTCACGGCACGCGATATTGGTTGGTGATGTGGCTACATGCAGTGCTTCTTTCACGGCTTGCACCTGCGCAGCATCTGCACATGACATATTTGTACCCATAGCTTAGTAGGCTTTCAACAACATTGCAACTTAAGTCGAGGTCAAAAGGGAAAACAATTGAAGCAATACTTGAAACGGATATGGAGAAAAAGAAAAAAGGAAAAATAAGACCCAATTGAGACAATACCCACAGCTTAATGGGTTTCTGTATAAATCGAGGGGTCTGTAAACATAGGCAGGTGTGAGCGATGGAGTTCAATTGAGGCAATATGCATAATTGATGCAACAAAATTTATTGCATCCAAAATTTGTGATTGAATGAGTAGTAGAAAAGGGTGCCTTAATCTGTTAAGAGAATGAAATGACTTGCCTCTTGGATTCCACTTGGGCTTCTGGGAGAATTGTTCGGCCAGCCTTTTCCTTGGAGATTTTCTGGGGGAACTTATAGTCTTCCCGCTGGAAATCATCTCACGTCCCTAATCAAGAAACCAATTCAAAATTATAAAAATGAGAATGTGATCTGAATCTCTAATGGGCTAGACTCACTTTTCCGTTGCTACTGATTTCGCCGCCGATGGTGGCGTTGGCGCATCTGCGAGGCGATCGCCACTTGATCGGACTATGAGGTTTCATCGTCGGAGTCTTAACCGGCGTAGATTGATGCCGTGGTCTCTTTCTGGTTGGCGTCGAACCGGCCTCCTTTTCCCCTTCCATGATCTCTGCTGGCTCGAGAGAGGCAATCGACGGAGGCGCGATTCTGCTGCCCGGCATTCTTCAAATTTGTAGGGTTCTGCTTTTTGATGTTGCTTTCTTTGTGCCGCCGGGATGAGGTTTAATGGACGGAGGTGGGAGGGTCCGTTAAACGGAGGTCTGTTTTGCGCGGGATTTGACGGATCGCTACTGTTTCCCGCCAAAATTGTTACCGCCTTGAAATTAAATGGGTTTGGGCTTCGAGTCTTCGCCCAGAGCTCGCTATGGGAACAGAAGGGGCTGGATTTATTATTATCTCGTAGACATGTGGGCTCTTACTGCGTGTTGTGGAAATTTAGTTGTATGCGGTTTTTAACTTTAAATTGCTCGTGCTCGGAGGCCATGGAGGCAGTCATCGTCCAGACGCAAATGAGGATAGAAGTGGTCGCCAAAGTAAAAAAAAGCATGGATATGGGTGTGTGAGGAGAGTCGGCAGAGGAAAAGGAGGAAAAACAGGAACTAAAACACAAAAAAAATCACTTAAAATCCCACCCCAAAACCAAGCTCAGATTCCCACCCAACCCCCATGGGACCTCACCTACGTCCCAGGCAGCAATCCAAATATGACTGGAACAAAATTGTCACGTATGACGAAAAACGTCGCCAATTGTATGATATTTGCTTTATACTTGAATCCAAACCAAACTCGACAAGAAAAAAGAGATTCGAACCCAAATCCGAGTCCAAATCCGAAATTCTAATCTGGTTCAGGTTCAAATCTTATATGAATCCGATGTCGGAAAATAATAACAGCAGTCCAAATGATCTTTCAAAAAAACGAGTGATAAAAACCAGCCCATGGATGAAGGAAAACACATCCATTTCATGCAGAAGCACATTCAGAAACACAGCATAGAAACCAAACCATAAAGCAAACTCTACCGTCCCCAAAGACTCAGAAACCAAGAAACCAAGACCACGTTAGATTAATTTAAACTGACGACTGTCACACAGAAATCTAATGGAAACCCCAAGATCGATCAGTCACAAGCGCACGCTGCTACAACCTAAAACACACTCAGCATTCTAGAATACATCAACCCAAAGGTTCATATGTACAGTTGATCAGAACAAAACGGTCGTAATCATGTCTCGCGTGATCAAACCACAGTGCCTCGAGGAGGCAAGCCCCCCACCCCAAAATCCTAAAACCATCGGGGAGTTCAATAGCCATGCTGCCAGATCTGGTGGGAAGCCGGGCCCTGAGAACCGCTCAAATTCCCATCGCTCGGGTTCTGCTGGTGCTGCTCTTGAGCTGGCCCTCCCTGTGTCTGGTACAAGTTCAAATAGCCCATCTGCCCATACTGCGATGGCTGCTGCTGCGCCTGTCGAAAGCCGCCATTCTGTTGATTATGCTGCCCCTGAAAGCCATAATATGTATTGCCCGGGAGAGCTGAAACAGTTCTGGAACCGGCTCCATGGAGCCACATGGCAGAGTTCTCGTTCTAAAAACAAAAACATCGGCAAATAGTAAGATGATATCCTGGAAAATGTCTAATTAAGCTAGAGATGTTGAGCTAGTTAAAGCAAATACATGCGGATGGGGGAGGTAGTGTGAGCCCTCTTTGTACTGTGAGCTCAAGGCTTCGTCAAACCCCATTGCTGTGCTGGTCGGGGCAGCAGAAGGGTTCAGTGAAAAGCTTCCGGGGATGTTGTTAGTTGAGCTAGTGAAACCTCCATAACCAGGGGGAAGAGCAGGAGACTGAGGCAAGCTGCTACCAGGGATGCTGCTTTTGTACTGTGGCAGTGGGCTGTACTTCATAGCCGCTGCAGGAGATTGATGGAAATGGGAGCTGCTTGTATATGCCTGCGGGAAGGCTGCTGATGGAAGGAAAGTGTAGCTTTGTGGGAGGAACGGGTAGCTGATCATGTTGGCAAAATGGCCTAAAGGGAGACTTGGCTGAGAGTACGGGTGCATTGGGAGATGCTGAGGCAGTGCAGGGCCTCCGGCATTGTGGATGCTGGAGCTAGGTAAGGCTTGCGGGGTTGGCTGAGGAGCTGAGAAATCCTCTGGCTTCACCTGCAAAAACCAAATTCGTGAGAACAGTTGGATGTTGTTCAAAGTAACCCATATCAGCTGAATTTTAAGCAAAACCTAACAGCTTCAAAACTATGGACCATTTAGTACTAATGCTCCCTCCAAGACAAGTAGCTGATTACAGAGACAGGTGTCTCATAGACTCACAATATGGACAGAATGCACATCAGCGCATAGATTTAGAACTTTCCTATAAATGATATGAACTGTTCAGAATATATATGGTACCTCTGGCATGGAGGGCGCTGCGTTATATTTTGTAGGCGTCGACTGGGAAGCGAGTAAGGATGCGAAAGGGAGGTCAAATTCCCGGAGATGTTGTACAGGTGGTGTCAATAAACTGCTTGGTAGAGAGTTGGTGTATGTTTGCTGCACCAAAAGACATGCTAAAGAAAATCAACAAAAGTATTCAAGGAGTTCCAAGTCAAACGAGCAAGTGAAAACAAGTGAAAACAAGTCCTGAAGTGTAATCATTAAAAACAATATAAGATGAACACAATACAAGCATTTTATGTGTCTGGTCATCCTGAAGTGTCCAACATCATGATGTTCCAAAAATCTAACATGGGAAATTTCCAAAGAAAATCATGATTCGAAGTGTGCTGATTGAAAGCAGCCCACCACAAATTAACACTGGGCAAAGCACATTGCAGCTGAGCATCTCCACTATATCAACTCTAAACTAAGCAGCAAAACAGTCGTGCATAGTGGGTTTCTTCTTTGCCATCTTCCCGGTTCTTATTGTACTTGATTATGGCATCCATCAACAATAAAATTGCATCTTTCAAGATGAAACCAGTACATACAAAAGAACTCCTAATCCAGACCCCATATCTCCAGAAATACATTGCAAGAAGGAATTGATTTAATAATAGTAACAATATGAAAAGAAAAAAGATGTGATGATTTGACCGACTGATCTCGTCTAAACATCTTGCACTCATTTCAATCCTTATTCATGTCGACTAAATTTCCGGTTCACCGGAATATCCAATTCAATGACAGCCGATAATCCATATCTCACAATTGATAAGAGGACGCCTGCTACACCATACTGGAATTACCATTCACATATATTCTCTAAGAGGCACAAAGATTCCCAAATATTGAGAATGATTGTAGCCAATCTAATCGTACCAGTTGCTTCCAATTTTTGACAATAGCCTTCAAGAATGGATCTTGGATAAATACAAGATTATAAACATAAGTGATGCAGATTTCTGCATAAAACTGGTTATGTAAAGATGAATGGTTTTACTCTAGTAGAAGAATGACATTTATATGAGCTGACAGTAGATAGAGAATAGACCGATACCAAAATTCTATCAATCAAGTTGGACTTAATCACCTGGTTTTGGACCTCAAACATAAGGCATCTAACAGAAATATGCAGCACAGCATGGTGACTTTAAATATACTTATATCATATGGTTCAAAATTAGATTAGGATAGCAATTCCATCTAATTTCCACCCTGTCAAAATAGTAATTTTAGAATTTCTTATCGTGTTTTAAAAAAAGACTCTACTACAGTTTCAGATGCATGGAAAATTCCACATATTGGAAATATGATCTGGTAGAACCACTCAAATGTACAAGGATTAGGGATTAATGCCAGTTTTAATCCTCTCCCTCGTGATGTAAGTGTACAGGCCTTCCTGTGAAAACAAAAGAAGATAAAAAGGTTGTCATTCTCGCTTTGTCCTCATACAACCAACTACCTCAAACAACTGAACGAGAGAAAATTCCATAACCTACAACCAGACATCTCGATATCTATACAAAGTACAACAGTCTGTGAAAGACCAGAACCTGGTATGCTAGAATCTAGCATTAAACACAATTAGCAATAAAGAAAACTATAACAGACTCTATGCAATCGATTGAATGCTCTCTTATTTGCTCCTGCACTCAAATGAAAAAGAGTTTCTGTAGGATATGTAGGAGCTGTAGCCTCAGTAGAACTGGTGATTTCCTGCCATAATGTGTTGATGGAAAATCTATTCTTAAGTGGACAAACATTGGCGATTCATTAAGATTTGTTTTCCTTAAATCCTAAAAGAAATCAAACATATTAAAAGTCATCTTTCTGCTTTCTGAAAAGTAACTGTACTTTTTCTTAATTTTCCATTTCTACATACTTATTACATCCAAATGAGACCTGTGTTCCATGATAACTAGGTGAATTCAAAAAAGTCATTATTTTTGTTATGATTTCAGAAACATGAATATTACATAATTCTTAAAGGATTCATATCCAAAGGGATCAACGATATATCTTTTTATTGGGTTCTTTAATATATTGGTCCTCACATTTACGTCTAATTTGAAAAGAGTTATCAAATCATACAATTTGCAAGTTGGTCCACAAATCTAAGTTGTTGGCAGAAAGTCCTAGTTAACTTTAGTCTGATATTGAATCACATTCCATTGAATTTAACGGAATATACATTATCTTTCCAACCACCTCTTCCTCCTCTCTCTTCCCAATCCCCCTCAACTCCCACCATTGGCCTTAACTCCTTCCTCTCTGTCGAGCCCTACAGATGTCGAAATAGATTTGTATTATCTGAATCAGATCCGCATCTATAACCTCTTTAGTGTGGATAAGAATATCAAATTTTCCTATGCAATCAAATTCAGATGCGGATTCGGATAGTAAGATTAAATTTTATTAAATTATTAATTCGGATTCAAATATCCAATATGCTAATGTATTATACTCATACTCATGACTCATTTTTACTTGATCACTCAAATTTATCTTTGTGTGTGTTCGTGTGTCTTTGATGCTTAAAACCCAAAAACATTGAGAGTGTTTATGGTTTTTATCCATTTTATACATACGTCTATAACCGATATGTATCATTTACATCAAATATAGTTTCCAAACCCGACCAATCTCAAAATATTTTTCGCAGATATGGATATTAAGTTTTCTTTCTACATATTGTTTGTATCCGTGTCTGTATTTGGTAAATGATTTTAATACAGATATGGTAAAACACATACTGATTCGCCCGCAAACAGTTTATATCCCTTTATTGAGCCCTGTCATGACCCCCTCATCTCTAGAAACTCCATCATATCCACTCATCCTCCAAGAAATGCCACTACAAACCCTAACCATAACCATATTCCATCCTCCCCTCATCCCTAAAGAATTCTCCCAAACCCAAACCCTAATCCTACCCATCTTCTATTTCATCCTTCAAGGCATCTGTTAGGATCCCAAAAATAGTCCCACATCGGAAGTGCAAAAGAAAAAGAAATAGTTTAAGTATTAGAGGGCCTCTCCACCTAATACCAATTGGTTTTGGGTTGGATGCTCAATAATACTTAACAAATGGGATGTGAGCTCAGTGCTATGGGCCTAGTATGGGATATGCCCTTAGCATGGCTATTGTTAGAAGCCTAGTATGGGATGTGTTTCTAACAAATGGGCTAGTGTTGGAGGCCTAGTATGGGATAGGTTTCTAACAATTGGTATCAGAGCTAGCCCCATGGTACGACCCACGTTGCGGAAGGGGCGACCTGGGGAAGGAGCGACCTAAGAGGGGGCGACCTGGGTGAGGCCAGAGTGGGCCACTTAGAGTGGGCACCCCAGAGTGGGCCGTCGTGGCGGTGGTTGTCGAAAGCTGAAGGGGCGACATGGGGAAGGAGCGACCTAAGAGGGGGCGACCTGGGTGAGGCCAGAGTGGGCCACTTAGAGTGGGCACCCCAGAGTGGGCCGCCGTGGACGGCGTTGTCGGAAGCGTGGTGGTATGTTAGGATCCCAAAAATAGTCCCACATCGGAAGTGCAAAAGAAAAAGAAATAGTTTAAGTATTAGAGGGCCTCTCCACCTAATACCAATTGGTTTTGGGTTGGATGCTCAATAATACTTAACAAATGGGATGTGAGCTCAGTGCTATGGGCCTAGTATGGGATATGCCCTTAGCATGGCTATTGTTAGAAGCCTAGTATGGGATGTGTTTCTAACAAATGGGCTAGTGTTGGAGGCCTAGTATGGGATAGGTCTCTAACAGCATCCTTCCCAACCCCTAATTTTAGCCACATATCCACCCTTGTCACATTCCTCAGAAGGCCCACTACTAAACCCAAATTCTAATACATCTTGCTCATCATTCCTCGCATTCCTTAAGAAATCATTCTTCCCAAACATAATCTCATCCTCCGCCATCATGTTATCTAAGAAAAAATCCCACTCAACCCCTAAACTAATCCCCACTCCCTTTTCTCACGCTCAATCATTCCTCAAAACCCAACCTAATCCAAATATTATCTCCTTCCAAACTCTTTCCAAACCAAATCCATTATCTTCTGCAACCCAAAATCAGCATTATTTGCAAGTCAAACACCAAAAAGGGGCTTAACTCGTCTCTATTTAATGTGTAACCAGGACCCAAGGATGGCAACCATCAAGGGTGATACTTTTCAAACAGCTTAACTATTTGGTGGACTAAATCATAAATAGTATGATTTGGATAATTCTTTTCAATTATACATAAAAAGGGGGGCCAATATCTAAAAAATTCTTTTTTTTATTTTTGTATTTTGTTAACACACTAAATATGTTACATGAGAATAATCTTTTTCTTGGTTTTGAAAGTAATAAATAATATTGAAAATAATAAACCAATTCATTGTATATACATATATCAAACAAAAGAAATTGCATAATAGAAGTATAAGAACTTCACTAGTTTCCTAACCTGTGCCACACGACTCATGAGGCACGCTTTGGATGCATGTGGAACATGGCCACCACTATGACATACATACAAGGAAACAAAGGAAGAGGAGAATAAAGTCTTCATGTGTGAGAATGCAGGACTAAACATGAATTTGGCTGAATAGAAGTTAAGATGAATACGATTAAATACATTTTTCCTTGCAAGTTGGAAGAAGTTCTTTAGCTACTTTTTGAACAATAAACCCCAAATAAGATTAAAATTTACTAAAGGCAAGCCCACACCAGTGGTCTCTCTCTCTCTCTCTCTCTCTCTCTCTCTCTCTCTCTCTCTCTCTCTCTCTCTCTCTCTCTCTCTCCCCCCCCCCCCCCCCCCCCCCCTCTCTCGCGTCATATATGCATATAATTGTTTCCATGTCTATTTCTTAATTCTATATGATTTGATGTCGGACATGCTGTCTCTAATGGCATTGCTCCCAAGATTTTCTACTGTTACCATCGTCAACAACTTAATATGGCATTTACTGTTACTAAATTATTTAAGTAATATTTATCAAATGGCTTGGGCAAAGATTAACTTTTAAGGTAGATATCAAACAAAAATTAACATAATTCGATACAAAAGATTAAAAGGAAAATAAATATTACTAGCATATAACAGATGCGCAGATGTCGGCATTGCAGTGTAGTAAGGCTTAGGAACAAGCACATAGAAAAACTGTACAAATGGGAGCGAAGTATTGCTTGGGCTGTAGGCAAATGAGACAATGTTAGCGTCAAACGGTGGCACAAGCAAGTCATATTTAATATGCTTTCATTCAAATCTAAGATTTGAGAACTTGGTTTCGGTTTAGGTTTAGGTTCCTTCAAAAAACGTTGGTTCTAATTTATCTAAATTTTTGTGCATATGTTTGCCTAAATATGAATTTTCGTATAATAGTTAAAAGAAATATGTTATCATTATATATTCTTATAGAACCCAAATTATGATGTAAATTTTTATTTTTAAATAGGTTTGGATTAGATTATAAACAATTCTAATGATTTGAACGGCTATTTCTACAAAAGCTTTTAAATGGTAATATATTAAAGGTTAAGGGGTTAACTGAATTTGTTACAAAAAGAAATTTGGTTCAAATGGGTACAAGTATTTGAACCTACCCCCCAAAATCCAATTAACTTAATCTCCAAGTTCAAATCAATAAATTATTCGGTTGGTTTTACATACTCGAACCCCACAAACCCCACAAAACAATTAAAACCGAAGTATAACCTATCGTATCATCCCTTCCCTCCCTTTCTCTCGATCTCCCGATCTAAAGGGGCGTTGATGTTGTTTGCTTTGCCAAAAAACAAAAAACAAAAACAAAATGTCCGCGACGCATGAAGCAACGGTCTCCTCCTGCGAATCGGGTAAGGCCTCTCTCTGTTTTTTAAAGAAAGAGTTTGACAATACTTTGTCTTTCATTTTTTATTGTTATTTGCTCATCCCCCCAAAAAAAAAAATATTTCTTGAGTGTTTATGATCAACACCATCTTTACGTCATGGATTCATTGGCGATTTTGGATTTTGGTGTCTGTTTAGGGTTTCTCATACGAAATCAAGATCTGAAACATGCTCCGTACCGATACGAAGCAGGTGATACTTCTTGGTCTTGAACGAAACCTCGAACCTTGCTTTCATCAATTCATTATTAATCCTACCCAAAAAAATTCTTCATGTATTTCAAATACTAGCAGGAAAATTGTATCAAATTACATGAAAACATGATTGTTTGAGCAATATTTGAATCTATCAAGTTCTAAAACTCATGCTAGAGGTCTGATCAGATACATCAGAAAATTTATCATGTTGCCAATAATGATATATCTTCCTTAAGATAAAATTAATGATAACACAACATTATTCCTAAGCAAGGGGAAAAGACAGAGAACAGTAAATCACCATTAGACTTGATAAAGGAGAAAGATTTTGCATTTGTGAATTAGGATCTGGATAATTGTATGTAGCAGTCAGTTGTGTCGTGGCCGGATACGCATAGTCAGAGACAGATGGAAAATTTCCCTGAACACTATGTGCAGCATCCAATGCATCATCTCGAACAATCTCAGGCAGAGAAGATGAAGGCATATCATAACTCCTTGCGCTTGTGCCAGTTCTAGATGTCAAGTTCTCATCAATGGCAGACTCTAGCTGATCACCATCATAGTACTCAGAATTCCTGCCATTACATGGCACATAAAGTTATATATGATATATCTAGCCACAGTCAAGATATGAAGAGAAAACGTACCTAGAATTCAGTTCATCAAGTGGAGAATCTTCTGTAACTGGGGTCATCTCCAAATTACTTCTCAGAGGCTTTGGTGGAACTGATCCAGAAAGCGTAGGGTGGCCACCAGGGCCAAAACTACCAAAGCTCAAATGTGAGCAGTCAGCATCCGTAACCTGCAGGTGATCAGGAATTATTACTGCAGGGTTATCATCTGCTGATGTGGTGCCAATCTCTCCCTCCTGTAGATTTAACAGTTGCAGATTTGCAGTAGCTGATGAAATTTCATCATTGACATCCTCAACTGCGAGAAGAACATAATGATAAGCAAGATCAGAGTTCAATTTAGAAGCACACGTGTGTGTTCGCGACATCATAGTAACAGCAAATATAATACTTGATTTGATTCAAATATCAACCCAATGATACACATAGTAGTGCATGTACTGATGTCATACAATCATATCATTACAGTAATGGAGAAAAGAATATTTAATTTGATTTGAAGGACAATGACATGATACACATATATCACTGCCTTAACAGCTTCATGCAAGCTAGAGTGGAATTGGTACTGACACGCCCATGTGTATGCACACTTATGAAACTGGTACTAAAATTAACTTACAGATACTTTCAAGCCTTAGAATATTGCGCATGGTAAAGTGAAATTGCAACTTTAAATGAGATATAAAAACCAATTTACAAATCATTCATGAAGTATCAATAACCATGCATCACATGCTAAAATTAAACGTCGACCCATTGGTTGTTCCAACCTTCTCCAATCCATAACTTCAATCCTACTGAAAAGCAATACAATTATCTTGCAAAAGGAAGGGGGAACACATCTCCAAAGTCTCCAATACTTAGAGACAACGGTCTGAGGTGTCAATCCAAAAAACACAACCACTTCGAAATTAGAACTATGAAATATTTGGCCAACCTTGAACAGTTGACACCGGATATGACTTGAGTATGAAAATGGCAAACAAACACAATATTTATTTGAATATAACCTGGAAATAATTTTACTAAATCAAAGTTCCAAATAACCCATCCAGCCTTTGCCTTAAGAAATATCCTTCACCTATAATTTCCAAATAAACTTCTTTCCTCCCACCCTCCTCTTTTGTTACATTAGATAATCAAAGAATGAGCACACGGATTGACCTAGAAAATTACTTATTGTTACATTAGAAGTTCATGATTTGATCCGCTGACATTACTCAGACATGTCATACAATTCAAAACCATATCGTCCTTAAAAGAGTTTTTTTTCTGATACTTGCAGCCTTCAAAATGCTTTAAATCATGTGATTATAGAAAAACATTGAAAACATGAGAATGAGAAAATTGTAGGTATAGATTGTGTTCTATATTTTAACATTAAACTTCACGGTCAATATAAATGATCCTCAATAGAGAGATCAATAACCAACGACCATCTTCTACATGTATTGCAACTGTTTTGAACATCTAAACATTTATGACATGTTAGCATTATATTATAGTTAATTCAACAGGTTTCAACATGTATTTCAAGATCCTCAAAATAATTTAATTGCATTAACTAATCAACTTTTATTGTCAACACCTGGCATTTTCATGCCCTGTTCTTCTACGATCTGCTTGTCACTGTCACGCCGCCTTCATGTTTCTTGTATCAATGATAAAGCTTCATGTGATAACAAATCAATGCCAACCCTCATTTAATTTGGTCCAACTTACCTATAATATTCATGTTAGATCAAAATGAGCCTAAGCAGATTATATACATTTTGAATCTAATGTTCAGATCAGTAAATAATCCCAGGGAACATCACTAGTCACTCAGCGATGTCACGATGGAGATGAAGGCACCAAACATCAATATTTGACTATGTAGCATTGCAAAATAATTGGTTACAGTAGCAATGGTAACAGACTTCACAATTTAGACTATTGTTGAAATCCTGAAGCAATTATGAAGCGTTTAAGGAAATTTATGATGTCACGATCATCGCTATGTTGTACACATCAATATTTAATGATGAACATAAAATGAAATTGGTCAAAATAATTATATCCTTGTTGATTGATCACCTATAGCATAACTTTCCACTTAGTTCACATCCTCAATCTTTCAGATTTAAAATGAAGTAAGCCAAAAGTACATTGACCATGAAGAGTGTTTCTTCATATCCTAAGCAAGTAACAGATGATTTGTACCATATACGGATTGTAAAATTTGTCAAACATCCTTTATTTCAATAATCAACTTCCCAAGAATTTGAAGGAAAAAAATTTACGCAAGTAAATGGATCATTTCCATGTTTCAAATGATGCTACCAAAGCCAAATCGTAAACTACTTATTCCTTTTTAAAGAGGTTGTGTGTGTTTCATACCGTTGAAAATACTAGCCTTTAGGCACATGAACTGGTGAAATTCTAACCTATTATTATTATAATAATAACAGAAATAACAATAAAAGTAACAATTATAAACATCAGGTATAATATATATAGTACATGATCATAGCTTGTATGTTTTTTATAAATTTTAAACTTTTAAAATTAGGATCTATTTGGACAAACAATATGTTTTAACAATTAGTTAGCAACTTAACAACTTAAAAATTAGGCGCCCCCATTTCCCCCCATTTCCTAACTTTTTAGATTTCTTTTTTCAACGGGTTGTTCACATCATTATTGATGATCAACATACCAAAAATCAAGTGATTCCAAATTTTTAGAGCACACATCTATCCCTTGTAACTTCATGGGGTTTTCAGTACGTTGTCATACCATTGAAGTTGCAAGGGATAGATCTGGGCTCTAAAAATATTGGAATCACTTGATTTTTGGTATGCTGATCATCCATGATGTGAACAACCCCATGAAAAAAGAAATCCAAAAAAAGTGAGATGTGTGGAAAAATGGGAGAGCCTCCTTAGATGAAATCACTTGATTTTTGGTATGCTGATCATCCATGATGTGAACAACCCCATGAAAAAAGAAATCCAAAAAATGTGGGATGTGTGAAAAAATGGGAGAGCCTCCTTAGATTTCATCTAAGGAGGCACCCTAGATCCCTTTTTTCCACACACACATATATATAGAAAAAGGGATATGAGCATTCGGTGGAGGAAATTTCCTACACTGTACTCAGAAAACTTCAATTTCCAATCCTTTTTCCAGTAATCACCACCGTTCATCTTGATGTACTTATCGTTGATGATGAACATACCAAAAATCAAGTGAATCCAACGCTATTTTACCCTCGATCCGATTGTTACAAATTCAACGTTTTCAGAACAATAGAACTTTTTGTCACGAGCCAATCGAAGGTCAAATCCCCCTAGGGCTCACCCATATTTGGGGTTTTAGGTTTTTAGAATGTGTACAACAATTCTAAGCAAAAAAATTTCAAAACGGTAAGTAGAGTGTGATGTTTTTGAAGGGTAGTGTAGGAAATTTCCTACACCGAATGCTCACCTCCCTCAAGCACATATATATATATAGGGAAATGTGCATGCGCAAGTGCACTGGCAGAAATACCTGCGCACGCCACCTCTGTTCGGGGTATGTAAGTATCTGGACAGTTTTACGCAACGTTTTTGTGATGGATGTTTCGATGCCCAAATGGTGTTTGTTTGACCTGAAATTTTGTGTGGAGCTACGTAACAAGTATATCTAACTACTGCAAAAAAATCAAAAAAATACTTACATACCCCGAACAGAGGTGGCATGCGCATGTATTTCTACCTGCGCATGTTCTTAGATACATTTTGGGATATATATAGCAAAAATGTACCTGAGGTTGACCTCAGGTATTTCTACCGGCGCACACCCTCGCTGTTCGGGTGTTTTAAGTATATTTTTGAATTTTTTTGCAGTAGGTAGATATACTTGTTATGTAGCTCCTCACAAAATTTCAGGTCAATGCGACACTGTTTGAGCCTCCGTTCATCGATTTCAAAAACGCTGCGCAAAACTGTCCAGAATTCTGGACAGTTTTGCGCAACGTTTTGAAATTGATGAACGGAGGCTCAAACGGTGTCGGAATTCTGGACAGTTTTGCGCAACGTTTTTGAAATCGATGAACGGATGATCAAACGGTGTCGGATTGACCTGAAATTTTGTGGCGAACTGCATAACAAGTATATCTACCCACTGCAAAAATATTCAAAAAAAAATACTTACAAACCCCGAACAACGGAGGTGTGCGCATGTATTGCTACCTGAGGTCAACCTCAGGCACATTTCCCTCATATATATATATATATATATAATAACCAAATGAAGTAGCGAAAAGAAAAACTAAGCATTTGCTTATAGTTGCATGTACATTGTTCATTCATTGTAATGTACGTAAAAACTTTTGAACGGATATTATTCTCACGGCATATCACTTTCTTAACAAAATGACATCTCGGTGTTTAATAATAAAATTCCATAACCATTGGTATTCCCCTAAGTTCCTTAATTTTTGATCTAGTGTCTAAACTTGATTCACTTGTGTATTTTTCTAGGGTATTCACACACAAAATGGACATAAATATTTTTATCCACAACCCAAACAATATATAGTTTCTACACATGTTACTTTGTTAATTCATCGTCTTATTTCGTTGAAAAACATAATAAGATCATTCTAGCGATGAACCCGATGAATATCCTTTATTACTAGATACTCACAGTAAGGTAATTGTAAAATCTAACACTTACAGGTATGTGTCAGGGACCAGGACCAGTATGCAACTGGATCAAGAAACAGTTGCATGTGTATATCGGGCACCCTAAGAATCCTGCTCATATGCTAACATCTGCTACCGTACCGACTCCCACTTCACATATTCATCCATCTTCATCCATGGGTAAGTCATCCACCCAACACAATCTTGATGTTCATGTTGCTCTCCGCAAAGGTACACGTAATTGCATTGCTCAACCTTTATATAAATATATGCAGTAGCATATCTCTCTTCTGGATATTATGCTTTTCTATCCTCAATTGATACTAAGTTCCTACGTCTCTGTATGAAGCTATTGAACACCTAAGTTGGTAAATAGCAATGAAAGATGAAATGAAAGCATCAGAGAAAAACGATAAGTAGGTTTTCGATCACCTGCCTCCTAGCATATTTGATGTGGGGTGTGAATAGGTCTTTACTATGAATCTTAATCTTGATGGAACATTAGCTAATCTGAAAGCTAGACTGGTCGCTAAATGCTTCTCCCTGATACATGGTATTAATTACTTAGACGCCTTCTCTTCAATGGCAAAATTAACCATAGTTCGTATCCTTATCTTTCTTGATATCACCTTTTATTGGCACATACATCAGTTGGACATCAAGAATCTGTACATTAATGGTGTTTTTGATAAGAAGGTTTATATAAAACAACCACCAGTATTTATTGCTTAAAGGTCGTCTGGGAAGGTTTGTCGTTGAAGCACTCGTTGTATAGCCTGAAGCAGTCTCCTCACACATGGTTTAAACAATTTGCTATTATGGTTTAGGAGTTGGTATGCAAAGAGTAAAGAAGTACCTATTGTTCTTTCAGGTTCATCAGAGGAGACACATTTTGCTAGTAATCTATATCGATAATATAGTTGTTACTGAAGCTAATGTTGTGTCCCTTATAAGGATTAAAGGTCTAAAGATGCATTTGCAGCGAAGCCTACAGGCCAATGACCTTGACCCACTGTGTCACTTTCTTGGTATAGGGTAGCGAGATCACGTGAAGTTATTATGTTGTCGCGGAGGAAGTATATGCTATATATTCTTACAAAGATATATGTATCCGGCTGCAAACCAATCGGCTCCAATATAAATCCAAACTAAGTTGCTACAAGACTATGGTGAGCCACTGGATGATCCCAGATAATGCAAGAGACCTGTAGAAAAATTTCACTATCTAACCATGAATTGGTCGAATATCATGTATCCAGTTAGTGCACTTAGTCAGTTCATGTTCATCCCAGGTACAGATCATCAGGAGGCAGCATTTCAGATACACTATCTAAAAAGTGCACCTGGTAAAGAGCTAATATATTTAGATTATGATTATTTTAAAGTGGATTTCTCTGATGCTGCCCGGGCAAGATCACTCATCGATAAAATGTATATTATAGGTTACTATGTAACTCTCTTTTTATACTAATATAGATTAATATAAAACCAAAGAAAAGAAAACTTGATAATTTAATTCCAACCTGGACGGGAAAAAAGCAAAGGTGTTAAAGGGTCCAGAGGTAGAGGTACATAATGTTGGATATTGAGTAGCACATGTTAGTTTTGATGATGAGCAACATATTTGGTACTAATATCTTTTTGAATGTTTTGTGTAGATATTGAGCTTTAATGATCAATCAATGCAAATAAATGAGAATTAGAGCCAACAAAGACCATGAACTTCAAAGGAAGCCAAGACTAGTGCATGAAGAAGCAAATTGCATCATGTGCTTAATGTAACATTTTAATTTTGATGTAATTTTTATGTTAAGTCTTGGTAGTATGTTAAAGTCTTTGTTGAAGCTCACACACGTAGGAACACACACAAAATATTTTTAAAATGTTTTAAAATGTTTTAAAAGATTTTAATTGTGTGTATCATATGTATCTGTGTTGGGAGTCATCTATCTTTCGAATAGGAGTCGACTACCATCAAAACAGAGAGTAGAACAATCGATGACTACAGAGAGTAGTCAACTACAGTTGGAGTAGTCGACGCGACTACCTCTATGATAGTCGACTACTCCAACAACTGTGGTCGACTACCATCAGCCCAACGGACAGAAAACACAGTTTCGCGATTAACGGAAAGCTTTTTTTTCATCCACTGGAGTGGTGTTTTTGGAATCTGTTTTCAACGATTTTTCACCTCTTTATAAGCTGAATTTGATGAGAATTTAAGTTAACTCAATTGATCAATTTTTAAGAGAGTTTTCAAGTTTAAAAACTTTTAAGCAAAATCCTCATTCATTGACCTATGTTTTCAAGAGTTCTCCAAATCATTCAAGGCCAAAATTCTAGATCTGTAAGAACTTCATTCTTTTATCATTTGGAGATCCATTATAGCCACACATCACACAAGAGCTTTAATATTTAGATATAGGTTAAAGGTTGTAAATATTTTTTCTTCTCACATTTGGTGATGTGTTTTCTATCTTGAGAAGATGTGTTGTCTCATTGAGACATGTTGTCTGTTGTTGGACGTGTTGTTCCATTTAGAACGTATTATAAATCCAAATGATTAGTGGATTTATGTCCTATTGAGGCCGTGTTGATGGACGTAAGGGAAGTGCCCCGAACCAAGATAAATACATGTGTTTGTGATTGTCATTGTGCTCATTATGTACTTGCAATTGTTTCTAGCTTCCACATTACTCTTTTTATTGCAAGTTTATATTGTTGATTAAGTTACAATTAGACAACTCTAATTGGTAGCTTAGGTAGACTTACTAGAGGATTTTAATTATTTCAAGAACACCATTCACCCCCCTAGTGATCTATTTGCCATCCACAAGATCCAAACACATAATACATATAGCAGGGCACATGAGTTACCCTCATTTCATCATTACCTCTAAGCTTTTCCCCATCAGCATGGGTTCAGCTTCACAGAGCCACAGTGCTAAGATTTCATCAAAAAATCACACCTGATTGTGAATCTAACATCAAGTCTCAAATGAATGCAATTCACTGTCAAAGAAAACATTTGACTTTAAAGGAGAATACCATAAACCATATAAGGTCAGGTGACCAATAGTGAAACCTACTTATTGTTCATGTCCATTATGCTTGAAAGCTTGTGCAACCAAGTAATAGTCCTCCAAATTATACAGCACCGCAAACTCACACCAAAGCTTCAAATCTCCTTGTCTGCTAGTGACAGCAAATATAGATATTCTCAAAACTAATAAAAGACCATAGAGTCCTGATAAATTTCAGAATAGTATAACCACATTCTTCTGAGTATTCCAAGGCAAAGTCACTTTCTATCAGATCCTTAATATGACCTCCTAAATTCCTTCTTTAGTCCCTAACAAGGTAACTAACAAGACAAATAACAATTGACGAGATATTTAAGGATGCTAGAATCAAGTTTTCAACCTAGAGTGGTACTTGAAAGGATGCTAAGACTCTTCCCATAAAGAACGCCAACAGTTAAAGAAAGTTAGAACTAAAGATTAAAATGATGTCAGATGAACCTCGTTAGGCCTATAGATTGAATAAATCCAATAATCATAACGCATTCAATTAGTTTGCTTTCTAGAGAACAGAGGTGTCTGATTGATGAGATTAAAGATTCATTAATCATTAAACAGATGATCAAGAGGCTGATGAAGATAAAACAGGTGTGCTCTAAGATGAACTGTTCCTGGTGGCAGTCGATAATTTTGCATTAGATTAATGTTTATGACCCCAGAAAGTGCAACTATGGACCCGCATGGTGTGTTTTTGAAAATTAATAATCCCGATTGCTATGGGAATACATTTTAGTCGACATACGCATGTTTGGACAGCTTCCGTTAAACCTGTCCTCCTTTGATAAGAATCGATACGAGATCCAGCTCGATTATTGATAGATTGAATAGCTCGGTTATTGATAGAGTGAATAGACGTGTTCCTTTTTTTAAGATTATTAGACTTGCCAGGCAGTGTCTACCTATACTTATACCATATAATGGGAACCCATTGGCATGCAGGCTCTACATAACAGCCCAAATAATGAATCCTGTATGCACAGGGTCTAAGTGCAATACCAATCACTTGCGGACCAAAAAACTGCTGGTTAGGCTCAATAAGTTTGAATCCAGAAGCTTGTCAAAAAGGAAGCAAAATATAATAGAATGATAACAAAATGAACACCAAAACTAAGTGATGATGCAGCTATCCTTCATCTTCTGAATTAATTAGACTTTGGAAAATTCCTGCGCTGCTAAAAAATTTAATATTTTTTCCAATTTGTTGTACACATTCCAAACCCCCAAACCCCCAAATATGGATGAACCCTAAGGGTATCTGACCCTCGATCCACTCGTTGCAAAAAGTTCTATTATTCTTAAACAGTTAAATTTGCAATGGTTATATTCACGGTCAAATAACGTTGGATTCACTTGTTTTTTGGTGTGGTGATCATCCCTGATGTATAGAACAAATACCAAAAAATTAGAATAAATAAATAAAATGATGTATATATGTGTCAGCGTGAAAAAATAGCGGGGAATTATATATATACACTAGTCGTAACCTGAGACCATAGGTCACAAGTCATTCAAAATATTTCCCTTAAAAATTTAACCCATTCAAAATCTACTCCCTTATAAAAAATTTGCAGCATCTTCAAAATCTCGCAAAAAAATTTACAAACACCTTCAAAATATTCCCCCCAACAAAAAATTTTAATCACATTTAAACTTAACTTTGGTTCTTCCCCAGACAATTTAGTTCCACTCAAAAATTTTAGTTCCCTCAAAGAGAAGTTTCCTCTGGATTTGGTTTCCCCAATAAAATAAAATTTTAGTTCCCCAAAATTTAGTTGCCTTCAGATTGAGTTTATCCTAAAAAATTTGGGTTTCTCCCAAAAAAATTCTACTAAAATTTTCACAAACTCTCATTCTACCTATTGATTTCTCAAGATTCAATCTTGGCCATCTTTCTGCTGATCATTTATCCTAGTCAGCAACCCATTCAAAAACATTGCTCAATTGTATTATAGATATAATGTATATGTGCTATTAGCGTGAGAAATTGTTATGCGCTAATCGGTATACGCACCATTTTGTATCCTTTATTTCAGATATGTTCATCACATTATGGATGATCAACATACCAACATCAAGTGAATCCAATACTATTTGACACTCGATCCGATTGTTACAAATTCATGGTTTCAACACAAAAGAACTTTTTGTAATGATTATATCGCTGGTCAAATCCCTCTCTCATTTTTGACGTTTCAAGGTTTTATAATGTGTTTTGCAACCTCGGAACAAATTTCAAAAATGGTAAATGTGGGGTTTTGGTGCCATCAGCATAGGATTGATAGTCAAATCTCCTGCGCTAACAGCACATATATAGTAAGCTCATATATAAATATACACACACTAGAAAATACTGGTGCCATCGGGACACGGGCTCCAATCCCCCATATCCCATTGTCAACATCTCATGTCCTCCCTCCCATCAACTTCTCTATTCCCACGTCACCCATCAAACCCCTCCCTCTTCCATCAGACAACATCCCATCTCCTTTGTCCCATCAACATCTCTTTCTCCCATCTCTCCCCCAGTCATGCACTCAAGCCCACACCCAGAGAAACACCCAAGAAAGGTAGACCCCACATGCCGATGTGGACAAATCCAGGCCATTCTTCTATGAACCATTTGTCCCAGTTCGCTTTGCCCGTGGATAAACCCATTCATTTGTAATATAGACATGTGTGTGTACACACACATACATATGTATGTATACATACAAGGATTTGCAAGGGTATGGTTTTGAATTTTTTGAATCCGTGCACTAAATGGTGTCTTCTTCATCTTGTGGTGGTGGTTTTGGTTGGTTTTTAACCTTTGGGTGTGGAAGGGTGTTGTGGGGGGCAAGCGCCCTTATTGTATGACAGTGTGCACGCATGCGCATTTGCGCTTTTAAAAAAAATCAAATTTTGACCAAGAATGAAGTAACCAGCTATTAAGCCCCAAAGGAATCTTATTATTACCCAAACCAGCTCATGTGAAACAGGTAAATAGTTAAGGCAACCATTCACTCTAAAGTTCATCCTCTCCCCCTGAAGTGTTAATCCATAAACTATTTTTCTCCATGTTTATCTCATATATCGCATAGCATAAAAGGTCCACTAGCTCTGCTCTGCTTGAATCTAAAAACTGCAAGCATAAACTTTGTAAATTCCAATAGTCAATGTAACCACACTTCAATGTCCAAAGATACTACTACCTCCAGACTAAATTACTGGTACGTGGCATCCAAATATAAGAAACAGTTTGCATGTGACTTGAGAAAACAAGAAATTGGTGACAAATGTGCATCCCAATGTAAAAAAAACATGGTGCATATGACTAGACCTAAAAATAGAAATTAAAAGAAATTAAAATGCCTGGCATAGGTAATACAGTGGAACTAAATTGACTAGTAGATATGCCTAAATGATTATATAGGACCACCAATTTCTTTTTGATCCCTAAAATCCAGAAGAGAATAACGTCATCATGAGAAACTGCATTATCTTTAGGGCAAGAGAGTTGCCCCCAAAGTTAAAAATGCATCCTCACCAACAGTTACACTATATGATGGAGATTCCGTTTAATATGAAATTCTACCTTCATGATGCTCAAATTCATGCATTTGAGAGTGATACATGCCATTTAGCGGGACATCATCCTGATGGCTACAGTCCACAGCATTATGTACCTCTACTTGTCCATCAGATATTGATTCCGATCCAATGGACTCTGTTGGTAGACAGTCTCCATTAACATCTCCTGCTTGTGCTTGATTCTCATCCAAGCGAGGATCTCGCTCTAAGTTAGCCTCTTCAGCAAGCAAACTAGATGACACCGTCGGGTCAGCATATATGTATGCACCAGATATTTCCGGATGAGTTGACTCACTTCCTACATATGCATCATCAACTAGGGACCAATCATCGTAAGAATTATAATGGCCTGTACCACCAAGCTCACTAACTCTCTCTTCGTCCCGTGGAACAGGACCTTGAGAAGCATCATACTCATGAGCTGATTCCAATGGTGCAATTGTTGCTGGGGATTGCTTCGCGTGCTGGTGTGACTTGTTTGATATGGTTTGATCATGTGACGCAAGAAGTGTGTCACTTGCCACATGTTGAGTGCTGGTAGACTTGCTTTGGGGCCTACCCATTCTAACAATATCGGCCATCGACGGTTGACCAGGATTCCGTGACCAGTTATTCTGAAATCCTGAAGACGGTTGTGAAGGTAAAGAGGGACCATCAGCTAATCCAGTTGTTTGTGTCGTATTCTGCACAGGAACAGCTTCACTGCAACAAATAAATATAGCACATCAGACAATGTTAAATTAGGGGAAATCATTCAATCAGTTTTAAATAAGTTAA
The DNA here is from genome assembly GCA_030789695.1 of Scilla litardierei. Taxonomy (NCBI): domain Eukaryota; kingdom Viridiplantae; phylum Streptophyta; class Magnoliopsida; order Asparagales; family Asparagaceae; genus Scilla; species Scilla litardierei. The sequence continues at coordinate 1,876,118 of CM061134.1, read as the reverse complement.
TGCAAAGCTGTTCAAAGATATTATTAGGGAGACTCACGCCCTCAATGTTTGGAGAAAGCATTTACTCAAAAGCATTTATGGTACAGGGAAATCCCAAATTGTATATACTAAATCAAAAGGACCAATTAAAACTGTAGTTTTTCACACGGCAACCGGTCACCCAAGTGAGGAAAAGCCTTTCATTCAATAGATTTGTGAATTATTACCTAGCATACCTTCATTGTCTATTTCAGTATAAAATCCCTTTCAAATGGAAGAAGAAAGAAAAGGAAAACTGGAAAAATGAGGAAAAGAAACAACTTTAAAAGTTAACGGTTCACACTTATTCTTCTCCTTTAGGTATATCCTTGTTAGGAAACATACTATGCCCAAGGTATTGAACGTCCACCAAAATTCCCCATCCAGTGCTGATTCAATGTAACATAAGATCTCAACTATCAAAGTTACCCCTTAGATGTATCATTCGGGTGCCTTCCAATTACTGTCTAATAATAAAGGAACTAGTCCTTCACCAAAGGTGAAAGTGGCACTACATCAGCAAGATATTTACGTAACTCCACTCTTGGCATGGATTATTAAACTCTTGGCATGGATTATTAAATTATGAATCTAAAAGAGTCCATCTCAGTCATTCCACAAGCAGCCGCTCATTAGAACTAGACTTTGTAGCATCTTCTTCCATGCATCATTAACCTTGGTGAGAATCTGAGATGGGTTTTGGAAAGTTAGTCAATTTCCCCTCTCTCTCGGATATCTTATTTATACGATTAAATTGGAAACCTTACAGATAACCACTTTTACATTAGATGTTACATCTCAAAACTCCCTCTGAAACTAGAGCATATATGTCACACATGCACCGCTTCTCACAAATGTAGTCTACTCTCACCGTTCCTAGAGGCTCTTAGTAAGTGTATTTATGAACTGATTTAAAATCCCCACATTTTTCTTCTTAAGCACTTTCTTATCATACTGTTATCTCATTCTGTAGTAGTCGATCATAATGTGTTTTGGCCCCACATAGAAGACATAGTTGATAACGATGGATATAGCAACTTTGCTATCGCAATACAACTGCTTAGGAGTCAGTATCTTAAACCAAAACTCAAAACGCATTTGCTGAATCCATATTCACTCACATGTAATGTTGGCAATGGCCATGTATTCTGATTTTGCTCTTGTTGTTTATTACTTCTGTAAGAAACCAAATTACCATACACAAAAATACAATAACCAATAATCGATCACCAATTAAATGAAGGACTAACATAATCTCTATCTGAGAATGATGCAACTCTACAATAGCCACAAACAGAGTAATCAAAACATATATCCGGTGTATTTTTTATGTATCTTAACACCCATATCACCAGCATCTTACAGAGTAATCCTTGGATGTGACGTAAACCGAATTAGCATAATTGTGGAGAATGCAATATCAAGACGGGTCATATTGAGGTAGTTTAGCATGCCAATTAATCTTCTATATCAATTTGAATCATGACATCATTCCTCTAAACAAATACAAGTTTGGAAGTGAAGTGATACCCTGACATTCTCGTCTCCGACAAGATATCTAAAACATACTTCTATTGAGACAAATAAATGCCTTTTTTCAAATGTGTCACATATATTCCAAGACAATATCTGAGATACCCATGATTCTTTCTCTGAAACTCTTTCTAAATAAACTGCTTCAACTTTTTGAATACCAGAGGTATCATCTTCAATAATCACAATATCGTCAACATATACTATCAAAAAAATCCGCATTTCTAATGGGTATTGTGATCATCTTCAATAATCACAATATCATCAACATATACTATCAGAAAAATCAGTAATCACTCTGTCAGTATTTAAGGTCAAACCTTCTTATAAAATATGCAAAACGCGGAAACCAAGCCATTAATGAGTATTTGAGACCATACAATGATTTCTTCAACTTCATTCTTTTCATGACTCCCCTGAGCAACAAACCTCGACTACTCCATGCATACTTCCTCTTTGAGAACACCACTAAGAAACAAGTTTTTATATCAAACTAATATAATGGATGGTGGCAAGTGACTGTAAGGAAGATCAAAAGATGCACTGATGTCATATTTGTAACTGAAAATAAAGTCTCATTGTAGTCTATGTCATGTCTGTAAATAACTTTTGGCAGCAAGTTTGGCCTTCAAACAAGCTAGAAAATCATCAGGGTTCAACTTCTCAATGTTAACCCACTTGAAACCAACTATCGTCTCATCTGGAGAAGTACCTTACAAATCTCATGTCACTTTTTGTTCTAATGTTCTCATCTCCTCTAAGATAACATGCCACCAACCTGGATGGAACAAAGCATCCGACGCAAACTTGGGAGTGGGATAAGAGTTCATCGAATATAAAAAGAAAATATATGATGGAAAAAGATGAGCATATGAAACAAATTTATGAAATGAATTAGCAATGCATTGACGAGTACATTTACTAAATGCAGTTGGTACATTACAATCAGTTGTAGACTCAACATCGCTTGAAATAGAATCAGAAGAAGGAACCCACGAAGTAGAATAAGGGTGGCAAAATGAACCCGATCCGACTCGACCTGACCCAACCCCGAACTCTTTAACTGGGTATAGGTATATGCCTAATTGCGTCAGGTTGCATCCAAGTCAGGTGCAAAACCAAGTTGATCTGGATTTTACCCGGTTATCACATTATAAATATATAAAATTGTGTTCATGACAAAAGTTTAATGTTGGGAATTTGGTTACAAGCTTGATGCTTGGGGTGTTTTGTAGACTTGGTCGCTAGTTCAAACCCAGCAATAGTTGAAGTTGCTGTTTTTAATTTCAAGTAGTTGTTTTTAATTTCAAATCATACATTTGAATCATAAAGTGTAGAAGGATAAGTAAATTAAATAGATTGTTGTAACATAAAACTCTATGGCTCAGCTGGTTGGGGACCTGAGCATGCATATCACAGGTTGCGGGATCAAAGCCCGCTATAGGCATTTAATTTCAATTTTTAACTTTTTAAATTTATAAACTTAATCGAACTGGTAACCCGACAACCCGACGGGTCGGGTGCGGGTATTAACTTTGCGACCAGAATTCATTCTCGGTTGGTCTCGGGTTTACCCATATTCGGATCGAGCTAGATGTGCCCCGACCTGAACCCGACCCGTTTGTCACCCCCTAAAGTTGATGGTATAGTAGGTAAGATTGAAAGGGTTATCCTTTGAACATCTTTGGTAGACCTGAGTAATCTTAGGATGGTTGATAGACGATGATTTTGGCTCTACAAGACTGTATAAAAACTAAGAACTTATAGTATGACTCTAGATGAAATGTAAATACAATTTTGGTAAATTAAAAATAAGAAAGAGGCTCCACAAAGGAAAACATCTGCTAACACAAAATATAGATTTTTAGTAAGACAATAACACTTGTAGCTTTTCTATGTTCATGAATACCCCAAGAAAACAGACTTAAAAGCTTGAAGATCAAATTTGATATTTTCATGATGATGATTGTGAACATAACAGATACGCCCAAAAATGTTTAGATATAAAGGAAAAAGATTAACTGAAGAATATAATACTTGATAGGACATGCCACCATCTAGAATAGTTGATGTTATACGATTAATAAGCAGTAAGGACAACATCGCCCCCAGAAGATTTTAGGAACACTCATATGGATAAGAAGTGTCATATCTATCTCACGTGTGTAATTTTATGTTTCATTCTTTTGAGTGTATAAAAGCATGAAGATTGGTGTAAAATACCATATTCAGACAATAAGACAATAACATGCGAAGTCTTTGCTAAAGTATTTTTTTGCATTATCACTTCTTTAAGTTCGAATAGACATCAAATGTCAAACTGAGTTTTTATTTCAGCACAAAAATATTTAGAGGCAGATAAAACTTCAAATCTATTTTTCAATAAATATAACCACATGAAACAAGAGTAATCATTAACAAAAATAATAAAATATTTAAAAGCCAATTTAGCTTTTATTTGACATGACCCCAAATGTCAAAATGAACAATCTCAAACAAACGACTACTACGTTTATTATCTTAGAAGAAAATGACATGATAGTGTTTCCTTAACTAACATGACTCACAATATATGCTAGATAACTTATCAAACTATGGGGCAAAAAGTTTCAAACTCTACAAAGAAGGACGTTCAAGCGGTGAATGAACGGTGAGATGTGTAGTAATGCTGGAACAAGTATCTGGAATGATCTCGGTATCCAAATGATATAGTCTTCTATGCTCACACCTTGTGCCAATCTTCTTCGTTCCAAGCTCCTAAATCGGAATGATCATGAAAAAAATGCTATGAAGCAATTCAAAGATCGGATCAACTAACTCATGAAAAGAAAATTAAATGAAAATTTAGACAAATACAGGATTGATGACTGTGGTAAGGATGGTGTGACATTAACTGTGTTGACACTTGACACCCTCAACGGATGGTGTAGAGCCATTAATTAATGTCACAGCTTGAGCCACTAATGTGGAATAAAATGATGATAAAATATTTTACACGTTTCAAGTAATCAAATGCGTCTGAATCTATAATCTAAGTGTCAAGACTTGATACAAAAAGACTGGGATGTGTATTATGGTTGGGAGGATGTGCAGCTAAGTTTCACGAAATCTGTGAAACATCTGGTACTTTCTCCACTCATCTTGAGACATTTGAGCACACACAGATTGGGAAAATCATCCTGAGACATTACATACACAATGCTGCTGTCAAATCCTCTCATATATGCTTGGGGCATACAAGTTTTATATGCCCAACCTCATGGTAGATATCTTCTCAGAAGATGTTGCTTCCACAGTCACAATTACACTCCCAAAGACACCTCTACCTTCAGGTTCTGGCACTCTATCTTTACTGTAAGTACCAACGCACCCATCACATATGCCTCCTTAGTATGCTCCTCATGCACCTAATCACTTATATTGCCAAAAGGTTGTTGCTGTGTATCAGTGCTGATCGTTCACGCATACTCCCTACACGAGAGTTTCGATTACTCTCCAAATCTACTACAGAGTGGAAAGTTGTTGGTAAAGATGGTACATGAAGTTGTTGGTAAAGATGGTACATGAAGTTGTTGCCAATAAGGATGTAAATAGTTCAAATATAGTTTGATTGTGTTTTGTCATATCTGCATCCAAAATCATGTACCAAATACGGATGCAGATACAAATAACATGTGGAAAGAAAATGTAATATCCATATCAGTAGAAAGGGATACTAATATCCATCAGATATCAATCGGATAAGGATAAATGATCATATTTGATATAAATAATACATATCAGATGTAGATATGTCAGTTACACCTCTGATTAAAAATCGTCAGTTCAAATATCAGTCATGGCATTTACCCTTAAGATGAGTCTTCACTAAGCACCTCCACTGCTTATAATTGGTTTAACTTAATATGTGATCTTTATGAATACCAACTATAAGACATCAGTCTTCACCTGTCTTCACCTCTAACTTCAAATATACCAATTTCTAGTACCTCTCTGCTCCACCAAGATTTGCCAAATGCCAAACTAACTGCAACCCCAAACGTCAAATCGCCACCTACAACGCTAAACGACGAATGAATCTTAAATCGTGAAATTGTCGGGGCACCTTTCTTTAGGTTATGACACAGAAGCGGAGCACAGACAACCTATCCTGCTGCTAGGATGCCTACCCATTAGCTAATTCTTTCTATTATGCTGATATTATATGATAACTCCACATCAAGTGGTGGAGAGACGCATTTTAGGATTCCTACACGGCTTGTTGAGGCAAATCCACTTTTTATTGTGCCACTAGGCTAGTCCAATTTGAATTAGTCAATGCGCTAAGTAATCTCCTTGCTTGCCCGCCTCAGGAACATTCTAATCAACTGTATCTGGAATTTTCTACGATAGGTCTTACAAATAATTTCTAATCACTAATTATCAAGACGGGATGAGTCGATGTCAGGTGCTATGCTTGTCCGTCAAAAACTCTGCTATCTCACGCTTCCTTCCCCACCCACAGCCCTCCATTTCAAGTCACTCGGTTCCTCTGTTCCGCCCGGAGATAATGATCGGGATTTCCAAATGGATGGAATGATTGACACGGAGACACGGATGTGCTCTAGTTGCTCATTCAGAACACATTCTCCAAATCAAATCATACTGATCCTTTCCTGAGATCCCAAAAGGTAATAGTCACTTTGAAAATCGGTACGGTGGAGCCTAATCCTCTGTTAATCATGTATAAGTACTCAGTACAAAAATAGAGTGTAAATGATCTAAGATCAAGTGTAAGTACTCGATAAAACAAATCAAATACTGTTTGTCATATTATTGCTGTGTACAGTATACCTTATAGTTTTTTATGAAATCATCAGTTTGAGACAGTAAAATGAATGAATAAATGAAAATAAAAAAGAAAGTGTGAAAAAGGACTGAGAGAAACTGAGAGAACTGAGAGAAAGGGAAACAACAAAAGAAGCAGAGAAAAAGGAGAAGCGCCAGCGACAGTGGAATGATGGGGTGTAGAAGATCATCGGAGATCTTCAGAAGTCCTTCTTCATCACTGAAGTCAATTGGGCCCCGATCATGCCCTAACTTTATTGAAGAGGTCTGTGACTTGTCAAATATTGGTCGAATAAAGCTAGAATAGCATTGCAACGGTTGAATCGTAGTTAGAAAGACCCGGATCAGCCTCAAGGAAATCAGATCTGCACAAGAAGATCTCGCCAGCATCATTACAGCATCACTGTTGCCAGAATGGAGCTGGAAACACCTTGTTGTCACTATTCAGAGTTTGTTATCATCCATTGGTGGTCATCAATATCAAATCTGGGTCATAAAGGGTCTAGGGTTAGTGTTAGGGTGGCGAGGTGATGTGGATATCTATGGATGGCCTAATGGCGGTGTCAGTGAAAGAGACCGTTTGAGTTAGGGGGTTGCAACTATGAAGTTGTGTTTTGGTAGTCACCGATAGAGTAAAGGGGATGCAGTTGCAAAAGAGGATGGTGTCGGCTAATGAAATTAGGGTTAGATCAAATTTAAGTTTAAAGGTAATTTATGGTTATGGCTCTGATATCATGTAGAAAATGAAAGATAAGTTTTGAAAAGTTGGTTAATTTTAATTCACCTTAAGTTCTCTTATTATACTATTAAATTGGTAGCTTTACAGGTACCCATTTTACATTTTACATTAAATATTACGTCTCAACAAACCCTTGCTTCTCTTATAACAATTTGTGAAAATAATGAGACACGCCTTACCAACTTCACAATTATTTTGATTCCTACATAACAATTCATATCCAAGCAATGGGTTTTTGGACAACTCTTCAACAACCACCAGATACCATTCATGTGAAAATGCATGTTGACATAATGAAAAAATATGATGGTCCGGTGTTTGGCGTTCCTCACTGATGAAGACTTTTGTAATGCATACAAGACTGGGAAATGAGGGGAAATGGTCCAATGCAAGTTGAAGTGTTTATTACCGTTAGAATTGAGCCATTGCCCAGCAATGTGGAAAATCTGTCAAAGCTTTAGAGCAGCATCCTTTTGTTAAGACACCAAAGTGCAAGTATCATCCCTTCAGCTAATCAAGGATCAAATGATCATATAGAATTTGCTTTTCAATCCTAATATCCACCATGATAAATAGTTCAGCAATCATCCTTTTGAACCCGCATGCAGGTGCACGCGCATACAGTCATCCACCTACCCATCCCCACCCACTACCAACCCACCCACCCACATATATTAAGCATAAACAAGACAGAAACCAAAAAAATTATGAGAATTTCTGATACTAGGCTATTCTAAGAGTGTGCGAAGAACCAGCTTTCTATGGTATGTACACTAGCAGAGCCCTACAAGAGAATTCAAAATGGCTTGCAGATTAGCCACAGGGAGATGCATTAAAGATCAACAGAACCAACCCAATTGTCTATAATCTCGAAATATGTGAGGAGCAAATCTACATATAACAAAGTACACGAATTAACAAAAATAAACAGAAAATGCACATTCCAACTGTGCCATGTCAAGGTAGACGTCAACTGAAAACTTTGGAACATACCATAATCATATATTTATAGTAAGTTTTTGAGAATAATATATTTAATATGCTAACTACAACATGTTCTCGATTTTCCAAAAGCACATAAATGTTTTTTGCTGAAAGATTAGAAGTACCAACCAAGGCGATGTTGCCCGTCGATTGAGATTGCTTGCAGTGGTTCCCGTTCCCATGATGAAAGATATAGGAACAGTATTTGTTCCATTGTCTTTCTTGTGCAGAGGTTTACTATGAGAAACTCCATAATCTACAAGAACCGAACAAAGGACATGCTAGATTAGACATATGACCGAAGAAGTCATGATGGAACTTTTCCTAAAACACATATAGAAGAAGATAGTCATTCCTCTACGCACCGTTCGAGCTAGCTTGGTTGGAACTAGTTCGTCCCCCACGGTCAGTACCACCTCTAGCTCCACTTCTTGGGTTGTTGATCACTCCTCGGGGCCTGGACTCCGGGGTGTCTTTTGTCTAAAGAAAGAAGGAAAAATCAAAATGATAAAAAAGATTAATCAAATCTCAAATAAAAAAACATGAAAATGGGACCCACATAGAATAAGCTCCAATACATGATTAACCAAATCATAACAATAAAATGAATAAATAAGAAGCATAAATTTACAATAAGAACAAGACAACAAGAACTAAAGTAGCTCATTCTCTATAGAATAATCCTAAAAACTCCCAAAAATTTTAAAAAACAAAAAACAAAAAACAATAGTTATGGATAGGAACAGCAGAAAAAATATGTCAACTTACAGTAAAATTAATATCATGATAAAGAAACATAAAAACGAATTTAGAACTATAGAAAAATGGAAAAAAAATTAGTGAATAAAAAGTGATTTGTCATTCATGAATAGGCATCTATGTTTGTGGCATTCCACGCTAACACAATAAACATGAAAACATGCTAACCTCCTTTTTCTTTTCCCGTTTGCTCTTCACCTCATGGAAAGTATCTACACATTAAGATTCATTGAATTAGATTTACAACTCAAATTCTTAAAACATCATGAATATGGTCTTAGGCGCACCAAAAAATTGCATAAGTGAAGATTGATACTAAAGCAGCCAAATATCAGAAGCAAATAGATAATATAAAGTATTTATGAAAAAAGAAAAGAATGCACAGGCATCTGAAGTACAATAGCAAAATATAATAACAAAAGATGTCAACTAACAGAATAGTGACATGCTATTTATTGCAACTTAACTTTAAGCAAATAACCTAGCAATCACTCTTTATTGGATAGGAAAGATGACAGCATCTGGAGCACAACACAAAACTACACTATCAATGTAAACTGACTTAAACATGAAATTTGCTGACAAAATAATAACTGCTTAACAAAAGAGAAAAGATATACTATTTTGGCATCTGAACTTCAAGAAAACAACCTGGTAATAATTCTCAAAGGATGCCCAAAGCCCAAGTAATATGTCTACCTATCTACTAAACAACTGATCACAATTCATAGCCCGAATCTTAAAAAAGGTGATTTGGTCTAAATATAGACCCTAACACGTGTAGAGCTTCAGTTATTAGAAGCAACGAAACAGGCACTTTGGCATCACATACAACATAAACATTTCATATACATCAAATGAAAGTATGGAGAATTGTAGCATACATTCAAGTGCAATTAAGAAGAAGGTGCAAAATCTCATATAGTCTGCCAAAAAACTAGATGCACCTCAGTCTAAAATGGGCTATCCTGGCTTTTTGAGCTAAACGCAAACGCCAGCCATTCCCATATGCGTCAAATCAGAGCAAAAAAAGCAACATTGGGTACTCATTACGTGTGTCTTATGCTCTACTTATCGATAAAACCATGTTGTGAATATTAAGCGTATACCTTATGACTAACATGCTCAGGGACGGAACACAAAGGAACTGTGTTGAACTTGCCTATGACAAGAAAGTAAAATAAAAAATTTTAGCATTCATTATCGCTATCTCTTGAAGGCCCAATGGATAGCGCCGGTCTACAGAACCCGAGATTTTGGGTTCAAACCACATTGCTTGCAACCATTTTTGACTCATTATTGTTTGTTAGTCCAACTCTTAATTAGGGTTGGGTTCACACCCCATTGGTATTATTAGGGTTGGGTTTAAATGCGCCCCTTCCTTTTAGTGATCATAATTGGTATTTTTATTAAAATTAATTGGTCTGTGAACTGAGCAAAAAGGTCTGTTTGCATAGCAATTCCCCATTTTTATTCATTTTTATTTGTTACTTATTATTATTGTTTTGCTTATTGGGCATTGTTTAGACAACGGCATTGTTATTTGTTACTTATTATTATTGTTTTTGCTTCGTATGCATTGTTTATGCAGCGTATCTTTATGGCCCATTGAATAAGGCGCCGGTCTATGTGACCAGCATTTCTGGGTTCGATACACATTGCTGCCACTTTTTATTCATTATTATTTGTTATTTATTATATTTTTTCATGTTTGTTATTATTTAACGTTTGAGTTTTGTTAAGATTTTTTTAAACATATGCTAGACTTTTTACAAGAGGGGAAGATGGAAACGAGAACGTAATGATTTTTTTGCATGTTGTGTATAATTTAACGTTTAGTTTTTAGTTGCATGTTACTTATTAAAGTTTATTTTTTGTTTTGGTATTTTTTTTTAATCTTTATATCATCTTTATTTCCGCACATGGCAAAAAAAATTCCTGGTTGCGCCGATGAACATGCTAATCAGCTTTTTTCTAAATATTTGCCAGTTTTCTATATATTAAAAATATGAAGCTACATCTTGCTATTGAATGCCGTTGAATATCTTCAAAAAAAATTCAGCTTTTTTTCTACGCGCAACTCAGCATGTGAACTTATGAAAAGCGCAGAGAGAATATAAATAGCCATCGAATCGGATAGAACACATCAAATTTCTATACGATTAAAAGAGGAGATTTTCGCAAAATACCAAAATCCATAAACAAGATCGAATTTTTAAGGCAACAACCCAGTTCACAGTTCACTGCAGCCAAATAGGTGCAAACAACAGAAGATCGAAATTTATGGCACCTTGCGTTAGGAGACGATTGATGGCCTCGCTGGGGTCCATGTTGCAATCCTTGAGCATAGCGTAGATCTCCGCCTCCGAGCAATTGACGATCTCCTTTAAGCTCTGCACTATCTTCCTCGCCCCCGCCGGGATTCCCCCCGCCCCCGCCCCCGCCCCCGTCACGTTCCCTCTCTTGCCCCCGCCGCTCATCCTCTCTCTCGAGTTTCTCTCTCTACAGTTAAACAGAGAAAGACGAAGCCGAATATGAAATCAGTTCAAATTTAGGTCTGGATTGGTCGCCACGGGGAAGAGAAAGAAAAGGAAACGAACGTGTTTGGGGGCGTATTATATCCACCGCCGCGGCGGAAACTGAAATGTCCAAAACCCTTGATTTCTCTCTCTCGTTCGTACTTCGCCCCTTCGGTAATAAAGTAATTTGATACTAATGGTAAACGGGAATTGCTGTTTACACAGACCTTTTTGTCGAGTTCACAGTTGACTTATTTGCAAGTTTGCCATTAAAAATAATTTGCTGAGTTCACAGACCATTTATTTACAAGTTTGTCCTACTCCTATCCCATCGCATCGCAGTCCCCTTTCTTCGCCCCTGCCGCCAAGGGCCCCCCTCGTCGTCCTTGCCTCCATTGGCCGAGGCTGAGCTTTGGCTAGCAAAATAACAATAGGCTTTCTCGTTTTGAATCTCAATCTCTCCGGTGAGATCTTAAGCTCAGCCCCGGTGAAAGGAGGCGGGGCGGCGAGGGCTTTCTCGTCCCTCTTCATTCCACATGTGTCGGCGAGGGCTTGAGATCTCCCTTTGCCGGGGCATGAGATCTCCCGTAGCCGGCGACGAGAAAGCCCTGCTCAGTCCAGTCGAATGGACATATCAAGCTTTGAATCTCAATCTCAAGCTTTGAGATCTCGCTGCTCAGCCCCGCCGAGGGCTTGAGATCGTCGTCGATTGCTTTCTTCCATTAAAAACAGCAAAATAGCATACGTTTTGAATCTCAATCTCGCCGCTGAGGAATCGCACGATGGAGGAGCAGCCTGGCCGGGGGGGGGGTCATCGACAGCGGCGATGGAGAAGAGGGACGACGACGCTAAAGGGGAGGGTGTAGATTAGGGCAAACTTGTAAATAAGTAGTTTGTGAACTCAGAAGAAGGTTGTGTGCAAATAGCAATCCCCATGGTAAACATGTTACATATGTGACTACATGTCCGTCTCGCGGCTATTTTTTCAAATGATCGGAATAAATCCTTTTTATCTTCATATTCTAAAATCTATAAACATCAAATATCTGATGATCCGATGGGTTTTGCTCTGTTGCAGATTTAATTTTTGCATCAGGACTCCTTGTGTTCACTAAATATTTGATGGTTTGGGATTTTAGAATTTGAAAAACAAAATGAACAGTTTTGATCGCTCGGAAAAATGAGGAAGTGTGAAGTAGTTTGACATCTTATGTTTTCCATTATTCTCGTATAATCTAGTTAGATGTCTAAACTTATCTATTGTTATTCTTTTTCATTTTGGAAATGGGAGCGAAGGATAGGTGCTTAGTGATATTGTTGTAAAAGCCGTGAAATATAGCTTATTGTGCCTATCGGTGCATGTTTGTTTCTAAGAAAGTGTGCTTGAAAGAAGGTTGAGAATCTTACGTTGTCATTATTTATAGGCCGGAAAGTAACTGGCTAGCGGCTGCTTGTTGTTGGCTAGCCACGAGCTGTCGACATCAATATGGCCTTCCAATCATTGGCAATGCCAACACGTCATCGGTGATTGTCCGTCCATGGTTTTGGTCGCTTTTTAGTTTGAATATCGCTTATTTTATTCTTTTTTTAGAATTACATGTTTGTAACAATTTATGAACACTTAACGCTTGCTTCCTAACTCGTTGTGATGGGTTCTCTTTATCAATCATAGCAATCACATCTCCTTGTGATTGCTAAATTTATGTATATCATCTCATATACATTCTATTTTTCCTCTTCGTTTATTATCAAAGATGAAATTTCCATTCAACAACGATAGCAACATTTGCTACAGTTCCCATTTACAGCGTGATTTCATTATATCTCATCAGTCTATACTGTTTTCTCAGCCGATGCAAGCAATTACGGATGTGAGAACAACACCGACATCGAACAACCATGTTGTATGAGAAATATAGTGTATGTGTTAAACGATACACACACCTAAAAATGAGGCGTCACCATGCCTCTCCGTCTTTAAGGACCCAACGTAGTTCTTGCATTTACTCTTCCAGCGGCGTGACATGTGACAATAAAAGCATTCACCTTTTACAAGCTCATCTTTATCTGCGTCCACATTATTAACACCACTCTCGGGCTTAATAGCCTTCTTCTTTTCATTGGCAACATCTTTGAGACGAGAAAACGGTCTATAAGCATAACTGACGTCTTGTTCTTTGAAAGAGAGCTTTAAATTTGTCTCGATAAATTGACAAGCGCTAGAAGTGAAAGTTCCAATTTGTTCATGTTGAATTTCAATATGAATCGAGAGAATGTGATAAGAATAGAGTGAAGAATCATAATAATAATAATTCATTGTCAAGTACAAACACCAACTACTACAATTCCTCGCTATAAGCAATCAGCGTGGAGTTTGTTGGGAAATGTATTTCATAGCTCATGTTTTGGTTATGAGCAAACATTGGGTGTGGTCTAACAAATTTCATCTAGTATAACATGATAACTAGACCAATTGATTTGCTCAAGATTGCTCAAGCATTGAATATTGTTATCTCATAGTAAAACTTAGCAACCGATGATGACGTGACTCCAGTGCAATGGGTTGAAGAGGCATGATTCAAAGACAATGTGACGAAGAACATAGATTACATCAAACAATGATTGAAGAACATTTTCTAATTGATGTATTAGTTTTGTTCTTGTCATTAGAATTCGTGTAATGCCTTGAAGATGTCGCATACACACTTGGTAACTGTTGGAAATAATAGGCTCTCACAAGTCTTTGTTTCATTCCCACTATTATTTTAGTCCCACATTGCTTAGGCAATTTGCATTGGAGGAGTTTATTAGGGGAGTTGTAGAGACGTGTGATGTGCCCCCAAGCTGTACGACACGTTTGTGAAGGGGAGAGAACATAAATGGTCATGGGTCCACACACACGCATTGCCGCCGCCGCCCACCAGCAGTGTCATGACGCGCGCGCCTTTCCTTTTTGGACAGCGTTTCTTTCCTTTTTTGGATCTAGCCCCTTAACGTCTCAATTTTAAACCTCATAATAGCCATTTAATTGCAGCATTCATACGAGAATGTTAATATTCAAACGGCTATGTTTCCTTTTATTGCAGATGTTACTACATCATTCAAACACGGCGTTTATCTTTTTGACCGCTTGAATTCTCCAAGAGTTTTTTTATTCCTATAAATAGTCGTGCCACTTGCTCTTGCAACACACGAAAAGAATTCTCCTGCCTCTTACACCTTTCTTCTCTCGCATTCCTGGGTTCTTGTCGTGTGCAAACTCCACCGTTTCTGTCTGCTGGTGGACGCGTGTAGAAGCTGCAACTATGTTAACATTGGGGAGCAACCGGCGACAGCGATTACCACCGAGGTCGCGCCGTACTTGCTTTCAATGCATTGGTCATCCCACGCCATAGATTTCGCATTCATCTGCTAACTGATAAGTAATCTTAACTCTAATCTACTTTGCGGTCCTCTGTTCTTTGTTTCCCTTCTATTGGTTTGTCGGTAATTTCGCCTCTTCGGCCTTAGTAGTACACTCTTTTTCTAACAATTTGAAAGAAATTAATCTCGGTACTACTATGGTTATCCTGCCCAACAAATTGATCATTGATCTTTCTAAATTGGAACCACTAGATGATGCCAATTACAAACGCTGGTGTCAAAAACTTCGTATGTTTTTTGAACAACTCGAATTTGACTACGTTTTATTCAACGAATGTCATGTTCTTAATTCTACTGTCACCACCACCACCACAGCAACTGATGTTCATGTTCCTAAATCTAATGAAGAAGAGATTAAGAAATACGAAAAAGATTACAAAACGGTTAGATGCCACCTTCTTAATCATATGAAAAATTCTCTTTTTGATTTATTTATGAACCACAAATCTGCTAAATTCATATGGGCTTCCCCAGAGAAGAAATATGGTGCAGATGATGTAGGAAAGAAGAAGTACGCTGTTGGGAAGTGGCTGACTTTCCAAATGGCCGATGACAAACCAATTGTGACGACCCGTATCCATCGATACGAGTATTTACGTATTTCACGTATTTTTATATTTTAAAAGTATTTTAAAATGGGTTGTTAGGAGTTTTATATCAAAAATAGTTTCAAATCAATTATTAAAAAAAATATTTTCGTATCATCATACTAGTTAAACATGTATTTGTAAGTTCGATTATCATCAAATACCTCCAAATAAGTTTTATAATATTTTATATTCAATTGTTACTGATTTAGTCGTATCAATTAATGTTCTATGTAAACATCATCAAAACGATTTCAAACTTCTACAGTATGAATTAATGGTCATTTAGTGCCTTTCGTAATTTTCTGGAGTCAAATCGATCTAGAACCCGCAACCCCGCGACCTAAACGTTTTGGCTCGAAACTCGTACTTTCATAGCTCAAACTTCAAAATGGACTACGTATTCGTGATACTCGTGATGATACGAATCCGTGGTTATGTTTTGGAAATTTTTTGGAGTTGTATGCGAAAACGGCGTAGTACTACGTCGTTTTTACTAATTACAATCGTTAATTTACGTTTTTACTTGAACTAATTACCCTTTAACTAATTAGTTTACCCCTAATCACTCTCCTACCTACCCCCATTATCAGCCTCCCCTAACCGATGAGATCCAAAATTTTGGGAACTCAACAACCCCATTTAATTCCATTGTTAATAATAACAACAATAATAATAACAATAACTTTTTTTAAACCCCATATAATCCCCCCCAGGCATACACACTCACGCACTCTCCCTCTCTTCATTCCACATCCCAACACCCCCTTCCTCAGTCTCACACACCGACGCCCCTCTATCATCCCATCTCCTCCGGCGGAGCACCACACAGTCCCTCTCTCTCTATTCCCTCAACGTTCTCCCTCTCTCCACGGCGACACGACGACGC
Source organism: Scilla litardierei (assembly GCA_030789695.1). Taxonomy (NCBI): domain Eukaryota; kingdom Viridiplantae; phylum Streptophyta; class Magnoliopsida; order Asparagales; family Asparagaceae; genus Scilla; species Scilla litardierei. The sequence goes on along the minus strand of CM061134.1, from coordinate 1,859,840 downwards.
CTGCCCTCTCCTCCGACTGAAACCCCCGAAGCGCCGCTCCTCCTCTCCCCACTCCAACATCACCACCGCCGTGCACCACCCTCCTCCGACCACCAGTGCCTCCCGCCACCGTCCCCACTGCCTAGGCCACAGCTCCACCATGTCGCCGGAGCGCCCCCCACTCGAACACACACAGGCCGAGCTCCCCACATCCGAGATCTCCTCTCCACCGCCGCCCAGGTGACGTCTCCGACGCCCGCGAGGCCACCCCCAAAGCCCGCAACACCGCCCTGACCTCGTGTTGGTCCATTCACTAGCTTGTGGTGAAGTTGACATGTTGTAACTATTCGAGGAATTATGGATTTGTCCCGGGGTGGACATGAGGCTGGATGTAACGTGCATGGTGCTTGAAACAAGATAAATCTACGTGTTTGTGATTGCCCTGGTTGGTTTGCACTATCAAGTTAGTTGCCTTATTATATTGCATATCTGTGTCAGCATTCCGTTGTGCTTTATTGCAATATTGCAAGATATTGTTGATTAAATTTAATTAGGTAAATCTAATTAATAGCTTAGGTAAAATTTACTAGAGGACTTTATAATTTTCGTAGACACCATTCATCACCCCATAGTGTTCTATTTGCCATCTCATAATCCCAACAAAGTCATGGTCTTGGACTGGGGGCCTAACTGCCATCTTCAATTGAAACAATTTCTTCAAAGCACCGAATCTTGCAATTCGAAATTGTTTTCCATATAACTCGTTTACAAGGAGAAATATGGAATGGGCATCTATATGTGCAAGCCTCCTTTGTAACTCATTACTCATGAAAGATAATACGATGCATTTGACAGTGACATAATCATGAGCGTGATTATTAGAATTTAAGGTTTTAAGGCTTTTTGGGTAGGCTTTAACCAAAAATTTTAAGCATACACTTTGAAAATAGTTACGGGATTATTAGAATTTATTTTAACTTTAAACATAATTATCAAAATTTAAATATGTTCACCCGAGGACAATCAATTTATCCAATGACTTAAAAATATAAAAAATAACGAAAAAAATTAATAAAATTTGTTGTAAACGGCTATTTAACTGTGTTGGTTGATATTCTGGGCTATCCTAGAGATAGGCCCATATCTTTGTAGCCCATGTTTGTATTCTCCCATATTGCCTATAAATAAAGAGTTGGGGGCTCCTCCCCCAATAGTTGATTCATAACACGTTATCAGCACGAGCCTCTAAAATTTTTTTTTTCTTTACACAAAAAATTTCTTTCGTTCGTTGCGAAGGTGAAGGCGAGAGGATACGGAAGATCCACGAGCGCGGTGCTAGGCTTCCTCAATCGAGCGTCGTCATCCGCGTAGGGCTTCGTGCAACCGGCGCTACATCCGGAGGAAGGATATAGAGATAAAAACCACCAAAACGATGTTTTTAATTATACGTATGATTGCCCCTCCACTATATCTCGCAAGATCAATATGGGGATCGATTGTCGCCTTGAAAACGACGTATTTTTCATCCCAAAATCCAAACTTTTAGGGTTCTAACCCTAGTTTGTGCCCGCCGGTGGCTTGCCCCCCCCACCCCCCAGCGCCTGAAGCGAGGGGGCATCGCTGCTGTCGCCGCCCAAAAGGGCGGCCCCGCCCCTTGCCCCCCCCCCCCCCCCCCCCCCACCCGACGGCAGCGGGGGGCGCTGTGACCGCCCAAAAGGGCGGATGCCGCCCACCCTTTACCCCCCCGCCGGCAGCAGGGGGCACCCGTCGTAAACCGCCCGAAAGGGCGGCTGCCGCCCGCCCTTTACCACCCCCCGCCAGCAGTGGGGGGGCACCCGCCGTAAACCGCCCGAAAGGGCGGATGCCGCCCGCCCTTCCCCCCTCCCGTCGGCAGCAGGGGGGTGCCCGCCGTAACCGACCGAAAGGGCGGTTGCCACCCGCCCTTGCCCCCCCCCCCCCGCCTGAAGCGGGGGGCGGCACTTCCTACCGCCCGACAGGGTGGTCCGCCACGCTCGCCCCCCCGCCTGAAGCGGGGGGCGGCCATCGGTGATCGCCCTCAAGGCGGTTCGACCGCCCACGCCCCCCGCCCGAAGCGGGGGGCGGCCGTCGCCGACCGCCCTCAGGGCGGTTCGCCCGCCTTTGCCCCCACCCCGCCACCGGCGGATGAGGGGGCGGCGGCGGCAGCGGCTAACCCTAGCCATCGCCCCCCTCGCACCCCAAGCCATAGTGGGCTTTTCTGCGGCCCACTAACACAAAAAACCCCTCTTTTTGGCTGCGGGCCTGAAGCCCGCAACCGGCCTGCGGGCTTCAGGCCCGCAGGCCATAAAATTTTTACAAAAAAAGAAGGGAAATTGGCAGCGGGCCTGAAGCCCGCAGCCGGCCGGCGGTCTTCAGGCCCGCAGGCCATACTTTTTTCTTACAAAAAAGAGAGGATAAATTGGGGGCAAAGGCTATAAATAAGCCTTAGAAGGCACTTTTTGGGCTAAAAATTAATTTTAAAAGGGCGTTTTGACGACCTAAAAATTCGTGATAAATCACGGTTCATTATGGGGCGATTATCGGGTATATAAAGGCTTATTGGGGACTCTTCGGGGTATTTGGGATGTTTTAAAAAGGAAAAACCATTTTCCTTCTACAACAAAAATGTTAGCTTTGGGCTCTTATTCAATTTTATTGAGTAAACCCACTATATACAACCCTTGCATCGTAATGTTTTTCTTACATGATTTACATCTCTGGCAACTTATGTGGATATTACATGTGTGGTTGTGCATTATATTTAAAACTTAATAATTAGGAAGATCCTGCGACCGCTCTGCCGTTAGTCACCTAACCTAACAGTGTATGACGTTGCCCAGTGGTCCAATAATTATTAAGTGATTAAATATTTTATCCTCATGTGAATATAACTGCCTGCGATGTCTGTGATTGAAAATGTTGATGAGCACAATATTTCTGCATGAATTACTAAATGTGGTTTTTGGATCGGCCGTTTAGTCACACGGTTTATTTTCCGCACTTTTCTTTTATTTTTGAGAGAAATTGTAGTGAGGAATTTATGTAAATGTCAAAGAAAGAAGACCAACTTCCATGGAGACAGAGGCCACGCTTGAAGCTGGAGATATCTTATGGGACCCACGGGGTTTCCAAAGTTATATTTTCCTTTTTAAACTGCAAATTTGTATAATTTGGACTTTGGACTTTGGACTCTTTCTTGTGGGACTGGCCGATCCACACATTTAGCTTTTCGTTAAAATATTGCCTTCGCATGAAAATGTTTTCTCTGATTAAATATTAATTCATGCATGTTTGTGCTCTGCTAGATAAATGGCTAAAATTGCAAACGTTGATTTCGAAGTGCTGGATGCATCAGGTAGAAACTATCTAAGCTGGCAGCTAGATGTAAAGTTTCACCTTGCGGGCCAAGTCCCTCATCGCTGCTGTGACAGAAAAAGAAAATGTTAGCGATATAGAGAAGGCGCACGCCATCATCTATATTCGTCGATATGTGGACAAGACCTTAAAGGCTGAGTACCTTACGGTCGAAGATCCACTTGAGCTGTGGATTGCCCTTGAGGACAGGTATAAACATCAGAAAGATGTATACTCCCAAGTGCACGATATGAGTGGGAGAACCTGAGACTGCAGGACTTTAAGTCCATTGCTGAGTACAACTCAGCACTTTTTAGCATCACCTCACGCCTGAAGTTGTGTGGTGAGAAAGTCTCAGAATGCTGGAAAAGACGTATACGTCTTTCCATGAAAAAGATGCGATACTCATGCAGCAATATCATGAACGCAAGTTCACCAAGTATTCAGAGCTGCTGTCATGTCTTCTCATGGCCGAGCAAAATAGAGAGCTTCTTCTCGCCACTCACAATATGCGCCCTCCCGGCACTGCCCCCCTACCAGAAGCTCACCATACCTCTTCCTTCAAAAAGAAGATGGATAATAAAAGAAAAGAAAGACCACAGAAAGGGGGACAACAGAAAAGAGCCAAGGGCCCACCACAGCAGCGAAAGAATGAAGGGAAGCGCAAGTTTACCTGGCGCAGGAATGACAACAAGAAAAATGATGCACCCCCACCCATTAGGGATTAGGAAGACCAGTGCCACAGCTGTGGCATGAAAGGTCACTGGTCCAGAGTGTGCAGGACCCCAGTGCATCTCCAGGAGCTTTATAAACAAAGCAAGAAAAAGAATGTTGAATCAAACCTGGTGGCTGCGAACAATGCAGTCAAGTTCACAGCCAAAGACTTCGAGTCAGATGATATGTTTGATTAGCAAGCTTTATTTATCTTAGCATTTTCAGCATTTTATTTCAAGAACAATCTATGATTATGAGAGCTTCTATGTAATTTGATTCCTGTCGAATAAAATTTAGTTTTTCTGAATGCAAATGTTTACTCATCTTTTTAGACGGGATGCTATGATGACTGCTTGGTAGACAGTGCGTCGACACATACGATCCTTCAACACAAATGCTATTTCCATAGCATTACTCCGTATAAGAGCCCTGTAAATACAATTTCAGAGCCATCAGACATAATTGAAGGTTCTGGGAATGCAACCGTGTTGCTCCCCAATGGAACAGAAATAAAAATTAAAGATGCACTTTACTCTCCGAATTCCAAGAGAAACTTAATAAGTTTCAAAGATATCTGTCTTAACGGATTCCACTTGGAAATAGCAAATGTAAAAGAAAATGAATTACTGTATGTAACGTCTCAAGAAAATGGAGATAAAACCATACTTGAACGCTTTGAGAGCCTCTCATCGGGCCTCTACCATACAAAAATTCGGAGAGAGGAAGCAAACCTGACGGAGCACCTGAAGTGCCCGACACCTGCCAAATTCTTACTTTGGCACGATAGACTTGGCCACCCCAAATCTGTGATGATGCATCGCATCTTATCACAATCTCACAGGCATAGCCGGAAGAACCAGAAGATTCTTCAGAAGGGAGAATTCCCTTGTGTACCCTGCTTCAAGGATAAATTAATAACAAGGCCATCACCATTTAAAGTGGATATCGAGTCTCCTAACTTCCTCGAAAGAATACACTGAGACATATATGGACATATCCACCCCCCTAGTGGGCCCTTTGTGTACTTTATGGTACTGATTGATGCATCTTCGAAATACTCGTATGTGTGTCTACTTTCAACCCGTAACTTAGCTTTTCCAAAGCTCTTGGCACAAATAATAAAGTTGCGGGCGCATTTTCCAGACAACCAAATTAAAAAAATACGTCTGGATAATGCGGGGAATTTACCTCTTAGTCATTTCAAGAATATTGCCAGGAAATGGGAATAGAAATTGAACATCCAGTGCCGCATGTTCATACCCAGAACGGGTTAGCTGAGTCGCTAATTAAAAGACTCCAATGGATTGCACGTCCATTGCTAATGAAATCCCAGTTGTCGGTGGATGCATGGGGACATGCAATCTTGCATGCTGCATCAGTAATAAAAATAAGACCCTCAGGAGGTCAGAGTCTATCTCCAATGCAACTTGCATATGGAACGCCGTCGAACATTTCTCACTTGAGAATATTTGGCTGCACAGTTTATATCCCCATTGCACCACCCCAGAGGACCAAGATGGGCCCTCAACGTCGCCTAGGTATTTATGTAGGGTTTGACTCACCCTCCATTATAAGATACCTAGAACCCTAAACAGGGGACGCTTTTAAGGCACGGCTTGAAGACTGCGACTTTGATGAGACGTATTTCCTCAAAATGGGCCTAGACATTGAAAAGTCTAGCGCAAAGCAAATGTTAACGTGGGATACAAAAAGTCCAACCCACTATAATCCGGTAACAAAACAATGCGATGATGAGATCCGGAAGATCTTACACATCCAGAACACAGTTCATAGATTGCCAGATTCGTTTATTGACAACCAGAAGATTGTCAGATCACACATCCCTGCTGCAAATACTCCAGCTAGGATTGACATCCCAAATGATGGATGCAATCCACCACCAATAGAAGTGGCTGCACCTCAACAGAAAAGAGGCAGACCACCATGCTCCAAGGACAAAAATCCAAGAAAAAGAAAAATATCCGCAGACCTATGGACGATACCCCCACAGAGAAACGAGCTCGTGTCCATACCCTCTCCCCTCCCGGAATCCACTGCAGAGGAACTGCAGGGAGAAACTGAAATATCATTGAATTATGTACGTACAGGGGAGGTATTGGACAGAAAGAGTACAGTCGTCGACGATGACTTCGCGTTTCACATTGCCATTCACGTCGCCGGAAGCGACGATGATTATGATCCACATTCCGTTGCTGAATGCAAACGTAGAAATGACTGGCCAAAGTAGAATCAGGCAATAGAATCCGAACTGGACTCGCTTCAGAAATGAAAAGTCTTTTGGCAAATAGTCCAGACACTTACCGGTGTCAAACCTGTGGGATACAAATGGGTATTCGTCAGAAAAGGAAACAAAAATAATGAGATCGCACGCTACAAAGCTAGACTTGTAGCACAAGGATTTTCCCAAAGACCGGGTATTGACTATGACGAAACATACTCTCCGGTCATGGATGCGATCACTTTCAGATTCCTGATAAGCTTAACAGCAACGGAAGGCCTAGATATGTAGCTAATGGTTGTTGTGACTGCATATCTATACGACAATCTCGACAAGGAGATATCATGAAACTTACTGACGGCTTTTCTATGCCTGCTAAACTAAAAGACAGACCTCGGGACGTCTACTCTGTTAAGCTACAAAGATCATTGTATGGTCTTAAACAATCAGGAAGAATGTGGTATAACAGACTCAGTGAATTCCTTGTTCAACAAGGATTCAACAACAATGAAGTCTGCCCTTGTATCTTCATAAGAACAAAGGGAAAAGGATTCGTAATAATTGCTGTCTATGTAGACAATCTAAATCTCATAGGATCTCCTGAAGAGATCACTGAGATATCTGTAAGCCTAACAAAAGAATTTGAAATGAAAGACATAGGCAAAACGAAATTCTGCATTGGCTTACAGATTGAACATCTAAAAGATGGAATCCTATTACATCAAACCACATACACGGAGAAAATGTTGCAAAGATTCCATATGGACCAATGTCATCCACTAAGTACACCTATGGTGGTACGATTTCTGGATGCACATAAAGACCCCTTCCGGCTGCTGGAAGAGTGAGAGGATATACTTGGTCCGGAAGTTCCTTATCTGAGTGCCATCGGAGCACTACTATATCTGGCAAACTGCACGCGTCCCGACATAGCATTCGCAGTAAATTTGCTAGCCAGATATAGTGCAGCGCCCACACAGCGCCACTGGACCGGGGTTAAGCACCTTCTGTGCTACCTCCAAGGGTCTACAGAGTTGGGACTCTTCTACAAAAATGGAATATCATCTACACTTGCAGGTTATGCTGATGCAGGCTACTTGTCTGATCCCCACAAAGCAAAGTCACATACTTGGTACGTGCTTACCTACGGAGGGACAGCCATTTCCTGGAGATCCATCAAGCAAACCTTGACGGCAACATCATCCAATCACTCTGAGATCATTGCCATCCATGAAGCAAGCAGAGAATGCGTATGGCTACGCTCAGTTGTCCACCACATCATGTCTACGACAGGACTGAAGATTGGAGATCTCGAGCCTACTACAATGTACGAGGACAATGCTGCTTGCTTAGCTCAGTTAAGAGGTGGCTTCATCAAAGGCGACAGAACGAAGCACATTTCACCAAAGTTCTTCTGGACGCACGAGCTACAGAGAGATGGCAAGATCGACATCCGACAAGTGCAATCATGTGAAAATTTGGCAGATTTGTTCACTAAAGCCCTTCCTATGGTCACTTTTAGGAAACTTGTACATAGGATTGGAATGAGACGCCTAAGAGATTTGAAAGCTTGAGAGCTTGTACAGATCAGGGGGAGTTAGGTAGAGTTTGTACTCTTTTTCCTTAACTATGGTTTTTCTCACTGGGTTTTCCATAGCTAAAGGTTTTAATGAGGCAAATCTCACCAACTCAGGATCCTGAAGTATCCACCCCATGTGAGACTCTCATACGCTCAGAATCCTGAAGTATTCACGAGCAGAGTCCACACCTATGGCTGGATAAGGGGGAGTGTTGTGAACGATTATTTAACCGTGTTGGTTGAGATTCTGGGCTATCCTAGAGATAGGCCCATATCTGTGTAGCCCATGTTTGTATTCTCTCATATTGCCTATAAATAAAGAGTTGGGGGCTCCTCCCCTAATAGTTGATTCATAACAAAATTGAAGTCGTTAAAAACCTAAATAAATAATTTTTTTCACCACACCTATGATTATCACATGATTTGAAATTAAATGGAATCATGGAACAAATATCTTCCAATATCAATGGTCTTGGATATGCTAGATTCGTCGTATAATGGAACTTTTTACTAGGGTTGGGAACTGGGCCCAGTATGGCCCGAGCTCGCCTTAGCCCAACTCAATTAGAGCCGGCTTGGGCATAAGCTTTATGCCGTGTTTAAAAGTGGATCGGGTATGGACTAAGAACGGCTGTATGCAAATAAATATTTGACCATTAAATTTAAGAGGAGAATAATGTAGAAAAGTTTGCACCTGATCTAATAGATCAGGTGACAAGACACATAAAGTTGGAAAGGACAAGCCCACCATGAGGCCCTCATTTTCATGTCTTGCACATGATCTATTAGATCCGGTACCGCGTGATCTATACGTATCCCATTTTAGAGATTTGTATGACACACATATTTATATGTGCAAGTTATTATCATATGAAATGAACATTATAATATAATGAAATTATTGCGATTCATAGTTGTCAAATAATAATCATCTCATAGCAAGTTGTTGCTAAAAAACAAAACATGAATTTCATTAAAAGGTATGCAAAATTACAATTTGACCCACCGTATAATTTATCACCAATGCATAAGTTTTGTTGTGAACGGTTATTTACTGGGTTGGTTGAGTTATTGGGCCATCCTAGTATTGGGCCCATATCTGTGTAAGCCCACCTTGTATTCTCCCCTTTGGCTATAAATAAAGACATGAGGGCTCCCCCCTCAATAGTTGATTCATAACACGTTATCAGCACGACTCTAAAAATTTTCTTTTCCACAAAATTTTCTCCGTTCGTTGCAAAGGCGAAGGCGAAGGCGAAGGCTAGACGGGAGATCCACGAGCGCGGTGCAAGGCTTCCTCCATCGAGCGTCGTCATCCGCGTAAGGCTTCGAGCAACCATCGCTATATCCGGAGGACGGATATAGAGGTAAAAACACTAAAAACGATATTTTTAATCATACGTATGATTACCCCTCCCCTAGATCTCGCAAGATCGATATGGGGATTATTTGTCGCCTTGAAAACGACGGATAGTTCATCCCAAAACCCCAATTTTTAGGGTCAAAACCCTAATTTTTGAACCCTCCGGCGGCTAGCCGTCACCGGAAAACCCCCCCAACCTCGACGGAACCCCCCTGGCCGCTCCCCCCTGCAGGGGGCGGCCCCCGCGGCCGTCCCCCCTGCAGGGGGCGGCGGCCCCCGAGGTCGCGCCCCCTGCAAGGGGGCCGGCCCCGGCCGCTCCCCCCTGAAGGGGCGACGGCCCCCGCGGCCGTACCCCCCTGCAGGGGGGCGGCCCCCGCCGCACCCTCTGCAGGGGGCGACGGCCCCAACGGCCGCGCCCCCCTGCAGGGGGCGGCCGCGCCGCCGCCCCCCCATCAAACCCTAACCAAAGAGAAAGAAAAAAAACAGAAAGCCTGTGGGCCTGAAGCCCACAGGCCGGCTGTGGGCTTCAGGCCCACAGGCCAATTTTTCACAAAAAAAACAGAAAGCCTGTGGGCCTGAAGCCCACAGGCCAATTTTTCAAAAAAAAAAAACAGAAAGCCTGTGGGCCTGAAGTCCACAGGCCGGCTGTGGGCTTCAGGCCCACAGGCCAATTTTTCAACAAAAAAAAATCTGGAGGGGGCTTAGGCTGAAAACAAGCCTGAAAAGGCAACTGTTTGGCCTAAAAATTAATTTAAAAAAGGGGATTTAAGGGCAAAATATTCGTGAAAAATCACGGTAAATTACGGGACAAATATCGGGCAGTCGATGACTTTTTGGGGATTTTTGAGGGGCTTTTGGGATGATGAGGGAACCTCTTTTCCTCAAACAAAGAAAATGTTTATTTTAGGCACTTAATCAATTTAATTGATTAAACCCATTTACTTTACAACCCATGCATTGTAATTACTTTTACATGCTTTTCATCTCTGGCAAAATTATGTGGATATTATATGCGTGGTTGTGCATTTTATTTAAAACTTAATAATTAGGAAGATCATGCGACCGCTCTGCCGTTAGTTACCTAACCTAACGGTGTATGACGTTGCCCAGTGGTCCAATAATTATTAAGTGATTAAATATAATTTTATCCTCATGTGAATAAACTGCCTGTGATGTCTGTGAATGAAAATGTTGATGAGCACAACATTTCTGCATGAATTGCTAAATGTGGTTTTTGGATCGGCCGTTTAGTCCCACAGTTTATTTCCCGCACTTTTCTTTTATTTTTGAGAGAAATTGTAGTGATGAATTTATGTAAATGTCAAAGAAAGAAGACCAACTACCATGGAGACGGAGGCCACGCTTGAAGACGGAGATATTATATGGGACCCACGGGGTTTCCAAAGTTGTATTTTCATTTTATTCAAGCTGCAAATTTGTATAATTTGGACTGTGGACTTTTGGACTCTTTCTTGTGGGACTGGCCGATCCACACATTTAGCTTTTCATTAAATATTGCATCCGCATGAAAATGTTTTATTTCTGATTGATTATTAATTCATGCATGTTTGTGCTCTGCTAGATACATGGCTAAAATTGCAAGCGTTGACTTTGAAGTGCTGGATACATCAGGTAGAAACTATCTAAGCTGGCAGCTAGATGTTAAGTTTCACCTACGGGCCAAGTCCCTCATCACTGATGTGACTGAAAAAGAAAATGTTGGCGATATAGAGAAGGTGCAAGCCATCATCTATATTCGCCGCCATGTGGACAAGACCTTAAAGGCTGAGTACCTTACGGTCGAAGATTCACTTGAGCTATGGACCGCCCTTGAGGATAGGTATAAACATCAGAGAGATGTTATACTCCCAATGGCGAGATACGAGTGGGAGAACCTGAGACTGTAGGACTTTAAGTCCATTGCTGAGTATAACTCAGCACTTTTTAGCATCACCTCACGCCTGAAGTTGTGTGGTGAAAAAGTCTCAGAAGATCGCATGCTGGAAAAGACGTATACGTCTTTCCATGAAAAGGACGCGATACTCGTGCAGCAATACCGTGAACGTAAGTTCACCAAGTATTCAGAGCTACCGTCATGTCTTCTCATGACCGAGCAAAACAGAGAGCTTCTGCTCGCCACTCACAATATGCGCACTCCCGGCACTGCCCCACTACCAGAAGCTCACCATACCTCTTCCTTCAAAAACAAGAGGGATAATAAAAGAAAAGAAAGACCACAGAAAGGGGGACAATAGAAAAGAGCCAATGGCCCACCACAGCAGCGCAAGAATGAAGGGAAGCGCAAGTTCACCTGGCGCAGGAATGATAACAAGAAAAATAATGCACCCCCACCCAAGTGGGACTGGGAAGACCAGTGCCACCGCTGTGGCATGACAGGCCACTGGTCCAGAGTGTGCAGGACCCCAGTGCATCTCCAGTAGCTTTATAAACAAAGCAAGAAAAAGAATGCTGAATCAAACCTGGTGGCTGCGAATAATGCAGTCAAGTTCACAACCAAAGACTTCAAGTCAGATGATATGCTTGATTAGCCTGTTTTCATTTATCTTAGCATTTTATGAACAATCTATTTTATGAGAGCTTTTATGTAATCTGAATTCTGTTGAATAAAATTTAGTTTTTCTGAAATGCAAATGTTTACTCGTCTTTTTAGAGGGGATGCTCTCATGACTGCTTAGTAGACAGCGCGTCGACACATACGATCCTTCAGCACAAATGCTATTTTCATATCATTACTCCGTATAAGAGCCCTGTAAACACAATTTCAGGGCCATCGGATATAATTGAATGTTCTGGGAATGCAACATTGTTGCTTCCCAATGGAACAGAAATAAAAATAAAAGATGCACTTTACTCTCCGAATTCCAAGAGAAACTTATTAAGTTTCAAAGATATCCGTCTTAACGGATTCCACTTGGAAACAGCAAATGTTAAAGAAAATGAATTACTGTATGTAACGTCTCAAGACAATGGAGTTAAATCCATACTTGAACGTTTTGAGAGCCTCTCATCAGGTCTCTACCATACAAAAATTCGGAGAGAGGAAGCAAACCTAACGGAACACCTGAAGTGTCCGACATCGGCCAAATTCTTACTTTGGCACGATAGACTTGGCCACCCCGGATCTGTGATGATGCACCGCATTATATCACAATCCCACGGGCATAACCTGAAGAACCAGAAGATTCTTCAGAAGGGAGAATTCCCTTGTGTACCCTGTTTTTTAGGGAAAATTAATAACAAGGCCATCACCACTTAAAGTGGACATCGAGTCTCCTAGCTTTCTTGAAAGAATACATGGAGACATATGTGGACCTATCCACCCCCTAGTGGGCCCTTTCGGTACTTTATGGTACTGATTGATGCATCTTCAAAATACTCGTATGTATGTCTAATTTCAACCCGCAACTTGGCTTTTCCAAAGCTCTTGGCACAAATAATAAAGTTGCGGGCGCATTTTCCAGACAACCAAATTAAGAAAATACGTCTGGATAATGCGGGGGAATTTACCTCTCGGTCATTTCAAGAATATTGCCAGGCAACGGGAATAGAAATCGAACATCCAGTGCCGCATGTTCACACCCAGAATGGGTTAGCCGAGTCGCTAATTAAAAGACTCCAATGGATCGCACGTCCATTGCTAATTAAAAGACTCCAGCTAGGATTGACATCCCAAAGGATGGATGCAATCCACCAGCAGCAGAAGTGGCTGCACCTCAACATAAAAGAGGCAGACCACCAGGCTCCAAGGGTAAAAATCCAAGAAAAAGAAAAATATCCGGAGACATTGGGACGATACCCCCACAGAGAAACGAGCTCGTGTCCATACCCTATCCCCTCCCGGAATCCACTGCAGAGGAACTGCCGGGAGAAACTGAAATATCATTGAATTATGTACGTACAGGGGAGGTATTGGATAGAAAGAGTACAGTCGTCGACGATGACTTCGCGTTTCACATTGCCATTCACGTCGCCGGAAGCGACGATGATTATGAACCACACTCCGTTGCTGAATGCAAACGTAGATATGATTGGCCAAAGTGGAATCAGGCAATAGAAGCCGAGCTGGACTCGCTTCAGAAACGAAAAGTATTTGGGCAAATAGTCCAGACACCTACTGGTGTCAAACCTGTGGGATATAAATGGGTATTCGTCAGAAAAAGAAACGAAAATAATGAGATCGCACGCTATAAAGCTAGACTTGTAGCGCAAGGATTTTCCCAAAGACCGGGAATAGACTATGACGAAACATACTCCACGGTCATGGATGCGATCACTTTCAGATTCCTGATAAGCTTAACAGCAAAGGAAGGCCTAGATATGCAGCTAATGGATGTTGTGACTGCATATCTATACGACAATCTCGACAAGGAGATATCATGAAACTTCCTGACGGCTTTTCTATGCCTGCTAAACTAAAAGACAGACCTCGGGACGTCTACTCTGTTAAGCTTCAAAGATCATTGTATGGTCTTAAACAATCAGGAAGAATGTGGTATAACAGACTCAGTGAGTTCCTTGTTCAACAAGGATTCACAAACGATGAAGTCTGCCCTTGTATCTTCATAAGAACAAAGGGAAAAGGATTCGTGATAATAGCTGTCTACGTAGACGATCTGAATCTCATATGATCTCCTGAAGAGATCACTGAGATATCTGTAAGCATAACAAAAGAATTTGAAATGAAAGACCTAGGCAAAACGAAATTCTGCCTTGGCTTACAGATTGAACATCAAAAGGATGGAATCATATTACACCAAACCACATATACGAAGAAGATGTTGCAAAGATTCAATATGGACCATTGTCATCTATTGAGTACACCTATGGTGGTACGATTGTTGGATGCACATAAAGACCCATTACGACCGCTGGAAGAGGGGGAGGACATACTTGGTCCGGAAGTTCCTTATCCAAGTGCCATCGGAGCACTACTATATCTGGCAAACTGCACGCGTCCCGACATAGCGTTTGCAGTAAATTTGCTAGCCAGATACAGTGCATCGCCTACAAAGCGCCACTGGACCGGAGTAAAGCACCTTCTGCGCTACCTCCAAGGGTCTACAGATTTGGGACTCTTCTACAAAAATGGAACATCCTCTACACTTGCAGGTTATGCTGATGCAGGTTACTTGTCTGATCCCCACAAAGCAAAATCGCAGACTGGGTACGTGTTTAACTACGGAGGGACAGCCGTTTCCTGGAGATCCATCAAGCAAACCTTGACGGCAACCTCATCCAATCACTCAGAGATCATTGCCATCCATGAAGCAAGCAGAGAATGCGTATGGCTACGCTCAGTTGTCCACCACATCCTGTCTACGACCGGACTGAAGACTGGAGACCTCGAGCCAACTGCGATGTTCGAGGACAACGCTGCTTGCATAGCTCAACTACGAGGTGGCTTCATCAAAGACGACAGAACAAAACACATTTCACCAAAGTTCTTCTGGACGCACGAGCTACAGAGAGATGGCAAGATCGACATCAGACAAGTGCAGTCATGTGACAATTTGGCAGATTTGTTCACTAAAGCCCTTCCTACTGCTACTTTTAGAAAACTTGTACATAGGATTGGAATGAGACGCCTAAGAGATCTGAAAGCTTGAGAGCTTGTACAGATCAGGGGGAGTTTGGTAGAGTTTGTACTCTTTTCCCTTAACTATGGTTTTTCCCACTGGGTTTTTCACAGACAAAGGTTTTAACGAGGCAAATCTCACCAACTCAGGATCCTGAAGTATCCATCCCATGTGAGACCCATACAGGCTCAGAATCCTGAAGTATTCATGAGTAGGGTCCACACCTATGGCTGGATAAGGGGGAGTGTTGTGAACGGTTATTTACTGGGTTGGTTGAGTTATTGGGCCATCCTAGTATTGGGCCCATATTTGTGTAAGCCCACCTTGTATTCTCCACTTGGCTATAAATAAAGACCTGATGGCTTCCCCGTCAATAGTTGATTCATAACAAGTTTGTATTTATTTATTATTTAAAAATATAGGTCCAACTGAGGACCAAATCCGGCCCATCTATTTTTGAAAACCGGCATGTACTTCACAAATATTCAATGGGCCGGGTCCGATTCAAAGCCCAACAGTCCATATCCATCATCACCTCGGACCAACGGTCGCAAATGTGTTCGTCGCCGTAAATTCAGAGCTCCAATGTCCAACGTCACGTGCGCCGCTCCCGCTCTCCTTCCTCTCTTGGATCTCTGCCGCAAGCCCTCAGAGTTGGCCCAGGCCCACTCCGCTCTCATCAAGCTGGGCCTCATCCACAACACTCTCTTCTCCACTCGCCTCGCCGGCTCCTTCGCTCTCTCCGGCGACCTCCACCGCGCTCGCCGCCTCTTCGATCGGGACCCCAACCCCAACTCATTCTCTTACAACGTCCTCATCCGCGCCTACTCGCAGAGCTCTCGGCCCGACGACGCCCTCGCTCTGTTTTACGACATGATCGCTGACGGCGGCCCAAATGCGAAGCCCAACTCCATGACCTTCCCTTTTGTGCTCAAAGCTTGCTCCGCCGTCGGCGCGTTTGAAGAAGGCAGGCAGGTTCATGGGATGGCCTGCAAGTTCGAGATGCAATCGGACTCTTTTGTGCAGAATGCGCTGATCGGAGTTTATGCAAAAAGCTGTTCTTTTGGCGATGCTTTCAACGTGTTCGATAGAATGCCTCAAAGAGACGTCGTGTCTTGGAACACGCTGATTGCTGGGCTGGTTGATGTCGGGTCGACGAAAGAAGCAAGAGAACTGTTTGCTGTTATGCCCGAGAGAAATTTAGCTTCTTGGAACTGTTTGATCGCTGGGTACGCGAAGTGCGGTTCGATGGAGACTGCACGAGATTTGTTTGAACTAATGACAGAGAAGGATGGGATCACTTGGAGCACGATGATCAGCGGGTATAAGAATTCTGGTCGAATGGAAGAGGCCCAAGAACTGTTTAGGGCAATGCCAGCGGAATCGAGGGATTTGATCGCCTTCAATGCAATGATCGATGGCTATTCGAGGGCTTTGGGATTCAGAGAGGTCTTGGGGCTGTTCAATGAGATGCTTGCGTTGGAGATCATACCCAATAAGTTTACCCTTGTGAGCGTGCTCTCTGCTTGTTCTCGACTGTTAGCATTAGAGGAAGGGGAACAGGTTCATTCTTACATCGGTAGGCATGGCGTGGGACTGGATGCAGTGTTGGGGACGGCGCTTTCAGATATGTATGCAAAGTGCGGGGACGTAGAGAGGGCTCTTGTTGTGTTTAGCAGCATCGACCAAAAGGATGTCGGTGCATGGAACTCCGTTATCTCAAACCTCGGCATCCACGGAAAAGGCGAGGAGGCGTTGCGAATGTTCTTCGAGCTATTGGAGACCGCCACGAGGCCCGACGAGGCGACCTTCTTGAGTGTTTTGAGCGCTTGTCGGCACTCTGGGTTGGTCGAGGAGGGTCGGAGGTGCTTTACCATCATGAGCGAGGCGTATGGGATGTCGCCGAAGGCCGGGCACTTTGGATGCATGGTTGATCTGCTTTGCAGGGCAGGGCTTTTGGACGAGGCCAGGAAGCTCATCGAGGATAACTCCGGGGTTGAGTTCGGCGTTGCCATGTGGGGGGCTCTGCTTGATGCTGCAAGTAGGGTTGGTGATATTGAGATGGGAGAGTATGCTGCAAAGCATCTCACTGAGCTCGACCGAGACGATGCTCGGTGCTATGTGGCTCTGTCCAATCTGTATTCGCGAGGACAGAAATGGCATGATTCCCTTCAAGTGCGAAGGCAAATGAGAAGTGGTGGAATAGAGAAAGTCCCAGGTTGCAGTTCAGTCGAAGCGAATGGTGTGGTTTATGGGTTTCGTGTCGGAAGTGGCTTTAATACTATTGACGAAATAAAGATCGATGTTTCTTAGTAAAGATTGCCAACTGTGAGACCAAAATCCAGTTGTAAATACTTGCAGTACAAATGTCTGGTGACAACAATTTAATCTGCGAATTTCAAATAATTTTGCTATGTAAAACTAGACTTGAATTCATCAGGAGACCTTAATGTTACCATGCAATTCAAGATATGAAGTAAAAATACAAAGAATACAAAGTCTGATCTCGTGGGCAGAATACAGAGCACTGCTTTTGCATTTATGCTATACAATTGAATGTATTTGATTAAGTGTAGCATTCCAACCTGTTATTCTTAATATGTAAATAAGGTCATCTCAGAGAACATGCTTAAAAAGACAAGACAGACATCAAAACTGCTACTCATCACAAGCCAAGAAAAAACTCTAGACCTAGAAACAGTTAAAGACACATCCTTGGATTAACAACAAAAAGGGGAGACGCATAACAAAACTGTGATCATATATGTAAGCAAGGCCGAAGTTCAGATGAAAGTTTGTTCTACGCATTGTTCATACTACTAAGCAGCAGCAGGTTTCTTCCTCAGGAGATGTTCCACGTTGAGAGCACTGATTTTTGCGGCAAGGATGAAGTCATTTTCTGTCAACCCCCCTGTTTTTCATAATGGTGTGATAACTTTGTCAGAATATTTGTTGGAAGTGAGCAAAATCTGAAAGAATAACAAATAATGTGTTCATAAATAACAATAAGTATCTTTCATTTCAATTTGTTTTCTGTTCATTCTCATTGCTTCATAATGTATTGGGAGAAGGAATTAGTTCCTATAATTTTAACAGGCATGTCTATTTGAAAAATGAAATCTTCCAACAATTAGTTAAAATGGTTGATTCTTTGTGAGCAGATCATATTGGGAAGCTATCAATTGCGAATGAAAGAGATGTTGTGATATCATAACCATCTAATTCAATCTAATTCGATCTCTCAGATTAACACAACTCCAGATAATTCGTGTCAACAAATCATGGTAGCACGAGTAGCTCGCTCCTAGATACGTGTACAGGTAAGATAAAGAAAACAAGTTATTTCACACATCATCTTAGGATGATACCAAATTTACTGCTTGCGGATCCCTAGCTCTATAAGCATGATTCTTCAAGATTTTTGATGTGCAAAACTATATATCAGCAAAAGAATGATGCCGATTTTCTGGACCTAACAAGCACATCAAGTTTGATGCAGGCCGAAACCAAATCATGCAGATGAGCATCCAACACAACCCTCATGTTTCCAATCCTAGTGCCCACACTGTAAAATGCGTCGTGTAGATCATTAATGATCCTTGACCACCCAGTTCTATACACGGTGAGAAACTTGTCTAGACTTGAGTTCTATACCACAACCACATTAAGGACTAGTCAGAAAATTTTACGTAATGACAGGACTATTCTATCAGTAACCTTACGGGCGGCTCATAGGGAAATTCAGATAACCCTGGATAACCATAGTCCTAAGGAATTTGATCTAAATTACACTTCTCCAACGGATTTGGGAAATCCAGGGGAATAGCTTGTTTGGACTTTGGATATCAATTTGTGACTATAGTCCTCAGAACTGCAATCCAATAAGGGTACAATCATTTGGAGTTCTTTCCTTTAATCCCCAGAAAAGCTCTTTGCTATAAAACTTCTCGTTTGGTCCAAAATATTACTTGTGCAACCAAATGATCTCAACTCCAATTGATGTAGGACATGATGGATTTTAGCGATTTTGGTGGATGATTTGGGAAAGAAATTGGATAACTAAAGTTTCTTGGCTTCTCACCAAGATTTTCCGAGAACTTTGATGGAGGATTTAGGAAAGAAATTGGACAACTAAAGTTTCTTGGCTTCTCACCAAGATTTCCTGAGGTATCTCACCAGGGAGGGAAACCTTTCACAAGTTTTTTTTGAGAAAATTTCTCATTTAATTTCTTTATTGGTTCATTCATTCATTGATTCCAAGATACAAGTCTAGGGGCTTTTATATAGGATAACAAACTAACACTTCCCTTCTCACCAAGAAATTGGATAACTTTGATGGAGGATTTAGGAAAGAAATTGGACAACTAAAGTTTCTTGGCTTCTCATCAAGATTTCCTGAGGTATCTCACCAAGGAGGGAAACCTTCCACAAGTTTTTTTTGAGAAAATTTCTCATTTAATTTCTTTTTTGGTTCATTCATTCATTGATTCCAAGATACAAGTCTAGGGGCTTTTATATAGGATAACAAACTAACACTTCCCTTCTCCCATCCGATGTGGGATTAAATACCAAAACACTTAAAACTAAAAGGATTTAATGTAGAAAAGGTGGCACCTGATCCAATGGATCAGGTGCTAAGACACAAAAAAAGGTGAGCAGTACAAGCCCCCACATGGGCTTGAACTCGCTAGGTCCCACCTTTTTGTGTCTTGCACCTGATCCATTGGATCAGGTGCCACCTGCTCTACATTAATCCCAAACTAAAATTAAGACTAAAAAATAACTAAGAGACTTAAATTCAAAATAAAATAAAAATACAAATAAAATTCTCTTAATCGCAACCCTGTCACCAATCCAACAAAATCCTAATTGAAATCCATGGATTTTACTGAAAAGTGTCCAAACTGTTGGTATTAAGTCACCCCTAGGTATGTTTTGATGGTGAGCAAACGATTTTATATATTAATGAATTATTAAGGCATGAATATGTATTAAAGAGTTTAAAGCTAATTGAAGCTCAACCAAGACCCATGAAGTTCAATGAAATCAAAGACAATAAGATCGATATCAAAGAATTCCATCAAAACTTCAAGAATATGTAATTTTGATGTAATTTTCTCTTATATTAGATTTATTTTGAAGTAATGTTGAAGCGCGTGTGCGCACACACACATAGGAAAATCTATAAAATGCTTTTAAAATGATTTGAAAAGTTTTTGATAACATTTCCTTAGATTTAAAGGCCAAAACCATAGTTTTATAGGCTGACTAGTCGACTAGAACATACACCCAAGTCAACTAGAATACCCAAATGTCAGTACAAGTCTATTATATTATTAGGATTAGTCGACTAATCAAGAGACTAGTCGATGAAGTCAGTAACACTAGTCGACTAGGAGGCCGACAAAGAGCTTGTAATTTTTTGCAGGTTGTGTATGATTGGCACTGGTCTACTACAATTTATTATCTAGTCGATTAGCTGAGATTAGTTGACTAGGAACTAGCCATTAGCCAAAAATGCGATTTTCGCAACTATCGTAATCTGACCGTTTTGAGGACAGTTTTGGATTTCTTTGAGCGGATTTCTTTGAGCACCATTTTCACCCTATAAATTTGAGGGGTGTTCAAAAGTTATTAACAAGAATTTATGATCGAGTTTTATTGAGAAAATCAAGTTTTAAGTGCTCTAAGTTTTAAAGAAAAATCCATCCTCCTTGGCCTAAAGCTTAAAAGTTTTTTTTTCAACTTCTTGGCCAAAATCTCGATATCCAAAGCCTTCCTTTATATTCTTTGAGCTCAAAATTCATCTATAGCTACACAATTTCACGAGTGCTTCAACAAACTGCCAAGGCTATATGCATCTTGTCTTCAAGAAAAGGTGGTTGTAAGTATATCCTTTAATGTGTGTAGAAAGAATGTTGGTTTCTCTTAAAAAGAGAGGTTATTAAATACTCGAGGCTTCTTCGGGTTTGATTGATTCCGTACACCGGCTTGTGGTGTAGTGAATTAGGTGTAAGTAACTGTCATTTGGAAGGAGATAGTGGAAATCCTAAGTAGGACTTGGGGACTAGACTAAATCAAGGATGACCGAACCAGGATACTTGATTGTGTTTGCGATTGCTTTCTTTGTGATGATTTATTTATCTTGCTTGAGTTTATCTTTTTGCACTTCATATTTGCAAGACCAATTTGTTGATTAAGAAACATTTTGGAAACTCAATTTGGTTTTATAAGAAATTATAAAACACTCTTCACATCCTTCTAGTATTTCTGTTTGCCATCACAGGTCCTAAAATTTGATATTAGAGCAAAGTTAAGGATGCCATCAACAAGAAGTGAACCCAAATAACTACTTGGCCGAGACATCACCGTTACACCCGTATATGATGTTATAAATTATTGAGAGTGGAAGAGAAGGATGATGGTGTTCATCCAATCGATTGACTACTTCAACGGACTATTTATGGAAGAGCCATATGGTAGACCCACTCACTTATGTCGCAATGGATAAAAGAGGAATTCAAAGCGGTAACTAACAACTATAAGGTATGAACATTTTATTTTGTGATATTACTGATTAGGTTTTTGAGTATGCTTCGGAGGCCACACCCGCAAACCAAATTTGATGCATACTTGAAGACAAATACAAGAAGCAATCACTACTGTTGAGTATTGGGGTTTCATACCAATGTTATTTTGATGATGATCACAACATTATGTTGTTGCTAACGACTCTCTTATTTTAGTCTCATAGTTAACATTTCAAGAATATCATTTTTGGAGACTAAACACTTGGTGGAAGGATGGAACACATCAAGAGGAGAAGGGCCAAAATTTGGACTCAAGGGGTGCCAAAGCTTGGAGATGATAGGAGCATGACATCAAGATTGAAGCCATAGACTCTAAGAAAAGCAATGTAATCCATGTATTATTTCATTTATTGCTTTCTCTCTTTTGAGTCTTAACGGAATTTTTTTTAAAAATGCAAAAATGCAAAAAAGGAAAATTTAAGAAAATCACAAAGAATATTTTGGGGGACATTGAAAGATTGATGGCTAGTTTTTGAGGGTTTTTTTTCTAATGAAAGAATAGATTTTAGTATTGAAAGAAGATGACATCTTTGGATCTACTCAACTCTGATACCAGTTTAACACAACAAGAACTAAAATAAACCTAACGTGCTAAATCTCGGGTCCAAAAATGATGAGAAACAAAAAATTGGAGAAGAATTTAGTGATTATGGATAGAAAGCTAAGAATAAAGATAGAATCGAACCTTTCATCCAATCACATCATGCACCCACTCTTAACTCCTCATGAGAAAAAGATACAAAGAAAACTAAGGTTTCTTGCAAACCAACATAGAATCTCTTAAACAATCAATCTTCAATTCACTAAATAAAAAAATTGCATTGCATTTTTATTTAAAGGAAAACTACTTACACCAAGTACAAATCAAAAATCAACTAAAATAAAAAGAGAGTATTTAAAAATAAAAGCACATTCACAACATGTGAAACTTAAAAATCAACAAAAATCAAAATGAATTAAGTCAAAGCTAGGTCCAAAACCAAACATCGAGTCGGATCTCCATCAACTTGACAATTATATTATCTTATATTATTTTAAAAGCACATATTTGTTTCAAAAGAAATGAAAGCACTTTCTTAGAAACAACGGCAAACACACACATTATGGTTATACTTTGTGGACATTTACACAGGCATACATGCATACAAATGTGACCCTTCTAACCAAACACAAATTAGATTATGTACTTCTAGCTTATGTGGGATATGGAAACCATAACAAAATAACCAACATACCAACTGAATGAGTCCATATATCGATTTTGAGGTTATTCCAACCAACCAGATGTAGATCAGGATGGTGACCTGCAACAGAGTATACAATTATGAAGAAATCATAACCTCTCCATTTTCATTTGCTATCTAAGTCAAATACATTTCATGTTGGTTTACAATTGGAAATAATATAATGCAATCTGACTGAGGATTAAAATTGAAGGCAAAAATCCATCCCTAAAAGAACAATACAGTATTATTTCAATCGCAAAAGATTGTCAGCAACTTAAGTGTCCCACTATCTTCTGTCATGAGCAGTGCATTTCAAGTTCTGTTACAGTGTACATCTTGCAAACTTCATCATAAAAGCCTTTTCGGACGTAAAGCACCTCCATCTTCCATTCACCCAATGTTGATGATACCTGGCTTTTGCCGATGCAATCCTTGTACAAATTCGGCCAGGACCTTGGTAGTAAGAGCCTAAGAGACACTTGATCAAGTTCCCAAGCAGTTGTAGAACTTTGTAACATCTTTCACAGAACCTTGTGCTCCATAGATGACCCCATTTTGATGGGAAAAAGTTTGGTGGCGATTCCCAAGCAAAAACAGAAATTTAAAATGATGGGTGAACCTACTTAGATTACGCTGCTCCATGGTCTAAATAACATCTTACATCTACAGATGGCATGTTAGTTATGTCATTCCATATAGTGTAAATAACCTCTTACATCTACAGATGACATGTCATTCATAGTTGGCTTGATTGAGATAACGGAACCAAGTTGCCCATACCAGCGCTATAGGTTTGCAGAAAGACTAGCTCCAACTAAACAGTTTGCCCTTCAATCTAGGATTCTAGCTGGTCATGCAAAGCTGATGCAACAGGTTGGTTAATAACAAGAGAAAGATGTGATGGATGAAGAAGATCAACTATGGATCCAGTCGGAAGGGGCGGCTCCAGGAGTTGGCTAGGGAAAATCTCTCAAATTCTGTCCAGAAATCACGCCAGGGCAACATCTGTTTAAGCTCCTTGACACTTAATGCCACTTGGGTAGGCTTGGAAGTTCTTTAAACCAACACGAGAGCACACCCATGCCCTAAACAAATATCTACTTAATTTAGTCATCTAAAGATTAATTCCTCAAATTTAAGTGATATACTGCATGATAAATATTAGCATGGTTTCGACCAGAGTTTCAACTGTTATCATGTTGTCTGCCCCTGGCAATAGGGGGAAGAAAAAAAGGTGAAATTTGATAGTCAAAGAATAAAATGATTTACTAGATTGGTGTCCTTTCTCTTCTGCTAAAACATATTAGATTGCAATGTGTCAGGATAATGTGATGGAGTAAAAACTATTTTTTTATTTTTTAAAAACTGTAAAAGAGTATCCTACAAACATCGAAGTCATAAATTGATCCCATCACTGGATGAAACTTTAAAAAAACTCCGAAACAGGTAGGAAACTGTAAACATGACATTATCATAAAATCACATACAAGTTAGAATCCTCACCAAGGCGCTTTCGGCCTAAGATTTTAGCTCCTGCTCAGATCGTAAGACATCCTAGCAAACTCAATGATTTGTTCTGTGTATAATCATCTTGATAAAAAATTCTATTGAGTATAAGATACTTTTAACAATTATTGTACTAGAGATTCAACATAGGGAGAATTGCAAGTATTCACTAGGTTATTCACCAGGAAGAAGCTAATTGGTGCCTAGATAGTTATGAATTAAACAGTGTAACATTAATACAACAGTGCAGATGCTGACCAGACCTTCTGCCTCCGCAACATCAGCAACAAGCTGAAAGAATTCCAGCCCTTTGGTGAAACTCTTTACTTTCCATGATCGATGTAGCTTCATCACACCGCCTTCAGTTGACAAGTCCCAACCTTGTACCTAGTTATTAAAACAAAGATCAGGATCATGAACATGCACGCATGAAGCACAAAACGAACATGATCCAACCTGCGACAGCAGTTCATGTGCTGATTGTTCAGACATGGGCTGGATATCTTTTGAGTTGCACGGAACACATTTTTTGATTGTCAAATCTGAGGTTTTAGCAGACAAAATTTAGGAGGAAGAAAAAACTATTATGTTCAGTCATTTACGAGCACACAAAACAACTTTGATGCTGTTAGTTACAAAGAATCAAGGAAGTTAAACCATCCAGCATCTCATACATGAACTATCCAACAGAATCTATGAATTAATTAAGTCAACAGATACAAAAAGTTTAGCTGGCCAAACATTTTATAACATGACCACCTCTCAAACACAAGGGCAAGCTTGAATAAATTCCCTTACCTCCAAAAAGGCCTTTAAAGTAACTCAACAGAACAGGAGGGACTATCAAACAGCAACTATAATATGATCTATGAGAGTTTCAGTGCAAAAAATAGATTGGACTACTACCTTTTGAAGCAATTGTGATCCTGAGAAAGTCCATAAGAAGTAAAATAAGAAAACCACAAAGGCTGTAAAATATCATGCATATTTGTGAAATTTTTTCTTTTCTTTCTTTTCTTTTTTCTATGAGAGCATCTATGTGACATTGTAAACAAGGAAACCGCATTTTCGCCATTAATAACAACTCAGTACAGTCGCTAAGTCATAGAACACTGTATGAAAAGTACTTCTCTAGAGAAATCTCCTCGTAACATTGCGGAGCTTTACCCTCTTAAATACAGATGGGTTGGTTCCTCAAGCAAAATTTATAATGTTATAATGTTTGGCGTCAATCCTTCACAGTGTAAAATGAGTTGTCCTATAACTACACCAGTTCCTTCGAATGTGAGAAAACTGTCCCTTCTTACAAACCAGGAACTTATTGCCACTAGTTTTTTTTTGAAAATTTATAAATTGTATTCATTTAACTCAAGCAATTACAATAATGGACTAGAGCAAGATTTTTGTCCATACAAGTAAACTAGCATGACATTATGGTCTCAATACAAAAACAATTAACAATAAAACCATGACCAGTTTTCATCCAAATCTCTTTTTAGGATGTCTTGTTCTTAAACTCCTTCTACAATGTAGGGCCCTCTTAATGGGAGTTGTGCGCAAGATCTCCTTTAGCCATTCTGCATTATCTGTAGTTGTTTCCTCATCCACCCGCCACTCGTTATCATATTCTTCATTTTCCTATTCATCCACTTCATTGTTGGGTTCATCAATGTCAACACTCTTAAAGGTACCACCATTATCAACACCATCATTCAAAGGAGTGTTCAGATCATTAATAGAAGCATCAAGGCCTCTATCCATAAAAAGTGAATTCTTATCCAAAGTAATGGCCGAAATAGGGCCTCCTCACAGACGACATGTTCTGAAGCTGAATGCACTGGCTCAGGATTGGAGGAGGAAGTTTGCTTGGAAACCCACACCTTCATGAACAGACACCGAGTATTTGAGGGGCCAAAACACTTACAGTTATAGCAACATAGAAGAAGATTCTCATACTCAACATGAATGGTGGAGGTCACACACTCCTCAACCATAACTTCAAGGGTAGAAGGTAACACCGTACTAGCATCAATCTCAACAAAGCACATAACATATGAAAATTTATCGCTTGAAGTTGTAGCTTTATCCAAATACATGGGCTTGCCAACAAGACTAACAATCCTGCTAATACAGCTAATACAATCTGTAGAATTTTAACGATAGTGCAGGAAAGAGCACTTAGACCGAAATGGAAGACAACAAATCCCTGTCCATATTTAGATTGGGTGTCCAACGCCATAGAACAATGACACGCTTATCAAACAACCATGTGCCTTCCTGAAGAACTCTGCAACAATCTTCTTCTAATTCAAATAAAAAAAAGAAAAATCCATTTCCACGAGAGTGGATTTGGAGATTACCCTTAGGCCGCCATAAATGTTGAACATAAGCACGAAGATGAGCATAGAATGGCTTATCCCCCACAACATATCAAACTAGAGTCTTATCCCATTTAGCAACATTAGCAGTGATGGCCTTCTTAGGGATCCAAGCTACTGATTTGCTTTCCAATCCTTGATGTAGAGCAAAGTACGAACACTTACTAGTGTCCTTAATCGGACGTCCCACGAGAAAAGAGAGCTCCAAGTGTCTTTCCCAGATTTCATAACTAGCAAAAAATGGGGCCGATGGACATTCTCATTGCGGACAGCAGCGCGATCATTCACTTGATCATTGGGAGTAGACACAACATCACCAGAGTGACGATTATCACGATAGGATGCCGAAGAATGATTATCATGATTATGATGTAGAACATCTCGAGGACGGAGACGCTGCTGAACAGTTGTCCAGTCCTCCTCTATCTTAGGTGCTCCCGAAGATGAAGGATCAGTAGGACGCGGTACAGTTTTAGAGAACCTATGATTAGGGTATGAATTCAATGGAGGAAAGTCATCAACGAGGTTAGGGATTTTTTCCGGTGGCACACGGATAGATGTTGACGTCGTTATCGTCCCAGAAACGTAAGGGTTAATATACATGTAGCAGTACGCAATTCATACATGATATTGATTAGAGGAGTTGATACACTTCGGGTTTGATTTCTCAGTCATAGTCAAAGCCGTCGGATCTCTAAGCCGGATCTCCAAGCCATCGTCGGATCGTAGCCGTCGGATCTGGGGATTCAAAGGAATTGCTGCCGAATCTAAGAATCTCGGAAACACCGCCAAGAGGAATTGCCGCCCTGTTGAATCGCCGGTTCTCAACGGATCTGAGGAATCGCTGATCTGAGGCAGCTCCTTGATGTAACCGTCCAGCCGGTAACTAAGGTTCTCCACCGTCGTTTGCAAGAATCCTGAAGATTGTCGGATTTCGATGCCGCCGGTTCAAGGATCTGACTAATCGCCCTGGAGAGTGATAGTCGGATCTGGAGAGTATTGCCGCCGGATCTGGAGAGTATTGCCGCCGGTTGAAGGCCCAGAGGAATAACTGCATGTGCCCTGGTCGACAGCGCCGAAAACCCTGCTCTGCCTTTCCGCACGATTGCCCTGCTCTATATACCAATCCAAGGGGCTATCCAAAAGATAAACCACTACACCAACGAGTTTTGAACCCGTGACCGCCGCTTCCCCAACCAAGACTCAAACCACTACACTACTTCTACTTCATTGCCACTAGTTGAATATGCGGGAAAAGACTAACATGATATCTTCAAGGCAAAGATAAGTTCATGAGTTGTGCTTCGGTATAAGACACCAATTGCGGCAGGAACACTAACTGAGAAGAAAATAAAGATACACTGAATTTATCAAAGACACTCATTCAGTTCTTGTTTTGTCACTATGCTAGAGCAGAAGGCACGAAGATAGTTTCCTTTTGCGAAAGAACACATACTTGACACCATGTGGAAAAATGAGCATCCCTCCAAACACCAAATAGAGAAGTCCAAAAGGAAAGGAAAACAATCTTTTCCTGTCCTTACAGACTCTTCTGTAACCCCTCGAAGGCCATTAGACCAACTTAGCATCTGGAAATACAGAAAATCTCAAACCCCATTCAGTTTTGTACCTCCACGCCGGCATAGAACACTACTCCAGTTTTTTATTAGGAAAAAAATGATCTGCAATTAATTTTTCTTGTAAACCCTTATATATTATCATCTCTAGAAATCAGTTCAACATCATGCCAACGTTAATTTTCATGTTTCATTGTAATTTCTCTAGCCTCTCTAATCATGCATCGTCCATATATATTCCAAGTACACGGTTCCCCCAAAACGCAAGATAAACCCTCTTCTATCATATGACGTATTTTTATGCAAGCCTGCTTCTTAAGGAACTAAAGTATCAACTTCTGGAAAAATGGTCATCTGGCCATTAGGGTCGGCTACTAAAAGACCTTTTGGTATTTGCAAAGTACTCAACCATAGAACGTGTCCTTGAAACACAAGCAAAAATTCATGAGACTACATTGTGCATGAGAAGACATGCATTATTGCTATTGTAGTCCTGAGTTTAAGCATGACTTATTTAATCACTGGATGTGTAGGCACACATTTGTTTTATAAACGTGTAAATATACCATATATGATGTCATTAATGTTAGGAAGATATCTGCAGATCTAAATATACTAAAATTAACATTCAAGTGTAGACTTTTATCTGAAGTTAAGGTTATTTAATAAGATATTGCAGTATACATACGAATACAATACCAACAAGTATGATGATGGTCAGATCTATGTATCATCATGTATAAGTCACCACACACATGCCGATATTTCAGATTTTACATTTTAGAGGTTGATTTTGGTAAGTGAACATATAAACTAAAACCAGATATTCAGCTCTTCGAATTTTCATGCATTTCACCATGAAGATAACATTTCCATGTTTGTCATTTGATCTTTATGTGATTTCAACCAGCTGATTTCCCAAAGATAATTTCCAAGTCAACCGTTCTCCTTGACTTCTAACCCCCACCTTTGGGACTCATCAGGCCAGACACAAAGGATTAAATATGGATCATCAATTAGGATATGATAGAATTTAGTTAGTACATGTACTACTAAAAAAGATACAAACTACTACAATTATTAGCTGGAAGGTTTAGCTCTGAATGCAATAATTTTGGGCACCTTATAGTCAGCACTAGCCCTTGCTATCTATCATTAGTGCACAACATCATATAGTTCTTTAACATCTACCTGGTGAAATGTACTTGACTTGGTGTAATTGGCCGGTTTTCTTTTTCCCCTTCCTTTCTCATTTTTTCTTTCTTTATTTTTCCATTACATGCGTGGCCCATCGGGTGTGGCACACTCAGGCCTTCTTATGTCGCAGCCCCCCTCTCTCTGGTTCTCACAGCAGCCCGAACCCGCTAGGGTTTCGACATGAGCGACCGCTCGCTTGCTCTCGCTCGTTTGCCTTTAGTTCGACAAAACCCTTTCAACGACGCAATTGCCAGCCCCTCTCCTCTCGTACGATGCGGCATGACGCGGACACATCCTCGTCCTTCTACTGCGACCGATGCAACACCCTACCGGACCTTTTCGAACTGTCACCGCCTTGCTTCGACGACGCGCGTCCTCTCTACGGACCCTCCGACTTCTATAAGTCTCTTCCTCTTCTCCTTCTTCATGGCTATGCAAACATTGTAAGTTTTTCTCCAATTTCGGAGCTTTGTCGGTTCGATTTATTCGAATCTGGGTTAATTTCTCAACAGGATCTTGTTGTGTGCTTTCTGTTCTTCGATTTCTTTGGTTTATCGGCAATTTCGGTAGACTCTATCCCCTACTCTGCAGTTTAATTTCAATTTTTAGCACTCATAGATCTGAGTTGAAATCATTGGTATCTGTGAGAAAAAGTGGATTTTTAACAAGTACGGGAGAGGATGATTTGGGAAAGAATTTAGGGTTTGATTCCTTATGATTATTGTATGGGGTTGGATCCCTCACCTGCTTGCTGTGGGGGTACCGGGGTCTCGGCGTTGGGCTGTGTTGGGTTCGACATGTCCCTTGCTTGTTGTTTTGGGTTTTCGGCTGGCTTTCTTTGCTTGTTGTTGGGTTCGGTGGCTTCTTTGCTTGCTGCTTTGGAAACTTGGGTTGTTGTTAGGTTCGGCTGGTTTCCTTGCTTGCTGTTTTGGGTTTCGGTGTGGATTACTTGGTATCTGAGCTCCATTACCCCGTTGTTTTGGTCGTTAGCCTCTGGTTCTTTACTAGAAACCTCGTGGATTTTTTTAACGCAGACTTGGGTCCCCCCACCATATGATTGAAAAAACCCCAAATCTGATCTATCTGATTGTAATTTTCAACAATACTTAATATTTCCGATTTCAGCTTCCTTTTTAAATAGATATTTGTCTAGTTATGACTATATTTCAGTTATCACATTTTTAGTTTAAAACTGATAGTTAGCATGTAATATTCCTTTTTGGAAAGTTGTTTCTATGCATGCAGAAAGGATAATCTTATGTTATATTACGTAGTCCATGTGATGTCACTCGTGATATCACTGATAATGAATGGTTGGTGGAATTGAGAATTGGCTCATGACTTGTCTAGTTACTACTACATGTATGACGGTTGATCCCCTTGACTACGTGGTTTAAATGATATTATACTTGGGCTATATAACGACACTAAAATGTTAACTAATTAATTTAACATGACTCGCTGGGGTTTTGGAGAAACTTATGATTAGGGAAGTGCAGGAGCGATTGGAGCCTGCTTTCGGCCAATATTTGGGAGGTTGTTTGCCTATGAATCCTGGGTTCTTGATACTCGGCCCGGGGTAACACCCCGCGATCCAAGATGGTTTTCGAGTTGCACATCACACTCTCCGTCATAAGTCACGACCTAAAATTGGTTTGCATTAGTACGTACCACCTTATAGTAGTTGATGACATTAATTGATCATAATATGTCATATCTTTGTACCGTACTATTATAATTGTTGCTATCATACCTCTTTATTGTGCTTCGTTATTATTTCTATCGTTTGGTTAGATATTGTATACTCTATTGAGCAGTGGAACCACTCCTGTTGTTACCACTATGTGATGAACATGAATATATGGAAGCGCCCGAGTACAAGGAGTCCGAGCTTCCGATGCTGGACATTGAGCGTTGAGGACTGGTTTGGTGTGAGTGCTTTTGATAGTGTCAATTCCATGTGTTTATGTTTCAGTTGTAGTGTGAGATTGTATTGTCATTTTCTTGTTCAGAATTCTGTAATCATGATATGGGAGTAATGAAATGAGTATCTTTGTTTCTTTCCACTCTGCTCTACATTGTTTTCACTGTCACATGCAAGACCTGCATATGATGGTTTAAATGTAACGGCACCCGATGAGCGGGACGTTACAATTAACCCCCCCCAAAAAAAAAAAAATTTACTTAAACAAAAGCCATTGCCACGAACAGCTGTAAGTCTGAATAATTTAAAATATATTTCGATTTCCTTGATTGATTGCCTAAATTTTCATATTTGGCTGATCTATGCCTTGCTACTTTGTTATTAAGTTGTGGAATAGAGCAGCATGCCAAAGCTAACCTTTCTATATAATTTCTTACGGAGAACGGTAAAGACGAAATAAGTAAAGACAATCCCATGCACAAAGCTCCACCAATTCAAGTATATCACAGTGAGAGTGACATTAATTTGATGAACAGTGGGTGTAGATATGGAGACCTATCCTGCCAGCACTAGCTATCTACATACCATTATCGGCCATCATGCTATGAATTATGTCTTCATGATGGAAAGCTTAGTTAATTTGATGAACAATGGGCATGGATATCTAGCACTATCCTGCAAGAACTAGTTATCTGACTACCATGGTATCAGCCAGGCTGCTTGCAATGAATCAGTTCTTCATGATTGAAAAGATCAAAAGTATCAATAGAAACACTTAGAACATCCAGTTAACATAAATCGTAAAACAAGGGAACGAAAGTATAGATATACTGCAACTCACCACTTTATGGTTATTTTGCAACATCTCTAATGAACTCAAAAGTGCAGCTTCTGAAATGTCCGTAGGAAATGGGAGGTTTGGTGTGCTAGTGAGAACAGTAATGACGAAATGAACAAAAAATCCCAGGAACGAAGATTGACTTGTTCAAAAATATCATAGTGAAGGAGAGTGACATTTATTTGATGGACAGAGGGTGTAGATATGTCGTGATATCCTCCCAGAACTAGATGTCTACCTACCATTACCAGCCATCCTACTCGTAAAGAGATAAGAACGCATCTGTAACGCAAGATAGTATCATATCTCCATACGTATAGTATAATACAATAACAATATTGGACCGTCAAAGTTTAGATACCATCTACAAATTATAGTACTATACAATTGGAATCCATGGACTTTGTCAGATTTAGCACGCACCTTCGGATGCTGAACAATAACTAAAAGAACGGTAAACCCTCCCATTTGAAGGTACTTCGACAAATTTCTGATGGATCTTGGATGGTAGTGAGCATGAACTGTAGGAATACAACAGAATGTCTTTTACATGGCTATCGACATAAATAGGTAAGGTACAAGGAACAGAAAATGGCCCTAAGAATGCGCGAGGAGAATGACAGCCAACAACAGGTCACAAGTGGTTCACATAACATAATTCCAAATCACCCCTACCGCATATGTTAGTACTAATTTGGCAACCCAAAACCATCACAACTTTGTTGCAGGAAGTAGCATAACCATCAATTTAGAATTCTTGCTTGAAAAAAATGATCAAAATGATCTACAAGCAAACAGAGAAGTCATGAGCATACAGATAAGTCACGTGAAATTAACATTCCTGTAAGGCTGAAACAGTAATCTAATGTCTATGAATTTCAATGAGCAAATGACATAATTTTTAAATCTGATTAAAACCTTCTTTTAAAAAGTATTCCATTAACTTCAAAAGGATTCCAAGGTTGTTCGAAGCGAAGTTAACTGAAAGAAATAAATGTCAAAGTCAAACTAATCAAAGGCCACAATCTGTCAAAATCCAATCAGAATTTAGATCTGAATTACAGACTAGAACTTTTGAAACATATATTCGGTGCAACCCCACAAGAAGTTAGGAGCCCTGACCTAGCAAAAAAGAAGTGACCTATTACTATAAATAAAGCAGAGCTCTTGATTGTCTAATCCAGGACCAAATATGGTCATTAGGTTCCCTTTATTGAAACTATGTTTCTTTTTTATTTTTGTTGCTAACTGCTCAGGTGCCCCTTTATTCATGCAACCAATGACGGGTTCAAGAATTAAACTGAGGGGGGCACAACTTTTTTCAGGAAATAATTTTTGTGTGCCTGAAAGTTTATGTACAACTGCAAATCTCTTTTTTTTTCCTTTTCACTGGTTTTGTTTGCTAATTGCTATTATCCAATATCAGATCTGAATATCTTTTTGGTGATCGACACACTAATAGTTCTGAATTTCCTATGAACGTTTTCGGTCGAATCTGGGCTGTAATATTTTGTAATTTGAAATAGTAACAAAACTAAGCAGATGCTCAAGTGATCATCTAATTTCACAAGAAACTAGCAAATATGTGTAGTAACTAGGGGGAAAAAAAAAATCAAATTTTCACAACTTATTCTACCTAAAATCCTAACTTGTTTTAATTCGGTTAAAAAAAATCAATTTTTCACAAGAAAAAAAGAGTCGCGTCAAAATTGTCGTCACATGGACAGCAAGAAACCCATTGTAATTCAGCAAACAATGGGAGAAGGAGACGCGGGCAGGGTTCTCGGCAACAATGGCGGAGAGAACGGTGGGATGGGTGGAGAAGGAATTCAAGAAGAGATTGGTGGGTATGGTGAGTGCCTAACCCGGTATCATTTGATTCATGCGGTGGGAATGCGATGATACATGGCTATCTAAGTAGTTGGTTTTAAAAGCCTCTTTCAAACGAAAGAGACAAATCACTTCACCAATTAGCATTCCCTTCCTCACAGACACAGTGGCATTTTCGTCCGTTCAAGTAAAGTGGTTTTTTGTGGTAACGTCAATGTAGGGCGTCTGGAACTCCGGTGGAACAACTTAACGTTATTCTGTAGTGATGGGTGGTGGACTGATGGTTGTTGTTTGATGGGCTTTTAGAGGGCATATAAGTAATTTTTACCCCAATTTCCAAGGGGCACGTGCCCCCTGACCCCAAGGTAGATCTGTGCCTCATGCAGCTACCTCATGGAGAGATAGCTTGCTCTAACAACCCAATAGATGATATAAATGGTATCGTTACTTTAGATCAATGTTGAAAAAAATATAACATCAAGTGTAACACTAGACATTAGAATAATGCATAATGTATATAACGTAATGTGTAGCATAAATTATATCATTTTTTATTTTATTTTTTATTTACAAAATATGAAAATAATTCTAATATGCTTTTCATAGTTAGGATGCATGTTATAAAAATTATTTTATAAATCAAAAAATAATAAAAATTATAGCAATGATAATAACATACAATATCAACATTCATTAGCAACAAGCAACAAGCAACAAACAACAAACAACAAACATGTATTAATATCAACTATTCAGAGTAGTAACACAAAATAAATCATAAAAACATAATAAACAATGTAAAACAAACGCTTCATAAAAAACTTAAAGATTTGTACAAATTACAAAATAAGAAAAGTTAACTATTAGGTAACCAAGAAAGTTTGCATTTAACTTCATATTAAAAGAAGTTTTCAGTGAAAAGATGATGGCGGTCTACTAATCCTTTATTTGGCTGTAACATAGTTTAACGTAGCGCAACTCGTGTTATAGAGAAAAACAATGTAGTTAAGCCCATTTTGGGTTACACATGAAAGTATGTAAAAAGTGATGGGTTATGTTATGTAACAAATTATTTCGATTTATGTCACATGTTATTTCGAGTTATGTACATTGCATAAGATTTATTACATCGTATTTTTAAGTGGATCTCACCAAAAAAGGATGTGGTCCCATTTCTTTTACCAATTAACATCCTATAAGATTTCACAAAAAAAAATTATCCTTTAGTTCATTGCTTTTCGGAAATATATTGGTTGATGAATTAGTAGTAGTTCTTATTTCTTACTGCATTTAGTAGTTTCTACTTTCTATATTTGTCATGTTTTTTGGATTATTTACAACATAATATTCAAGCCCTTACTCTTGCAACTTTAGTTGCCGCTTATATAGGGGCAAGATATGGTTACACAAACTCCATTTTGCAAGATATGGTTACACAAACTCCATTTTTGCACGAACATGCCTCCCTTAAAAAGATAACTATGGTTATCCTACCTTTGCATGTTTGGGTACCAAATAGAAGTATCCTACCTTCATTCTAAAAAGCAATAAATTAAAGATCATGTTTTCATAAACTCCTCATTGCATGCATTTAATATATTAACAAGCCAACTTAGTAGTTAACAATCAATTTAGCAAATTAGCTGTTAACAGTTATAAAGTCAATTTAAAATATTAAGTCAGTCTAGTTGTAACTACCATTATACACTTTAACAAATTAGCCATTGGAAAAAAGCTCCATGTTGATTTTTATGCCTTTATTGTCTATTATATGGTATTCACATAGAACAACCATCTCGTTACCTTAAAAATTCTTCATTTTTCTCTAAATCTTTTTCACTACAAATTCATGGCATCAACATCGATTGAACAAAAATGTAGACGAAAGCAGTGTTTGATAGTATTCTTGGTATATTTAGGAATCCGAATGTGCCACTTCCGATGCACGCTTCTTGGTTGACCATCTTATGTATGTTAGAATAGTATTCGAACACCATCCCAAATGTTGCAAACAAGAGCATTGGATGGAACCACATATATTTCAAGCTTGTTTGTCAACTAAGAGAAACTCACATTTTTAAAACACTAAAGGAGCTAACGTGGAAAGAAGGTATGTTCATTTTCATTTTTGAATGTGTCGGAGTTGTTTTCTTAGTTACAGAGCATTTTTAACATGGTAAGAGACCATGAGCTATCATTTTAACCATGAGTCATATGCAATCGTTTGACTTTATGGTAGTTATTCATGACTTTTTCCACAACTACACCATCTAAACTTGAAGGATACCAATTATTTTATGGTACACGCATCCTTGTAGACTTGTTATTCTTAAGTTTTCTCCTGCAATTTATAATTATTTTATTTTTCTTTTATGCAGGATTGCATTGGTGCTTTAGAAAGACCACATTTCCGATAACAATTTGTGAATCAATAACAAATCTTATCGCAATAGAAAGCAAAACCATGTCCGAAAATGTGATAATTGCTAGTGATTTTGATTTTTAATTTGTTCATATAAGAGCCAGATTTGAAGGGTCTGCATCAAATGCTAAAATATTGTAACAAGCACTCGATTAAGGGTTTGAAATTCTGAGAAATGAGTTTTATTTAGTTGATGCAGATTACACAAACACTTAATCTTATTATGTCATATCAGCTAGATCACTTACAAGACATTGACACATAATGAACACAACCATAGAACTATAAAGAATTATACTATCGTCGATATGCGTCTTTCAAAAGCCATGGTTAGAGAATCATTGGGATCTTACAGAAAAGATTTTCAATCTTAAAATTTGTCACTTATTACTGATTGACATACAAACTAATATTAGTATTGACTGTTATGTGTTGCATAACTTCATTCTGACATACAAACTAATATTAGTATTGACTGTTATGTGTTGCATAACTTCATTCGATGCCATAACAAAGATAGTTGACGGCTAAACCATACATGCATACATGAGATTAAATTAATAACAATAATAAGTACAAAATCATAATAATAAATAAGCAAACTCAATGATTTAGCATTGAAAAGTTCAAAAAACAAATTACATAGAAATAATACTAATCGAATAACATAATACAAATTACCATGAGACCAAATTAATATAAGAGAATAATGGGTATCATATGACATATGAGGTAATGCCTCATATACCAAGTTACAAAAAGGTGACAAGTTCGACATACAAGCCTATGTGGGGCTTGTACTTGCCAACTTTTTGTGTCTTGTATATCAGGCATTGCCCATATGCCATATGATACACATTATTCACTTAATATAATACCATCTATTAAGTCCAAATAACATGCTACCAAGACATAACTATTAAGTCTAATAATGTAATACTAAATACTAAATACTAACAAATCCAATAACATATTTCTAATACATTTTATCTACCATAACTCTTAGTCAACATGCTCTCTAATGAGCGGCTCAAGAAGAAAACAACTTTCATTGGTAAGCATCCTAAAATAAGCCATTGGTATTTTCATCATCAAATTAATCTGACTCAATATATACCTCCAAGCACCTCTTGGTTGAGAACTAATGCTCTATGATAAAGATCCGATTTGATCTTTATTTTTGGACTTAGTTTTAATAAGCAATTGGCATTTTCATCATCAAACTAATCTGAC
The DNA here is from genome assembly GCA_030789695.1 of Scilla litardierei. Classification (NCBI taxonomy): domain Eukaryota; kingdom Viridiplantae; phylum Streptophyta; class Magnoliopsida; order Asparagales; family Asparagaceae; genus Scilla; species Scilla litardierei. The sequence continues at coordinate 1,822,276 of CM061134.1, read as the reverse complement.
TCGTTATATACCTCCATGCACCTCTTGGTTGAGAACTAACGCTATATGATAGAGATCCGACTTGATCTTTATTTTTGAACTTAGTTTTAATTTACCTCTTTAGATAATTTTGAGTTTTTGTGTTATACATGTATTTTTATTTACCTTTAGGAGTTTTCTTTTATTTTAATGTGCAAGTGTGATGCATATAAATAAGCATATGCAACTCTTTATTTTTAGTAATTTTTAGTAAATTGGATTTGATAAATTTGTGAGAAATTTTAGTTTGATTTGAGATGAACCCTCGTTTTATTTTAAAATATTTTTCCTCAAAATTTGAGAGTGGTTGCGAAAGATACCTAGGTGAGAGTTTTGAATTTTATGTATCCTTAGTTTTTCCTTAAACTCGAGAATTTTCCTCAATTTCATGTTTACTCACTACTACATAAACCTTAGATCGAGAACCCAAGATCTATCCTTGCTTTGTATCGATTTTGGTATCATAACAACACATGTCTTTTTATTTCAAATCCTTTCTTCTTTAGATCCGAAAAAATAAACAAATGCAACATCCATCAATTTTCCTTAAAATCCAAAATTTCCCTGATTTTTTCTAAATTTTTTTTCCCGATTTTCTAGTATTCTCTACAACTTTTTTATACATTTCTTTAAATAAAAATCTACGCCGTTGTTCCTCCTCCATCAAGACCAAACCCTACCCCTAACCCTAACTAGGAACCCTAGCCCCATACGTCCTTGAATCCTAGCACCGCCTGCTAGAGCGAACCTCTCGTCTATAGATCTTTAGCATCACTTTTTTCGTATGCCATCTGGTCTAACGCTACCACGTATCAAATCTCATCTTGCTTGCCACTAGTGATGCTATCCTCATTAGCCGCTACCACTCTGCCATCATCATCATCATCAACACCGCTTTTATCATCGTTGACAATAAACTCCAACCGAACCCTCTTCTAGTACTTCGAGTACTTCTCTAACATATGTAGGGCCCCGTCAACAAAGAAATATGCATTGGATGCCGATCCCTAAATATATCGGGAACATCATGAGGCATCATTTAGTCTTCGTCTTCACTCAATCAATGCTAATGCCACAAGTTCATTGAAAAAAATTAGAGGAAAATGAAGAATCAATTTTCATGTTAAGAAATGATTGTTATGTGTGTAATACCATATATACAGAGAATGAAAGCATAAAAATAAAAACAGAATGCTGCTGTCTGATGACTAGTTTGTTACTATGTTTATAATGGCTAGTTACAACTAAATTGATTTTTTTAATATATTAAATGCAATTTACAACGGCTAGTAACGGCTGATTGGTTAAATTGACTTTATGACAGCCAAATCAACTTCCAATGTTTTAATTTTTTAACATTGCAACGGTTAATTTTGAAAACCATTATCTTTATAATTTTCTTTTCAAATTAAAGGTAAGATGCATCTATTTAGTCCCACAAACATCACAGATGTATGACAACCAGAAGTATCATCTTGGTAGGGCTATGCGCTTGCAAAATAGATTTTGCATAACCCATATTTTACTCATGTTCCCAACCGCAACCTCCATGATGACCATATATGGCTTGTTAGCCTATATGAACCGTAGCAAAAGTTGCAAAAATAATGGCTTGAGAACTGCATGTATATAATCCAAAAAAACATGATGTGTTTCAGGGTGTTTTCTCACCACTGGTTGATAGTTTGGAGGTCCGGGGTTGCCAGGGTCGTGTGAGATGCGTGCGGCCTCCGGGGTCGGTTATCCGAGCGTTTGCTTGGGTGGAAAAGTGCGGATCCGTGCATCGATGTGCTTAAGGGCAGCTTCGACAGGGCGACGATTTCCTATAACGATCGGTCGAACGGGCTCAGGCTCGAGAACGTTCGGACCCAAACAATGGAGCGCCGAAGGACAGCTTCGGCTGGTTGATATTTCCTTCGATCTGCGCAGACGAGAAAGCTCGTCAGGGGGGATTGAATCTTGGTTCCGATCAAGTCTCCTCCGATTCTTAAGTCAGATGATAACTGATCAGTGCCCGATGGAATCGAGCTTGGTTCGCAGAGATACCAAGCGCGAATTCTCGAGCCGAATTATGGAGGAGAAATGTAAGGTGGAAGAAAGATTTTGAGAGGTAGAATACCTGAGACTTGGGTATTCGGGATTCAATCCCTTGGCGTCCCATTTTTTGGGTCCCTTATAGGAATCTCGCTCGACAACGCATTCATGACGTCCCCTCCTTCCGTTCTTCGTGTCCGTCCGCTTTGATGGCCCATTCAATGGTAATCAAGGCAGGCGCGATCTAGGAAGCGGTTTTCTCGAAGGGCGGGATACCAACAGTGCATCGGGTGACAGTGCCCCCAGACCCGCCGATGGGGCCTTTGGGTCTTGGGCCCAATTCAGCTCCTTGGACGTGAGGTTAGCCCGTCTCTCTTCGGCCCGTTCAGAGGTCGTATCAATACGTAAAGGAATTGCTAAATGCACCATAGACATGAATAACTTTTACTAATTCATCAGCGAATATATTTCTGAAAAGTCAAACACTAAGATAAAAGGGTTTTGGGAATTCATCTAAGCTGTTAATTGGTACAAGTATTGGACTTTGTTGGATGTATTTTCCGAATTAACCCAATCCATGTTGATAGTTAGGCAAAGTTTCCAGAGGGTGAAAATCCTTGTGCCAGGATAGCCATTCTAAAAGGTTTTCCAAATTGGAGTTTGACACACATGTCAAACTAGCAGTAAATTATGATTATTAAGTCATATGTAATAAAAATAAAAGAAAACCAGTGATACTCATACAAATGCCCTTATGTCTATTTTTTAATACTTCTTTTCGAGGCAGATGTGCGCTTGATCTAACCGGTAACAGACTGCATCAAGCAGTACATTATCCGTATACAATTACGATGAGTTATCATACGCACATCATCGGACATAATTAATTTCTCCAATCCAATAGCCTTAATAATCTACAGGTAGAGACGCGTGCTTAACAGCTGCTAGCTATACAATTATAATAATCCATCCCATTAATTTCATTATTTAATCAAGACCTAATATTTGCACATCCTAGATTGAACAGAACCCGCAAAAAAACCGATAATAATTGGAAACGCTATCAAATAGTTTGGGGTTTTTATAGCGTCAAATCAATCGATACCCCCATCAAAATGTTAATACTCGAAGAAAAAGAGAGAGGTGAAGGATCAGATTGCTTTAATTACCTTCCATGATTGATGAATACGGGAGCGGAGAATAGACGAGGCACCTGCAACTTGGAAAAGGAGAAGAAAAAAATTGATTGGGAAAAAATAAAAACGGTCCGAAAATCAAGGGAGCTGAACCGACCTTGGAGAAGGACCCGAGGCGTGCTGCAAACATCCGGTTCATCATGCGGTTTTTTTTTCCCCCGATTGAAGAAGAAACGGTTGATTCTATTTAAGATTTCTAGTAGGCTTTGATATGGGCCGGGCCGACCAATTTTAATAAGATGACCAAATTAAAAATAATATTTTTCCTAGTGGGCTTTGATCCATTCGCAGAATAGTCATCGTCGGCCGACTAGACAATGGACGATCTAAATTCGGGCTGAATAGACATTGGTCCAAGACACGGGGAGCCAGGGCGGAGCTATTTCAGGTATGTCCGAGCTATTAGCGGGCTACCTTCAGATTCATGTAACACGAAGAGCTTGTTAGGGAGGGTCAGATCAGGAGTCCAACACAATCTCCTCCGATGCTTAAATCAGATAATGGCTCAAAGGATGCTCGGGTTAACTATGGCCAATCTACTCTCCTGTTGTCCGAGAGATTACTTATAGGCAGTTGAGAAACGTTAGAAGGTAACGTTCGAGCTTTAAAGGTTCGTTATTGTTGTTGACGTGAGCTGTCGACATTGATGACAAGTTTAACAGTCAGTCATTAAATGCATTTCTTTCCAAGCGGATGCTTTAAACGAAGAAGCCCCCAACGGCCAGCCGAGCTGTCATCTTAAACGAGGAAACAGTTGGCCACACATGAGGACCGCATGGTTGCTGGGCCGAGGCTGGGCGCTCTATTGGGCTTTTTGAGCTCGTCTACACAGTATCAATTCCATTTACTTGATCAAATCCATCCATCTCCAACGAGCCCATGATTATTTTAATGACACCGAATTTTCCGTGATTTCAAAAAGTTTTCCAGCATAGATATTTATGTGACAGCAATAATACGACAATAATACGACGATGAGTACAGGAAGCTACATGGGAATCCAAAGCTCCAACTAATCAGCCGATCACCCAATTATTCATCCTATTGTTAGCAAAGAAAATTAAGATCCCACCGTCAAAATTAGAATGAAATGGTACACGCATCCGCGTTCGGGATTCCCCCAACTTGTTGCGTGCAAGCGACACGTATTAGCTTCTCCCAAGAGCCCAACAGCTTCAAGAGTAACGGAATCCACGTGGCTGCGTTTCCGTGAAGGAAAGCATCGCTTCGCGCGCAAGTTATTATAAAGATAAGATGATGAGCGGCCAGATAGCTTTACCGTAAGGGGTATTTACGTCCTTTTAGCGTATAAAACGGAGAGGTAACACAGCGGGTGCGGCTAGCGGCCAGTCACGTTACACACGTTGCCAGTCACAATGCATTTATTTACAAGCTTGCCATTCTTTTTTTGATAAACTTGTTACGGAAATGGCAAATTTGTAAATACATGTGAGCATGAGCACTCTGGCACGGAGCTATAGCGTGTGAATATCGCGCTGATCCGTCCACAAGCAATCTCCTCGTGATGCCCATCGCCGCACGTCGCTGTCCGATCCAACGGCTGCGATCGTCCCGATGGCAAATATCAAAGAGCTCGTTCGGTGGGGCCCCCTCGTGCGACCAACCTAGAAATACGTCGCTTCTCTCTAGTGTTGAGTGAAGAACGGTTGCTCGGATTCCTTTTTCTTATCGCTCTCCACAACATTCGATCTTCGATTTTGATCGGTAATTCATCTCTCTCAGCTCCTTTGAAATTTTTACAGATTTAGGATTTTCCCCCCTTGAGGTCTGATGCTGTTTTCAAGTTTTTTTGATTAAATTGGAATGAGTTGATGTCGATCTGTTTGATTTAGGGGTTTATCGAGTTTGAATTGGAATTTTATTGGAAATTCGTTTGGATTATTGAGGTTTTTCCTTGATTCAATATCAATTGTTTGTTATAATTATAATCCGTGATGCCAGTTGTAAGTGAATCTCGGTACTGAGTTTGTTCCAATTAGCATTCCAGTTGATATTTCATTTCCTTTTGTTTTGTTTGGAATTATACTGCTTGTTCGACCTATGCTAGAACTGAGTGGCGTATCGTGTAATATTTTAGGGTTTTGTTAATTGTAACATGCTTTCACTTTCCATTACAGTAACTAATTAAATTAGGGTTTCACTTGGCAGTTCAACATGGCAACCATACGTTGGGGTTTCATGCAGTTTCTTGTTCTCTCTGTAGTCATCCTTCCGTTGGTCCTCCCGGCCTCCGCCGAAGGTCTAATTAGAGTTGGCCTGAAGAAGAAACCTTTAGACGAGAACAGCCGGCTTGCGGCACAGTTCTCTGCTAATGAGATTGAGCCTCAGAGGCACGGCTTTCAAGGGGGCCTGAGTGATGGGTCGGACCCCGCCGACATCGTCTCCCTTAAGAACTACATGAATGCACAGTACTTTGGGGAGATTGGTATCGGCACACCCCCTCAGAAGTTCACTGTGATATTCGATACGGGCAGCTCTAACTTGTGGGTTCCGTCTTCAAAGTGCTATTTCTCGGTGAGTTGGGAGTAATCGGAAGTTGATAGGGTTTCTCGTTAAGTACATGCCGACTTACAAGGTTGTTTTTACGTATGCAGATTGCTTGTCTGGTTCATTCAAGGTATCGGTCGAGGCGATCAAGCACATACCATAAGAATGGTCAGTCTATCCTTTCTTATTCCATTTTGTGCAGACCTTTTGATTTTGTCCGTCAGAAACTGGTTAACTTACTATAATATTGTATTGACTTGTCTTATGTGGTTAAAAATGGAACTACTTGTTTTGGTTTACGTTGTATGGTGCTGTCTATTTTCCATAGGAAATAAAATTATTACATCTGAAATATGTTTTTTGTGATGTATGAAGCACTTAAATTACATGTACATGTTGTACGATGTAGTTTAGTGTCTTATAATATGTGTAGAGTAAATGTTCATGATGTTTGGAGTGGGTTTACATGGTGACATCGATGGGCTTATTACTGATAGTGTACACCGGAGGCCGTATATAAATGTGTTGGATGTTTGTGTTATCTTTACACTGCACAGTGATTCAATATTTCAGTTGACTTGGTTGTATTTGAAAATTTCCTTGTAGTAGACAAGGGCCCTTGAGCCCTTGGAGTGGGTACTGTAGCAACAATGATATATCAAACCTTGAATTTGAGTTGGTATCTGTATTGGAACTGATTGATGATGGTATGTTGTAATCATTTTTAAGTTTCGAAGGGTAAATGTATCAACCCAGTGGTAGATAATACATATTCATCATTTTGTGATGGGAAAGAATATGCTGATCTGTTCTAATCATGTGACGGGAATCATTTGATTTCAAATTAAAATATATGTCATGTTTAGTCTGATGAAAGTAGGTATCAACCCGGTGGTAGAAGATACATATTCATAATTTTGTGATGGGAAAGAATATGCCGATCTGTTCTAATCATGTGACGTTAAGCATTTGATTTCAAATTAAAATATATGTCATGTTTAGTCTGATGAAAGTAGTTTATCCACACTTTTTGTTTGATATATCAGGTCATTTTCTAATATCTTTTTGATTTGGAGTTGTTTGGATGACTGAATCGTCTTACATTTTAACAATTTTATTATATATTTCTATGTATGGAGCAGGAAAATCTGCAGCAATTCACTATGGAACTGGATCAATTGCTGGTTTCTTTAGTGAAGATAATGTGGAACTTGGTGACCTTGTTGTCAAAGGCCAGGTTTGGAGTACCATGATGTCTTTCTGATTGCATAGTTTAACCTAGACATGCTTGTGTATACTTGCACTCATGGTGATATTTCATCAGGAATTTATTGAAGCTACAAGAGAGCCAGGTGTCACTTTCGTAGCAGCAAAGTTTGATGGAATTCTTGGACTAGGATTTAAAGAAATTTCAGTTGGCAATGCAGAGCCTGTGTGGTAAGCTCTTCTCATGTTTTAGGGAGTGCAATTCATTAACTGGACATTTACATTGGTTGTTTTGACATTTAATTGATATGTTACCTTGCAATTGAAGCTTAGCCTAAAGTTGAATAATGGCATCGACACATCATTAATGTTAATATCCTCATTACTAGAAGGCATGGTCTCTAAGCACGTCAAAACGATATGGACTTACCTTGATATTCCAAAAAATCAGAAAACCAGAACAGTTGAGAACTTTGAGCAATTAAATTGTAGAAATTAGAATATCAACGGCCATAGTTTTGTCCGTCAAATCATGAATATTGGAACTTGGTATGAGGAGGCAGGGTCTCCTTTGTTTTAAAATGCAGCCTGTCTAGGCACTTTGGTGGGCCGCTTAAGCGGTTTTAGGATACTGACCGCTTAGCTTAAGTCTGCTTACGTGGTTGGTTGTTCTCACCCTTATATTTTCTTAATTCCATACATTCTTTCTTAAATAAGTCTATATTTACGGTAGAATATGGATGATATTATAACATATTAGTCTTTCTTCCATTATCCCATGATTGTACACCATAACTTTCAATTTGCATTTCATAAACATGGCTGGGTAATATGCGACAAAATCTGAAAAAGTACATATGCTACTCGTGTCATATTTGACACGAATGTCATGGTAGAAAGTGCATGTTTTATATAGTTTACAATTATAAAGGTTGAAATTGGATTCTTACTAGAGGACATTTATTGTATAGATTCTTAATTGAATAAAAGGCTAAAATGTGTTATTTCCCTTATTTCTTTTATCTTTGTTTTTTATTACTTTTCTTCTTTCTTTTCAATGTTTTTACTTTTTTGGGCCTTTTGATTTTTTTTTTGGCATCCTTTCAATATCTCCATTTGTTTCCCTCTTATTTTCTCTACGTTACCAATTTGTGTCTTACATTCTTGTTTTTAATATAAATAACAAAGTTAATGCAATAATTTTTTTATGTAAAATTGCTTTTGCTTTTATTAGTTTGACAACTAGTCTGTTTAGATGCTTGCACCTTAAAATATTCCAATTAATCACTTTAAAGTGAAGAAAATTAGTCAAAATGTTTTGAGTGATCAAAAATGATTAACGGATTGTCATGAAAACTGATTTAAATGTCCAATTAGTCTTCAGACCTTGAGCGGCTACCTAAGAGCTTAAGAAGCCGCTTGAGCTCTTGGTGACATTGCCGCTTCATTTTTTTCCTTTCCGCTTTTAAAACACCTGTGTGCCTCTGACAAGGTGGAGTAACTTTTATTGATATAGGTAACCTGTTGTACTTTGTCACCCCATGTTTTTTGAAATCCTTAAGGAATGGACACACGACAAGCCCGAAACGCCTTCACATTAAGATTTGACTTAAATACATTAAGCGTCTATGTTACTTTTGCATGTTCTTTTACTTGTAATTTACAATAAGCAACTACAAAGATGAAATAGAAATGTAACAAGTACAAAAGGCATGCTATGATTATCACATAAGTATGGAATGCTAGAGAAAGGAAATGGTTAGTGGGATAAACTTAGTTGTGATAACACCACAGTAAAATTGCATGCTCTGCAAAGTCTAAGTTGCAAAAATTATCATCCAAATATTGTTGAGTTGATCACCCGATCCGGTACGTATTTTAAAAGAGAAAATAAACAAACAGAAATACTTATTAGCGAGTGGTCGCTTGATAAGTTCCTCGAATCAAATGAAATAACTATATTAACTAAAATGAACGAAGAAAACCAAAGCAACAAGTCAATGAATACCAGATAACAGATGAGAGGATCAATGTATACATATGCATTGTAGTGAATATTTAAATATAATGATACGAACAGACAAGTAGCGACTAAGCAAGTTTAATCTTAATACGACATTGTCACTAACGTATAACCACCTTTATAGCGTATTGTTCATATTCTAGTGCTAATGCTAAGTTCATTTCTAAGGGTACGATATGCAAGATGCAACATACAAGCATCATCCTTGCACCAAGGCATTAATCCGGGTCAAGTACGGTCAAGTACGGTAGTCAAGTACAATAATAGATGAATGATTTCCAGCCGCTTTCGCATTCTCCGTGATAATGAGCTTCTCAGATCCTGCGGTATTATGTTGATTATATTAATATGTTTGATTCATGTCAGGTTCATGTCGGGTTCATGTAGGATTCCCGTATTCCAGTACAATAAGCAAGTACAATGATCATGCATGTTAATAAGGCAGGCACTGTATTCAAGTAAGGTAGTTAATATGGTGATCATGTACGCTGTCAAGGACGGTGGTTAAGTATGGTGTTAAGATACAGTAATCCGATACAGTGAGCATGTCATGCAAATTCATTTCATAATCATTTTCAAATTATTAAGGTTCAGTAAGATTAGCAAACATGGAACATTTTAGGTTTGGTAAAGTAGGTTAGTTGTTGGGTAGAGCTATCAGGACCATGTGAAAGACAAATTACCAATATCAGATAATGGTATTACATCTCAAACATTTATCCCATACTAAAAATGATTATAATTAGTTAATACTTATAAAGACACGAAGTTATACATTACAAGTCATAAGCAGGGATGCTTTTTCACTATGTGACTTACTGTCAATGTAATATACAAGTAAGTAATGTTAAACAAGTTAGTAATTAAGTGGTATTAGATTTTAAATGTGTAACGTGTAGTTCACAAATCAAATAAGAGTCCAACAAAGAGAAGTTAAGTTAGCAGATGACTTCAATCAAGTTAAATAATTGCGTAAGTAATAGCAGAATACAAAGTACTTAGATCATAATATAAGAATTTAAAAGGTGAATCTTAATTTCATGGAACAAACTTATATTTTTTTATAAATCAAAGCAGTGATGGGTATTAAATCAATTATTTATGCATAAAGCAATCGGTATAGAAGAATTAAATTAGAATTTTTGGATGAGAAGTTAGAACCTTAAATTACATTTTATCATAGTGGTTATGATTTTTATTGTCTTTAACTAAATTGAATCTTAAAACTGAATTATACATGAAAACATATGGAAATTGAAAGTAATTAAAATAATTTTTTTTGAAAAAGAAGAACTTACAGTGGTTGAGGCATTTCATTGAATGGGTGACGTGTTACTGCTGTTGCTTGTTGTTGCTCACTGCGGCTGTTAGGTGTTGCTGCGGCAGTTGATGGTTCTGCTATTGATGGTAGCAGCTGCTGATGGCTGCTACAGCAGCTATTGCTGGCGGCGGCTGACAGCTGCTGGCGGCGGCTGCAGTTACTGGCTAGATGCTGCCCTTTCAGCTTCTACTGCTTCTGCTCTTTCAGCTTCTGCTTCTTGCAGCAGCTATAGCTGCAATATCCTGCTTTGAAAAGAAGACGATAGAAGAGATGTTAGTGATGAGGGAGATAATGATATTTTCAGAAGTAGAGAGAATAGAAAGTTTTTGGGTTCAAATTTTAGTTGAAGTTTCCCATTTTTTTCGAGGTTGGAAGAGAGATTGGAACATATATTGAGTTATGGAGAGAAGAAGTGGGGGAGAGAAAGGAGGTGATGGAGAGAATTTGGGGAGTGGTTATTTTGAGGAGTGATGGATGAGTGTGGTTGAGTAAATGAGGTTAATGTGGTAGTTGGAGAGAGGTTATGGAGATTAGAGGGTAGTGAGGTTAGTTGGATTTTGGGTCAGGTTTGCGGATCGTGGGTTGACGGGTTCAAGTTAATGGATTAGTTAAAAATAGAATTAAAACTCAAATAAAATCCCTGAAATATTATAAAAATTAAAACTGAGTAAAATTTGATATTTTTAATAATTTATTTTATACAAAAATACTAGTAATTTTGGGTTAAGATTGGATTGGAACTATGCTAGATTAGATTGGAACTATGCTTTGTATTTTATATTGATGTCTTGTCTTGGAAATATTATGGTTATGTGTTTACTGTTATCGGATGATATGACTGGCTTTAATACTAAATGTTTGATCACTTTTGATATCCAATATCTATATCTTGTATTCCTAATAATACCTCCAACTCACAAAAACAATAGTGTAAATTGTGATATTTCTATCAAATGTTGTAATTAGAACTTCATGACGAAAGTTATAAATATGTGATGTTGGAGTGATACGAAATCGGCAAGCCTAACTTGGAATACATAGATATTCATTTACTAGTTACACTTGGTCATTTTTAGTCCAAGTGATACCCATTTATGATTTTTGGACCTTCTGATTTTTAACATTTGATGCCTAAAAAAGCACAATCGGCATTTCAGAGTTGTCATCGTGATGGAACACTAGATGCTACTAAATAATCAATGACCCAGATGTTTTATCCATGATTAGTAGATATGAATGAGTGTCGTACACCATTATGTACACTGGGTGTCGGACACTAAAACTATTTGAACTTTGTACAGGAGGACACATGTTATACATATCTTTATTCTGCATATATAAATAAAGAATAATTGGTATCATATGTCGACATATGAGGCTAAGTACGCCTTCAAAACTCCACCTTCTGTTATTTTTTTGAAGGATCGGAACTATTGATTTTGATCTACATATTCTAAAAACCACAAATACCGAATATTGGGTGAACTCAATGGATTTTGTCTGTTTATCCATCCATCGTAAATTCAACAGTTTTGCATGAATAATTTTTTTGTGATGGGTGGATGAACGGGCAAAACTTCTTGGGTTCACTCGATATCCGATGTTTTGGGGTTTCAGAATATGAATAACAAAATGAACGGTTCCGATCTTGTGAAAAAATAGCGGAAATAAAAGTTTTGGGGGCCGCCTCATATGTCATATGATACCCACTAGTCTCGTGTGTGTGTGTGTGTTTTTTTTTTTTTTTTTTTTGGGGGGGGGGGTTATATTCATATAAAAGGACACATGCTTTTAACAGAGTGATCTTGAGGTGTATACTACAATACGTTATGTAGGACCTTTTCCCAATAAAAAAACTGATGTGACCGACACACCTGCACACTTATGGGAAAATTTCGTATCTACGCTCTTTTTCTAACGCCCTCTAGCGTGGCAGATTTTTGGGCATTATTCTTTTCTCAAGCCTTAACTGCGTCAAGCCATCAATAATAGAGAAACCATGTTTACTAGCCCAACAGTTGGTACCTTTTTTGTCTGTAAGTTCATAGGTTAGTTTTAAACCAATAGTTGGACATAAAGCTTGTAAAACTTTCTATTGAGCTTTAGCAATATGGAAATATGCCATACACATGATCTATCATGATGGGAGGCTACAAAGCATGAACACGAACATGCGACACTGATGCGGCATGGATACAAGGATGCCAAATTTTTAAAAAGTAAAATACATGGACATGATCATATAATTGCGTGTGTGCTTGCATAAATATCCATGTATAATACACATGAAACCCAAATTGATTAGACCTGTCATGATGTGAAGCTACAAGCATTGACATGAACACAGGACAGATACAACACGATAGAGATACAGTGACACCAAAAATTCTCAAAAAGTAGGATGCACAGACACAGTGATGTAATTGTGCATGTGCATGTGCATGTATAGGTATTCATACACAATTCATATTAATCCCATAATGATTAGGATCTGTTATATTTGAATATAAAAAAGAAAATAATGTAAAATTTTAATGAAAAAAATCCATAGCTTTTAATCAAGTACAAAAAATGAACAAAATTCTAAAAAATTCTAGCAAAAATATTCTAGTTGAACTGGTGCTTAAGTTTTATTGACATAGTACTACCTACTTAGGAAAAAAGATCATTTTTAAATTGGTTTAAGAAATATGCGGCTTAAAATTGTCCGACGCATGATTTTTAGTTTTCTTTAGAAGCCAACCTGGCTTGGCCATGCAACTTCTTGGATTTTTTAAAATTGGACACGGCTTTGGACTGGATGATATATGTCAGTCAAGCGTCATGTCTGACATGGACATTGTACCCATGTTTAAGTATCCATGCTTCATAGACGGGGAGAAAGTCTATATGCTATTGATGATAAGATGTGATCTTTTATATGATACACGTTGTTATTAATCTAACATTGTGTAAAACACAAGAAACAATGCTTTATGCTGATAATTATTGGTTGAAGCCAGTAAGCAGAATTATAATATGGTTTTGGGCTATTCTGACGTAAAAAATGAAGTCGTTATGAATTTGTGTGCTAACCACAGGGGGTTTACAGTTGTCGTATTGGATTGCCTAACCTGTGAAAAATCTGATGTGTTATATAATCGTAATTTGTTACCCGACTTTTAATATCATACACGATCAAATTATTACTTTTTTCTATGCAAGGGTGTTATTAAGCAATCAACCTATGTTTCGAGGCTTTTGCTAATAACTTATTGTGGTTTATTTGGAGGATCACTTCGCTTTAACCATATTATCACGAAAAGGGAAAATGTTGCGGCATGATTGTTTGATAAATATGATTACTTGTTGGAACACAAAGTAATGAAGAGGGTGGGGGTTTTACGACTAGGGCATACTTCTATCTACATATTGTCATTAGGGGAAAAATTGCTACGTATCATGAATGTCTTCTAAGTTATTTAGAATTGATGAGTTCAGCAGTCATTTACTCTTGTGAATTTCTAATTGACTTGCTCTTTTCATAGGTACAATATGGTTAAGCAGGGTCTTGTCAAAGATCCTGTTTTCTCCTTCTGGTTGAACCGGAAAGCAGGGGACGGTGAGGGAGGCGAAATTGTTTTTGGAGGGATTGACCCAAGCCATCACAAGAGTGAACACACATATGTCCCTGTGACTCAGAAGGGATACTGGCAGGTGGGTGACAGATCTTTTTCTGTCTCGTTTTCCTTTGTTGTCTCCTCTCTTCCCTCTTCCTATTGATTAAATGTGGAGAAATACCATTCTTGTCAAACACCTAAACTTCTCTTGCCTCTTCCTATTTATCACACCAGTTTGATATGGGAGATGTCCTTGTCGGTGGCCAATCAACAGGTGAGCTTTTTGGGCCTCTCCTTTCAAGCTTAAACTATATTATTGGTTAGAAGGTGTTTGTTTTGATGAATCTATTTCTGCCTGATATTTCTGCTTTCCAGGATTCTGTGCTGGAGGATGTGCTGCAATTGCAGATTCTGGAACCTCCCTGATTGCTGGTCCAACCGTATGTGTTATTACTCAACATTTACATAATGCCTCATTGTCCATTATCCAAATATTTTGTATAATCAATATCATTACCTTGAGTTATGAGGTTGACTATTATATTGGAGGTGCCACTTTTCCCCCTCTTTCTAATACCTGGTTTGCAGGAGAGTTAGGTAAATGTAGCTTGCTGCAAGACACCATGTACGATTTTACGATCTTGTGAATGGTACTAAATTCTGTGTATGATATGCTTTTTATTATTAGCATGTTTGCTTAGTTCCAAATCTTGGTAAACAAAGCAAAATGTGGACTCGGATCTTTCCAACAGTGTACACGTTGTCTGCTTATGTTCACTGCGGCAGCAAGACCTGTTCCATTAACAGAAGTCTCCCAACCGTTTACTGTATACACCCATTGTATCATTGGTACATCACCCTTTTTTATTTACAAAGTGTCTCTATCTAAATGTTTCCATCCGAGGGATTATCTTCTTTGGTGTGAGGCAATCTTTTCTAAAGTGATACCGGTAACAAATAACAAAAGTATGTTACCTGGATAGACTATTCCTTATTTCCTTCAAGGCAGCCTGATTTGCAAACCCTTTTTCTCTTGCACATGGAGTTGCTTGTTGTTGCTTATTCTCACTTTTTCGTGGACCTGTAACTTCTGACTTTATTGACATATTGATAATTTGTAGAACACACCAATTTGTAGGGATGTAAACATACCAAGTTGCTTGTTATTAGTATATGCTTATCATCTTTCCTTTCTGTTGCAAAATATAGTGATTTAGCTTAGGGCATGTGCATTTTACTATGCTAAACATGTCCTATTTCACTAGGCAAATCATTTTACAAGAGTTACCGTGAAGATATTTTGTGAAGGCCTTCTTGTGACGAAGCCTCTTTCTTTCAATAAAAAATTCTGTTTGAGTGGTAATTAAAGTGGAAAGATCCTTGGTGTAGAAAACCTGTGCATCAAAGTTATGGTATGGTGAGGAAAATCTGAAAATATCAAAATGCCACCACAAATCAACTACTCGCTAAATAACAACTACAAATTGATAGAACAACCATCTAGGAATTAATCTAGAAATCCTAATACAAATTATCTAAGAAAATAAACTAAAAGGGATTTCTTCCACAAATTTCGCATACCCCCATTAGGGCTGGCTATAGGCTTTAAATAGAAAAGTTACAGAATATGTCAATTTACTAAAATGCACCTTGGGCATTTATGTATTTCGGCTCATGTTGAGGCATCCTTTATATATTCTTGAGCATGATGGAAGAAGCTGGAATATGGTTTATGACTTGTAGGTTTTTGTTTGCCTTTATTGCCATTATTGAGTTTGATACTTCCCTAGTTATGACCTCATCACGAGGTGGTTCTAAATGCTTGTGTAAATCCTGTGTAGAATGCCAGTTGATTTTAACTCATAATCTACCTTGCAGACTGTTATTGCGGAAATCAACCAAAAAATTGGAGCTGCCGGTGTCGTCAGCCAAGAGTGCAAGGCTGTTGTTGCACAATACGGGGAACAGATTTTGGATCTTCTGCTGGCTGAGGTTTGCATATCTATTCTGTTCTTTTTCTTGAATTATTTCCTGACACTTTGAATACAATATTTTTCTTGATCACGATGGCTTGTCTGGCAGACACAACCGATGAAAATTTGTTCTAAGATTGGTCTCTGTGCCTTTGACGGAAGTCAGGGAGTTAGGTTAGATCCTTAGAATTCGACTTATACCAAATTTCCTGAATATTTTAATTAGTATGTTTTGAGCAGTTTATCACAAAATGATTTTGACTATTTTTGTTTTCCTTCTCTAGTATTGGTATTGAGAGTGTGGTGAACAAGGGAGATGGGGACAAATTATCTGTTGGTCGTAGTGGTGCTATGTGCACTGCTTGTGAGATGGCAGTTGTATGGATGCAAAATCAGCTTAAGCAGAACCAGACGGAGGAGCGCATATTGAATTACGTTAATGAGGTGAATTTTCTTTTCCTATTATGTCGTACGTTAGAATATTATTTGCACATTAACTCATGCTTTGGATCACATTGCAGTTATGTGAACGATTGCCTAGCCCTATGGGAGAATCAGCTGTCGACTGTAATGCCCTGTCCTCAATGCCTAGCATTTCTTTCACTATCGGTGGCAAGAAGTTTGATCTCACACCAGAGCAGGTATGATACTGTGAATTATATCGATTGCTAATAACCTTTTTTGTTTATTACCTTTGCAATTGTGGGTTTCTATTGTGTGGCTGTATATTGGGTACACTGGTTTATATAAGTTATCATACTAACGCATACCATTCATTCATTATATAGCTTCGGTATTCACACACACTCACAAATCAGAGAAAATGATTCGTACCTTTAGATTTCTTGAGGTTTGAAATTTGATTCCTTTTAAATTAAAACGCATTTATTAAAAAATATGAACACAACCAGATTTTGTTTTATCTGTATTCGATGATGCTGTTATGTGTTTTGCATTTTAAGGTTAACTAAGTGTCAAATACCAATATCTTCAGATATTGTGAATTTAAATAAAAAAACTAATTCTCTATAATAATGTTCTCCGAATATTCCTTTTATCAATTGTTCAGCTTTGTCATGACCCAAAACCGTAACAATGATAACACCATTAAAGGCCAGTTATGGTTGACCACAATTCCTCTAAACATGAGAATTGTGAAGCCTATCCTTCAACTGCAGGTAGTTCAAACTTCCCAACATAGATAGGCACACAACATCAAACTTCATAACTAGGCAAATAATACACATATTACTATGTATACATGCTTGTCCAAATTATTCTTAACATCATTCGTTGATAAGATATCGTATCGGATTGATAATTTTCATATCGGATATCAGATATTGAGGAGATAAATCGGGGATACACGTAAATAGCAGGTTGCGCATTATAGATATATAATTATACTATCATAAGTATCCATGTTTGTTCATATTGTCAAAATATCATCAATAGGATAACATACAGTTACGATAAATGCATTAAGCAACCGATGTGACTTAACATACTAGTAGGTTATGTAATACTACACGCATACAAATTAACAAAATATTAAAACTTAAAATACTATAAGAATAGAAAATGAATTAAAAGATTACTGGAAAGAGTGACTTTACCCTCACATTATGTAACAAGCTCATTCTGTACACGTCTTTTGTACACGTCTTTTGGACGAATGTTCCAGGATATCCCCATTCCCCCAAGTGAGAGCACAACTTCACAAGACATGGAACAAGAGTCCAAGACAGAGTCACATAGCACAAGAGCCGGAGGAGAATGAGAAGAAAAAGCGGCTGTGGAGAAGAAGAATAAGAAGAAGCAGCCGTGGAGGAGGAAAAGGAGAAGAGAATAAGAAAAAAGAAGAAGAAAAAGAGGTGGAAACATATGAAGGAAGAATAAGAAGAAATCATGAAAAATATCACAAAACATATTGGAAAAAATCCAAAATTAAGTCGAAAATAAGAAATATTTACATTTTTGCTCGAATTATCTTCAATCTTTGTCGATTTTTTCAAAGCATCAAAACCCTATATTCCAATTTCATTGCACAGTTTTTTTTCATCGGTTCAATGAGAGATGGAGGGGCGAGGGAGAGCGACACTTGCGAAATAATATAAAGAAACGGGGTTGGTTTAATTTTTTTTAAAAACCAGTAATAATTAGTATCAGCCCATATTGACCGATATCTGGCCGATATATTGACCGTATCGGCTGATAAATTGCTATATCGGGTTCATTTTTAAAAAGCAACATTTATATCAGTATTGGACTGGATTGGATCCGATACCGACATATCGGCCGATATTTAAATCAATGCATATAATTAGAAAAAATAAATGGGTATCGGGACGGGTCGGATCCACTACTTAATGGACTTAACCCACGAACCATTTTTAAGAAACTCAAGCGATTGTGGTTGATACTTCGAATCGATATATCGGCCACAATATTGGACGCCGACCCAATATATCGACGATATGATCTTCAAAATCGAAAACCATAACAAACATCATAATATCGTATTGGGCTTGTGTTTTTCCATAATATCAGTTAATATTTTGGATATCGGATTGATATTTGAAACACTTCCATATGACATGATATGAGACCTCATATGCGATCTCAAAAACTTCAGCCTTACATATTTTTTCGAATGATTGCATTTTGATCTTCATCTTTTACAATACCAAAACACCAAATATTGGCCGAGCCTAATGAATTTTGCACGTTCATTCATCAGTTGCAAAAGATTTTATTTTTGAAGGAACCATTAAATTTGTGACGGGTTAATGAACGATTAAGATTAAAATCATCTGGGTTCACCCGATATTCGGTAAAACATAAGAGGGTTGTATTTTCTAGTTGCATGTGAGGCTTAGCATATATGTCATATGATGCTCATTATTCACACACACATGAAAAAATTGGATGTGTGCTGTCAGCACAGTAAATTTCCCGCGTGGACATCATTAAAAAAATTCAATTTCTTATGATTTTTCGGAATTTTTTGAGGTTATTTTACACATTTTAAAATCTCAAATATAGGTGAATCCTAAGGGGATTTGACGCTCGATCCACTTACAAAAATTTACGTTCTTTCGAAAATGTTGAATTAACAACAATCAGTTCAAGAGTCAAATAGCATTGGATTCACTTATCATTGGCATGTTAATCATCCATACCGTGTAGAACACATCCGAAAAAATAATTTAAAAAATAAAAATTAAATAGTGTATATGTGCATCAACGTGTGAAATTTCATGCGCTTATATAGCACATTTATATTATTGTGTGTGTATATATACAACTTTATTGGACAATCATGGCTCAAGCTTCTGATCACATTTTACGATGCTAATTTATTCATGTCAACAATTGATGTTTTTCATATGTAACAAAAATCCTGAATCATAATGAAAAATTAATGTTTTCATTTATTCTGCGGAACTTCATATACGACAGCCACTAGTTTCAAGCAGTAGGATTACAAGAGCTCAACACAAGCATGTGCTGATGCATTTAATGACGTAATTTCCTTTTCTCATTGTCACATGCGCGCGCGCGAACGAAATTCTAAGGGCGCGTGACATGCAAAATTATTCCTTCTTAAAATTTCAGTACCGTTCAAAATCTTCCATCCTAAATATTTATCCCATTCAAAGTCTCCCCCTCAAAAATTCCAACCCCTAATCCCCCCCCAACCCCGGCAAAAAAAAACAACAAAAAAAAAACAACAACAAAAAACAGAAAATTTCAACCAACCGATTCAAAATCTTTATCGTTAAAAATTTGCGCCTCATTACCTCATTTAAAACATTTCCTGAATTTGCAGACCCATTCAAAATCTTTCCTTTCAAAGTTTCAAACACAACCAATTATCCCTTAGGGATTCCCCCTAAAAATGACAATTGTCTCTTAGGACTATCTACCTAAATCTTTTAACAACCTTTTATCCTAGCCATTAATGATTCCAGATTAAATACAGGTCATCCTTCTATCAATCCTTTTGTCCTATTTTATAATAGATATATACTGATTTTTTCCTCAACAATTAAAGTCTAGTCGGAAACAAGCAGATGAAGCACATTAATTATAGTTACTTTCGCATCACATGAGTAGTTCATTCACCTCATAGAATGACGAAGTACTACTTTGTGGACAAAAAAGAGTCAACTATGCGTTACTTGGAAAGAGCTATTATAATAGGCACGAGCTATGAAATGAAACACTGATCAAAGTTGTTGAAACAAATAACTAGCAGTTCAATGGAGCCACAAACCAGAAAATAATCTTTAGTTCTGCAGGCAAAATATGAAAGCATATGAAGAATTAAAATTTTCCTAATAAAATATGTTAACAAGAGAAATATGTTACTTTCTTGGAGTGTTATGCCACACAATGTCATATTAACATCCTTTAAAAACATAATTTAACAAAAATAAAAATAAAAAAGTAAAATTTTGCATATCATTAGCAGATTTCCTATCTTATCTGTCTTCACCACAAGTTGATTTTTGATTGTAATTACAATGTGTTCATAGAAAACAATATAAAGACTTAGTTTGTAGAAACAGTTAATCATAAATAGCGTCCGATCTTTTTTTGAAAAGGCTAAAATACATAAAAGCCTTGTAATATCAAAGTGGCTCGCAGATGGATCCTTACATTGATACATGAGAATCCCCAAAAAAAAAAAAAAAAATTGAACCTGAAATTCCATACCAAGAGATAATGAAAAAGATTTATGCTGTAGAAATGATAAAAAATATATAAGCTCAAATTTTTTGATAGTCCTGCATTTCCCTTGACCCAACAATACTCCCCTTTTTGTTTCATATAGTGTTTTCCCTCTTTTTCTTAACCTGTCCTACCGTGTTTCTCCAAATATTATCAAGAAAATCAAAAGAGAAATGACAAATTGTTTCTCTGCATTTTTTCTAAGATACTAAGGAATGCACATAGTTGTTGGGAAGATACTAAGGAATGCATAGTTGTTGGGTTTAAGCGAGAAATTGAGACGCTTCTACTCTTTCAATCCCTTGTTTAAAGCGGCATTGGAATCCAATTACCATGGGTTAGTGAAAGCATAGAAGAAGACAAAAACTAGGGAGAATTACCTAATGACATTTTTATATGCAATGGATCCATTTTTTATATATTAATCAATGCAAAATTTTAGTTATAGTACATGTGTTTATTATTTATTTAAGGCATTTAAGGCTATAATCTTCCTTTAGCGATATTGTAATTATGATAAGGATATAAATGAGCATAAGGAGATTTTTTTTCCTTTTACCTGTATAGTGTGGAGGAGAGATAACCATTGAGCAAAAATAAACAGTGAATTTATAGAACAGTTACCGCAATTTCAAGTTAACATCAGTCCAAACAAAAGTGGATGTTGGTGTTAAGTGACTGGCCTCTGCAGGAAAAGCATCCGAATCTGGGTTAGATTATGTTGATAAAGCTCATAAATATTTACTTTGATTTCTATTTTGAATTTGTCTACTTCTATTTATATATTTTGAGATAAGCTTAAGGGGTGAAATCATGTGAGTAATAATAGTGGGCCCCATTGAAGAAAAATGGCAGATTAAGTATCAAAGAAATATTAGGATATTTGTTAGGAGTCTAACAAACTTGTTTTTTAAGGGAAGGGGGATGTATTAAATGCAATTAGATATGAAGATGCACGCATATTAAAACTGTATTATTAAAGATTAAATCATCGGATGGTAAGAACTCTTAGAAATCAGCATTAATGTGAGTAGAATGAGGAGGGAGGAAGAAGCAAAACATGTTACCATTCTACTCTTAATTTCAAAAGGCAAAACATGATAAATTCCTTTTTTACAACTTACAAAAATTTTATCATTTCTGTTGTACCTTTATGATTAGTAATTGTTCATTTTGTTACACAATGAAGCCCTTATAAACATGTATTTTAATTCACTCAACATCAGTTAGTACACACGTGTTTATTTTGTACACCGGTGAATTAATAATTTAACAACTACACATCTTGTTTGAATTAGTGAAGCTCAAAGACTTAAAATGCCATGTAGGTTGTCCCTTTATTTATATAAAAGCTAATGAAGTCTTCATGTCTAAAACTAATTAGAATAGATAGCCATATTGAATTTGGTTATGCATATTGTGTCTTGCAAATAGTTGCAATGGATACTATTAGATTATTTGTCCACTGAGTCTTGGAATGGTGGATCTCATCTAGAAGTGTTTGTTAGAGACGCAGCCCATACTAGGCCCCCTACCTAGTTCATTTGTTAGAGACCCATCCCATACTAGGCCCCCTACCTAGTCCATTTGTTAGAGACCCATCCCATACTAGGCCCCTAACAATAGCCTAGCTAAGGACCCATCCCATACTCTAGGCCCTA